>CM049386.1:11694812-12069812 GCA_026937815.1 Etheostoma perlongum
TTGCTTATTTTAGTTCGGGATGAAATACAACACATCACACTGACAGCAAAGTTCAGTTGCAGAACAGTTGAAAAGTGGTTGAACTCACAGGCTCTCAGCCAGCAATGTGAGGGGGAAACAGGAGGAGCGTTTTGATAGCTTTATGCATAGACTGGCTGTTTTCATGTTCTCACTCACCAACGTGACCACTGAGAAGGAAAAAAAGAAAAGAAATGAGAAAAAAAGAGAAAATAAATACATGCGGATCATAAACCTGGATAAAATGCTCAAAGTTGTCCCAGTCAGTATATCAGAGGATTCGATGCATAATGTGATTGGAACACAATCCAATTATTTGAAACCTTTCCCATTAGGGACCTCATTCCCTCTGAATAAAAAGGATGTTTAAGGAACTATCAAACAGTCTCTGGGTGTCTTGCACCCAGGCCACAGATTCCCTTCCTCTCAGTTGAAATGTACTCTAATTCTTGTGTGACTGATGGAAGGATATTTCAGATATTGCACTTTTTATTTAGACCCTGCCTCTATAAAATAATGCATTGACAATGTTTTTGTGATGAGGAGGAAAGTGGGAAAAGGGCCATGGGAGGCGCATCTTTGAGCCAAAAAAACAAAACATGTTCATTGTTGCATAGGTTCTGCGGAAGCACAGACAACAGCGTTTTTGAGAGGTGGTGTGACACAGTGAACTTTTTGTGCTGTCCACTCAGAATGACTCTACTACACAAGAAAAGACCCAGGTGAATTTAGTGACAGGGAAGCCTTCTGGATACTACAACAGATGTTGCTTCAGTCCTAAAGCAAGGGGAGGAGGAGGCGGAGGGGTGGGTGGGGGAGGATAAGGAGCATCAGCCCCTGTCTGTCCAGGTATCTGGGAGCGAGGAGTCTGTGATTCTTTTCCCCCTTTTTCATAAAACACACAAGTGAATTCTTTTTTAAAGAAATCAGGGAAAAAAACATAAAAGAAACAAATAACAAATAAATGTTAAAAAGAGGAAAGAACAAAGTAAGTCAGCAGCCAGAAAACCCATTGCAAGGACTGAAGTATAATGTAATACTCAGGTAAAGTGTCATGCTTAGTATACAAATGTCTCCCACCTTAGGTTTAACAGCAGGAACACATATTCTGTATGTATTTGCTTGTATATAGTATATGTGTGTGTTTTTATGTAAGCAGTGTGCATGCACATCTGGGCATACACTGTATCAATTATCTTATATTCTCTAAATAGTTTACTTAAATTCTGAGGGGAGGGGTGCAGCATGTTCGTATGTCACTCATGCAGGTGTGTTTCAAGTATTCACTGTGTGTGTGTGTGTGTGTGTGACTTGTAAGGGAAAAGTAGGAGCAGGAGAAGGGAGCCGGCTCAGGTCGGGTATGGCAGAAAATGACAGGAAGGTGGCACTGTTGTCCATGGCCTCGCATCTGGAGGTGGGACGGACAGATGGAGATGGGGAGGAGCTCAGAGGTCTAGTGGGTTGGAGAAGGTGGGGGTCTCCGACTGCCATGGACACACAAACACACAGGAACAGATACATAGAAGAGAGGATGGAAACAGGTTGGATTAGTGTTTTTGAGGTGTTTGCAGTCTTTATTTAAACCTCAAGTTATTTATACTTACATGTCGTTATTTCAGGGCCCCTATGTGTTAATCATGCACATACACATAAATATAGTACTTTTACTCACAAGACAGCCACTTATGTCATAAGATACCACATGAAAGGAAACCTGAATACACAACCAACATTACAAAGGCATCAGGCTCAGTTAGCATGGCCACAATGCAGGTAATGTATGTTTTCACAAGATGATTGACAAGTAAGCATACATTTTGGGAAGTTTGACATTTTGGGAAATACACTTAACAATATTTGCTTTGCTTGCAGAGAGTTAGAATGGAAGATTGATACCACTCTCTAATGTCTGTAAGGTAAGACTAAGCTAATAGCAGCAGCCAGTTGGCTTAGCTTAGCATAAAGACCGTAAAGAGTTTTGGCTACTTTACACTTTGTTATTTGTACAAATTAAACAAACTAGATATAATGTGTTAATTAGTGAGCCTCAGAGGTGCTGGTAGGTGGATTTTGTTATCTTTGGGCCTGTGTTCGGTAGACCCATTCAGTAATCCATCCATGGATATTCCCCTTTCAGATTGTTTCATTTAAATTGGTTTTAGAGGCCTGAAAAGCAAAAACAATCCCTTTTTTCCCTAGAAAAAGGTTGAGTTGAGAATCACCAGCAGTGCTACATGCACACTTGTTAAATTACGAACTGAACGTTGATATTGATAGATTCCATGACTTTGAACGACAACATCAGACACTCAAGAGACAGGGATGAGTGGGATGCCATGGCATTCATACGTCACATACAGTACAACATTAACACAACAATAATTATCTTTAAGTTTTGGACAGTTGAATCTTGTCTAACCCATTGATGCTGTAATGTGAGAAATGTCACAAAACTCCACAAGATACTTTTACACATTCTGACATACTGAATACCCCTTCAATAAAAAAATCAGCATTGACTCCAAAATCAGCTCAAACACTGATGCAAACACACACACACCGTCACACACTGGGTGTGTGTTTGCCCATGCAGCGCTCTGAGAAGAGAAAAGAAAAGTGAGAAAAAGAAAATGGCATGCAGTGAAAGGATGCCTCCTGAGAGGAAGAAAAAGAAGGAAAGGGGTCATGATGATGATAATGATGATGGCGGACAGTACCCAACGTACCAGTAACGTTAGTCCTCATTGGTCAGTGATAGTGATTCTGTAGAAGGAACCATAGTTATGTGTGGGGACAGAGGTGTAGTGAGGAAAATAGGGATGAAAAGGAGGAAGAGAGAAAGGAGTGCAAACTGTTACAGTGCAGGAAATGACCAATGTCACGTGCTCAGCTCTCACTTAAGACAGACCACAATACAGGATGGAAAGAAATCAGTTCACTACTTAAGATTTTGAGTATGGGTTTCTGTGTCCATTTAATTTTTGAGGCTGCTTTTGTCAGTGAGAGCTTTGCTCAGCAACGTTAGTGTCTCCTATTTCAAAGGAGGAAAGCTGCTATTCAATCAATAGGTCCAGGATAAAAAAAGTTAGCTTGCTCACGAACACAGACAAGCAGATACAGTTGATGGAGAATAGAAAAGAAAAACGCTCATTCCAGTCACTGACTGAGAAGAAAGGCACACAAAATATTAACTATTCAGATGAGGACAGCAGTGAAGTGGCCGTAAGCTAGGAATAGTGGAGTGTTATGTAGCATTGGTGATGGTTGACAGCGTGTTGAATGTTCAGAGTGGTGGCAGAAAGGTACCAACAAGTTACCCAAATAACTGTTTACCCAAACCAAGAGAAAAAAATATGAAAATAGTCCACTGATCATGAGTTATATCACTGTCTATCTGTCGATTTAGTGATCTCTATCAATCTATCAAAACCATTGTTCTCCACTGTCATTTACCTCCTTTATCCCCTAATCCGGGTGTCTTCACATCTCCCTTAGTAACAGAGAGAATCCACAGTTCAGGTTGGATAGCTTGGCATAGTATTATAAGTAGTGGTTTGGATGGTATACTCTGTGTAAAACCTACTGAAACATACTTTGAAATATGTCGGTGTGAGGAAGGTTTGTTTGTTTGAAATGCCTCTCCTGTTTTAACTCACCTGGGCACATTTGGGGGTGCACGGTTAGGCCGGGAGGGCACGGTTGGTGGTGGCCCACTGTAAGGGTCCGGAGAAGCCCCTGGGCGAGACGGGACTGGGGGTCCCCCAGCGGGAGGCGGCCCAGGTGGAGGCCCACGAGAGAGCGGGCGGCCCGGAGGTCCAGGTGGAGCTCTGCGGTTTGGAGTTGGACTGGTGGCTGGAGACCTGGAGGAGAAGGGACGAGACAGAAACCATTGCACTGACAAAAATGAAACAACCAATCTGATAATAGTATTCAAAGCTCATATTTTAAATGAATTAAGTAATTATTTTGAAGATAATAACTTCAAGGTTAAAAAAAAAGACTCTTGGCTTAGCCATCTCCTCCCACCAAACATTCCCCACACAGCCTCTAATGCTCTTCCTCTATTCTCGTCGTCCCTTACCTTCCTCCGGAGCCACTCCGCTGCACCTGCAGCCAGGAGTCATCCACGGGAGGCGGCATGGTGGTGGTTACGGTGGATGTGCTGATGTCACCGATGATGTTGAGGGCCTCCCGCAGGGCATGGTACATCCGCAGCATCTCGTCGCGGTGCAGGGCCTGCTCCTGAGACTCCTCCATCAGCGAGTTTTGGTCGCTGCACGAGTACAGCTGGGCCAGCAGCTCCGCGTTGATAAATTCTTTAGTCTGGTTGAAATGACAAAGTTTTGTGATGAAAGTTAAAGTTTCTGTTCTTTTTAATTTTTTTGTTTGGAACATATATAAATCTGAAAGAGCTGACAGCTGAAACATGTCCAACTCACATTGTTAATCATGAGGTGCATGATTGTCTTCGGCATCAAGTCGCGGACGGTCTTGTTGACGATGGCCATGTAGGAGTCAACCAGGTTACGAATGGTCTCCACCTGCCGCTCCAGCTGAGGGTCCATGCTGTGCATTATGTTGTCAGAGCCATTTTCATCACTGCCTTCACTCTGTGGAGACCAATGAGGAGAGGGAGGAAGAGGACAGAGAGTTTAACTTCAGTGTAGCTTCAGCAAGAGAGAGTTGGAGAAACAGACTGTAGATACGGAAAAACAAGGTAAAACGTGACTGGCAAACAAAATCTTTCTGAATAATTGTTTAGGGTGAAATGTTATTTTAAAGACACACAACAAAAATGCAGGATGCAGACCAAAATAACATACCTTTCCTTCTTTCTCCTATAAGCTCAAACAGCGATGAGGAAAACAGACATCGAAAGAGGACAGATACAGTATCGCATGAGAGACATGACAACATTTAAATAGACTTAAAACAAACATCAACAATTCAATGAAAAAAATGAAATAATAAGTAGCTTTCCTTTTAGTTTATGCGATTTGGAAATAATCAAGGTAAATAATGTGTTGTGTTTATAGATTCATACTATGTCAATCCAATCATTAAAGCCAAAATATCTTACTATACTTTTACTATAACTTATTAACAACTGCTATATAATTTATAAAGTTCCAGTCCTTAGCTTACATATGTATGCATAAAACAAATACTTTGACAAAATCTTACCGTGACCCGTTCAGGATAAACTCCAGCTCTGAGGAAGGAGGCCTTCCAAGCATCAATGTCTTCCTGAGTCTCACAGGCCAGCTCCAGCTGACGGTAGTCTTTATACACATTCCTGTGGGCACACAATGCTGAATGAAGTTCTTGTGATCTATAACGTGTATCAGCAGTGTGTATGTATATTGATGTGTATGCGTTATAGCACCTCTGTTCGGTGTTGAAGAGGGCAAAGATGTGCTTGCTGGACATGAAGCCTTTCTCCACATCACGCAGCTTCAGGTTGTCCACCGGCAGCATGTACTTCTTCTCCTTCTCCTGCAGGAGGCGAAAGAGAAACACAGGGTGCTTGTGTGAGGGAGGGAGAGAAAGAAAAAGACTGACTTGCTCCATCAAATGAGGAATTTGGCTAAATAGTAAAAACAGTCATAGAGATTTATTTTGCATTGATATTGTATATTAGACCAAACTGAAAGAGCCACTGCAGAAGTTGATGCTGCATTATAATCATTGTGGGATGATTGATTTAGTACTAAATAGATATACTTAATATTGTAAGAGAAACAACGACAGAAACTATATTAAAAGTGACAAAAAATTATGATGAAAGGATTCGGGGGAATCAGGAGTGAATGCTCATATATTAAATTTAACTTCAGGCAAAAAAGAAGAAAAAGACAAGAGAGACAAATGGGAAAGTCACACACAGCCCTCATTCTTTGGTTTTGATTATAGTTGTGCAGAGTAAAAAAAAAGAGGGGGGCGAGCAACAAATGAGAAACACACACATACAAAGAGAGAGAGAGAGAGAGAGAGAGTGAGAAACCGAGTTCCACTGTAGTAATCTCTTGTACTTGTAAATCTGCACACGACATATGATATCTAGACATCCAACCATTTATGAATCAGGGAACCTCAAAGTTTGTCAGCTACAGTCCGACACATGCCAGCCCTCTCTCTCTCTCTCTCTCAGACGCGCGCACGCACGCATGCACACACACACACACACACACACACACACACACACACATGCGCACACGTTGTGGTTTAACTCCTCAAAGTCTATTGTTACAAACGCTTTTGCGTGCATGAACGTTTTACTATCGACAGTCAAATTAGTATAAAAAAAGAGAGAAGACAAAAATAGTACAGGGTGAGTGAGATTCTGGGTGAGTGAACACTAAACACACACACACACACACGCACACACACACAAACACACACACACACAAACCCACACACAAACACACATACACACAAACACACACACACACAGAAATATGCAAAACAGCACCTTTGAGCGTAGTCTCTAACTAACCTTAAAACCATCTGGCTAGCTAACCACGAGCCTGCCCTGCCCAACCCACTGAGTTTGTGTGTGTGCGTGCGTGTGTGTGTGTGTGTGTGTGTGCACGTGTGTGTGTGCCTGTGTGTGTGTGCCTGTGTGTGTGTGTGTGTGTGTGTGTGTGTGTGTGTGTGTGTGTGTGTGTGTGTGAAAGAGCAAGTGGGAGACAGGGGGTTGTGTGTGCAACCAAACTCCTTCTTCAAAGGATTTATGGCTTGTGCAGCCAAATGGTCATATCCCCTAAATGCATGTAAAACACACACACACACACACACACACACACACACACATACACATTTGGCTGTAATGGTACATCCAGGTGTCCACTATACAAAAAATTGAAACAAGCAGTCGCCCCAGACTGCTGACATCATCATTTATAGAGGTCCCTGTCCTCCGTCTTTAAGTTTGTTCAGTATTTCTCCATCTTCCTCTTCTTTCCCCTTGTTCCCTTGCTCTCTGGTTTTCCCTCTCCATTGGACTGAGCAACCTTGGACTGATTCATACATTTTCCCTTCCTCTGGCCAGTAAATCCAGTCAGGAGAGTTGGAAGGGAGAAGGAGAAGGGGGACTGGTGTGTCAGTGTGTGTGCATGATGTGGGGAAAGTACAGAGAAACTGAACTAAAGCAGAAACAGAATGGCAAAGTGTATGATAAAAACAAGCTAGACATAACAATATTAAAACAACTGTTGGTTATTAATATAAACAGTTATAAGAATTAGGTTTGATGCACCTACAAACAAAAATTGTCAGAAAAGAAAAACAACAAATAAGAGGGCCAGTACAGTATGTGTGTTACTGCATAATCCCAAAATGTTTTACCACTTCTGACAAATGATCAGGTTTTCTCACTGTTAATCAGTCCTTTTTGCATGTGTGTGTTTCTATGTGTGTGTGTAGTTGAGGGAAGTCAGGAGTTAAGTGCTTTCCCATATGCTCCCATAAAAGCCAGCCAGCAATAGCAGCCAAATGTACAGATTTCCAAAGTTAAGCACGCACACAGGGACACAGGAGAAAACAAACACACACACACAGATGAGCTATATGGGATACCTACTAAGACGTAGACACATACACACACACACACACACACCACACACTTTATTTGACCTTTATATGCTGCAATTATACTTGCATGAGACCCAAACTCTGTGAATCAACTTTCAAGAGACAGACACACACATAAACACTGCCAGTGAGGTATGGATGTGTGATGGCTAAACCACTACTGGGCTGTCAGGAGATTTCCCTTCTGTTTGCAATTATCTCCATGGAAACAGCCTAAGTGTAATACAAAGGTTTGTGTGTATGTGGTTATTTGTGTATACACTCCAAATGGGCCTGCCAACAACATTCAAATTTGTTGTTTCATTCATTCTTAAAGCAAATGTCACCATTAGAGTCTCTTTTTATTGCAATTAACATTGTGTCTGTACCATAAAACCATAAAGACATCTTGTGCTTTGATTAAATAACTCAAGTCTCATTTGATATATTTCATTCATGAGATTTACTCACAATTATCATTAATCAGAAAAGATATAATTACAGTCCTTTGCCGTCTTTTTGCATCTTCATGTCCTTTTCTGGGACAGCCTTTTTCCACTGCTTTTGGAAAGTGCTGTGGGTGGAAATGTTTTGAATGATGTCATATCCGTGGCGCCTCACATCTGCTGAAGCATCCACACATATTTTGCTTACAGCAATAAGGAAGCGTTTGGTGAAGGTCTTGCCACCTGTAAGCATCTGTGTGGCTCCAAGGATGTTACATAACTGGCTGAGGTGCTGAGCTGAGCTTGCTCTAACTGCAGCACTGCGGTGAGTCAGCCCTGCATTCAGCAAGACGTTCATGGTGCGTCCGGGGCTGCAGTTTTGAACCATGGCGTCCAGTGCCAGATTTGCCTGCTGCTGGATGGAAGTGTTGGACTCTGAGACTTTTAGTATCAAGGCGCAGCCTGTTTCCTCCACCATGTCATCCATGGTTCTCTGGAGGTGAGCATACATCTCACCCAAGGTGGCCATAGCAGCACAAGACACGATAGAGTGCAGGTTGTTAACCTCCTCTAAGACACCTACACAGACCTCACAAAGTGGGGCCTTCAATATGTCTGGATGGTTCCTTGTCAGATCTTGAATATATATTAAACTATCAATTTTCTTTTGCCAGTCATCAGAGCTGAGCAGCTTAAAGATATTGGCCAGTGTTTTTTCAGGACTGGACAATGGCTGCGAACGCTGCTTGCCTTCATCGGTCTTTGGAGAAACTCTTACCTGGGAGAGTTGAGATGGTTTGGCTATGTTAGGAGGAGGATTGAATGTGAAAGGCAGCTGAGGGTTGGATATCTCAGCAGGACTTTCAACCACCATTCTGCTGAGACTGTCCAGAGAGCTGGAGCCCCAGCCTCTGGCAATCATATCAGCTACCTTAAACGCTTCCTGCCTCAGATGGGCATGAATGGCCTCATCCTCCATCAAGGTCCAGAAGTTTTGTTTAGCAATTATTTTAGAAGTCCTCCAGTCCCTCTTGTACTTAGAGGTCCTTTGATTGCTCGACTCTTGGGCAATCAGATCAGCCACCTTGTAGGCTTCCTGCTTGACATGAGCATGCACAACCTCATCTTCCATGATCGACCAGAAGCTGTCCTCATCAAAGTTTTCACAAGTCTGCATGTTTATCTTGGACTTGGGCTTCTTCTGACTGTCCCAAAATCTGGCAATCAGATCAGCCACTTTGAAGGCTTCCTGCTTGAGATGAGCATAAATGTCTTTATCTTCCATGATCGACCAAAAGCTGTCCTCATCCAGATTTTCCAGAATCCTCAGGGTTCCATTGTCTTTCCAGAAATAGTGCAAGTTGTCTTGTGTCTCTTGAAAAGCCATTGGTAATTTGGGTTGACAGAACAACGCGCTTAATAGTCAATAATTCAAATAACTAAAAGAGTTAAGTATTCTGAGTGGCAGAGAGAGAGAGTGAAATAGTGTTATCATCACACACCAAGTGATGTCACAATGAGACATAAAAATGATGTACTGTAGTTCCAATTCCATACACACACACACACACACACACACACACACACACACACACACACACACACACACACACAGCTATGTAAATATTCTTTCCTATGCGTTTGCTACAAATGTGGTGACGTAAACTACAGTAAAATATACACTCAGTTGCCAGTTTATTACTGTAGGTATGCAAAGCTAAAAACTAATAGAGTCAACAGCCCTGCATTAATTCCTTCATGAAGGTGATAATGTTTGTTTTTGTTGAAACTGTTTTCAATAATTTAGGAGGCTGCAGTTTGTGTTGCTGTTGAACTGTTTTCACTTATACAGAGAGGGATTTCTGTTATTTAGATCACCCTCACGGATGTAAATGCGGTGGACGAATAGAAACATGTGAGTACAATGCAATACAATTCAATAGTTGAATCAATGCCTCTCTTAAACAGTTTCAACAGAAATTTAGGATTGTAGCCTTCATGAAGGTAGGATTTCTTGCAGGACTGTTTAGATAGGTGTACCTAATAAACTGGCAACTGATTGTACTGTAGCATTAGATGCTCTGGATGGGGCTTGTCTTGAGGTTAAAGTGTGCCCACCATAAGCCAAAGTCACTCATTTACTATGAGGGACTGTGCCAGACAAGTTTATCAAATGTACACTCAATCAATCTGCTTTGTCAATCTGCAACGTAATTCTGTGGATTATCAGGATCATTCACAGAACTTGCTGTGAACAGGGAAAGTATTTTCTACCCAAGAAATAGTCCCTTTAAAAATCACTGGCGGTGAGGTTATCCACAGTGCCAGGAACAGTCTATTATACAGTATTTTAATGGAAGCATAAAATAACAGATAACCGATATCTAAACATCACCAGGGTTAACAAAAATATGTTGTTTAAATTTTTGGTGACCTTTAAACTGGGATACTGGTTGTGAAAAAAGTTTAAAGTTTGCTCAGTCTTTCTCTTTTAGCATACAACATTACACAGTTCTTTACTCATCCATTCACCCACCTACATGACAGATTTTACTTATTTCCAAAAGCAATGTTTTTGTCATGAATCATTTTATTTACACCTGAACCATAGATGTTTTTTTCTGAACTTTTACACATGCAACATTTTTTACTTGCACACACACACAAACACACACACACACACACACGCTGGAGTCCATGCACTGCACTTGGTACTTAACCTGTGGTGTTTGGAGCAGTCTGTGAGCAAAGTACTTTCCATGGTTTTATTTTGCTAGTGAGTAATAGCAGGCTCATTATGAAAAGCCAAAGGAAGTTCACTTCTGGATTCATAAAGGAACTTCACCCACCACTCTGCACAGCGTCCAGAAAACGTCTCAAGCTATAATTCATAATGCGGATGAAATATGGCCTCACACACACACAGGGACCTTACACAAATTGTATCCAATTAACACTTTGAAACAAATCTGAGTAGTTTGGTGGGCAAAACCAAGAAGATAGTCGTTTACAGTATCCATGTTGTTTTAAGAGGCTGCATGTCTTAGTCTTTGTGTGTGTGTGTCTGTGTGTGTGTGTGTGTGTGGGTGTGTATGTTGATGGGAGTCTGATAGAAAAGTCCTGGTGACTTGGGCCATGGATCAAAGGGCTGCAGAGAAGCCGCACGGCATCTGGGAGCAATAACGCTGCCTCTAACCCTTCATTACCACAAAGACTGGGCCCTGGGTGGCAGCCAATGGCAATTTTCACAACCCTCCTCCTCACCTCCCTCCGTTTTTCGTTCCCTTCATTCTTCTACCATTCCCCTATTGAGTTAAAAAAAAGCAGTCTTAGACAACAGGGATGGGGTAAGACACAAAAAGGATGGGACTCATGTTTGAAACACTAGTGCAAAAGCTTGTTTCAATGTTAAATTAGACTAGTCCAGTCTACTTAATTAATTAAAAGGGCTTTTGACAAGTAGTTTCTTTACAAAATGCTTTATAAAAAAACATTTCTCTGAGCATAATACACTTTTGGCAGAAGAAAATAAAGACATAAAGACAGATATTGCTGAGTTTACATAGAATCGAAAATCCCACTAACGCATGCAAAATCTGTGAGTAATATGTCTTTGAGTGACGAAGAAATTTAATTAGACTCAATGCCGATTGGACTTTATTTAAAGTAAGCCCACATGTTGCCAACATTAAATCAAGAACAGCAAACAATTTGGCCAAGAGAATTAAGATTGGGAACAGCTAAATTAGAGTTATTTCTAGGAGAACATGTAAAAACACACAGCTGTTGGTGACTCATCGAGCTACAAGATTGTGTAACAATGCTCATACAAATCTTCTAGGGCAGCCTGCCAGTGTCCGCACTTTCTAATGCTTCATATATCATGGGAAGTGTTACTCTATAACAGTGCAGACACAAAGGTTTTTCTAGCTTGTCTGTCAGCTGCAGAAAAATTAAAACAAATCCAATCTGAAATGTCCAGTTTTACACAGATAAAAACAGAAATTTCTAATTATGAAAGAGTTTAATGTATGACATGTTTTGTTTGGCCAGTGAAACCTGTTTTTCATTGCTTATTTATTTCTCTCCCAAATGTTTAATCTCAGCTGATTTAGCTGACTCTAGAAAAGTGACAGCCTTTGTGCTCTGCTTAGCTGTTCCTGTGGAAATGAGCACAAACACAAATAAACGTCCTCATGGAGAAAGGAAACGTGGTGTCCACATGACAATGACACATTCAGTGAGCAGGCCCGTTAAAGCACAGGCTGACAGGTCAGGGATACCTTCCTGTTTAGCAGCTAATTGCCAAGCAGTTTACTTCTGCAGAAGGTCAGTGTAACAACCTAAGGTCTGGCCGGGATATGTGATCAATCACTGGTGACCACCAAAGAGTAAAAGAATAAGGGAGGGGGCACCGCAGCCCGCTAACCACATAAACACATGAAAATCCCCACACATCTAGCAACCGCTGCCTGATAGAGGGAAAAAGCTCTGTTCAAACTTTGTGTGTTTAGTATCTCTCCCCTCTACTCGAATATTTCAAAGTTCCCCTATAATAAGCCATGTGAACTCACAATTGCGCATTTATATATTCATGTGTGAGCATTAGGAATGACAAATAATGCCTGTGAATAGTTTCTTAGTTTTTAGATGTGAAACATTCTTAGATGTAAAGGCGGGTGCAAAAAAGTAATACTGAAACAAACTGAAACGTCTGAGGTAAACGTTATATCAGAATACTTGAGGCAAAACGTTTACATATGTACATGTGTGTGGCAAAGGTTTCACAACAATAAATGCATATTATAAAGAATCTTAACATGTATTTGTGTATGTGCAAAATTAGGGGAAAACAAGGCAGGGTGTTAATCCTGTTTTACTAACACATCACTCTCCTTTCATTGTCAGAACTGCATGATCCAAATACAGCAAGACCTAAATTAACTGCTACTTTTTATAGTAAAATGAGCTGCCACAATATAAAATTTGCACTTCTAAATCAAACTTGTTGCATACAAAGAGGGTGTGTTTGGATGGAGTATATTTTTATGACATGATTGGGCCAATGGTGGGCTGTGCCAAGGGTGGAGAGGGATTTTATTTTCACTTTACACATTTACAGAAAATCTAGTCTTGTAAAATGTGATATTTATGAACATAAAGATCTCTCACTTATGTCAAGGTTAAATATTCAATTGTATCTCAAGTCAGTCATTAAGACAAACAAAAATATATATCATATAAAATATATAATAAAAAGTATGACATATAGACACATGCAACATGAGAATATATATTCTTTAAAAGCTGAACACTTAAGTTCATTCCATGTGCTATTAAACACAAGCACTAATCTTAAATGTCTGTTAATGTCTGTCAGTTCTTCTTCAAAGGAGGCATTGAGTCCGCACCGTCTCAAATACGTGTGTGTATTTTTGTAACAAAATTACAACATACACACACACACACACACACACACACACACACACACACACACACACATATTCAACATGCCAAAAGACATTAAGTGCACAAGTGTGGTTCCTTTTTATCCACGTTGTGTCTGTTTGGGTTTAATCCCAGGTTTTGTTTCTCTAGTGATTTTTTGTAATGTCATGTATCTCATTTATCAGTCAGGCAAGATAAACTTTGAATTATTCACAAACCACCCTGTGTACCTCTTCGGCCCACTCTGACACGCTGCAGTCGTCACTCAACTCATTTTCTTTTGTTGCAATCTCTAACCCACTTTTTTAATATTTTCTCTTAAAATTACTGTCATTTAATTTATTACTGGTTATGTAACCATTTTCTATCATTTGGTCCATTATATTCTCAATCTTCTGAAAGTTAAATCAATACAAATTTGTCTAGCAGAACTGTGTGTTTTCTTCTTTCCAACCCAATTAATCCTCTTGGGACCCCTCAGATTTATCTTGTGACACTTTAGAGGGGGCCCAACCCCTAGCTTGGAGAACACTCAATTAAACTGTGTAACTGTATAAGTTGTTAAAGCTAGCTACACGTTGCCTAGCTACAATAGCTCAATATATACCAACAAACATACCTAATAAAAACGTTCAGTCAAAGGTGACATTGTTCTGCAGAAACCTTGATACAGTTTGCATGAAGGACTTTTACTTGTAATGGAGTATATTGTATTAGTACTTTTACATAAAAAAAGAAGCTGAAGCCTTCTTCCAGTAGACCACTATCCTATTACTTAAGTTTTTCATTTTAACAAAAAAATAATAATGATATATTTTGAGGAAGAAGGAAAATAAAAACCAAGCTATTATGTGGTTGACATTTATGTTATCCAACAGGAATAATGGCAATTTGACATGTTATCTTTAGCTTGAAAACTATCTGTGATCTTTCACTGTAACTCGGCTGATTGATGGCACTCGAATGAAATACAAGGGATCATATTTTGGAGCAGCCTTGATGGGTTTGGCTGGCTTGTTACACAAATCTACAGTATCACAAGCTTAACCTCGCCACACTGATGCAAACACTTGAAAGATAAAATTACACCCACATTAACTGACGGAGTCGTTCGCTTTATGCAATATGAAAAAACAAAGTTAGAAACTTGAGGTTTTTTATGAAAGTATTAACCAGCACTATATCATGACAAGACAGAATAAAATGTAATCACACATTACGCTCAATGTGTGTGTACTTTCTTAGTATTTCTGGCTTTCCTGACTAAGAGTTTGAAATAAGCTGCCTGCCTGGTCATCCAAACAGTGGAAACAATGTTGGTGCGACCGCAGAGGTCCCCCCACCCACCCATTAACATTAACTCCTTCCCATCCTTAAACTCCGTCGTTACTGCAACAATCTACAGAGGATTCTCAGCTCCATTTTTCATATTTTTGAAGCTCCTGCTTGTTGGGCATCATTTAGTCTCCTTTTCGCCCCACGTTTTTATTGCGTTTCCTTCTTTCATCTCCATTTTCCTCCCCATGTCTCTCGCTTTCCCTCCACATCCCTCCATCTCTCCGAGTACTGCTGACTTGTCTCTCCCGGGATTGTGCCTGCTTTGATTTGGAGCTCAGAAACCATAGCTTAAACAAACACACAGCCTTGGCCACCTCTCCACACACACACACACACACACACACACACACACACACACACAAACACCTGGAAACACTAGCATTGATTGCTATGAAAAATACCTAAATGTGTGTGTGTGTGGGTGTGTGAAACGAAGAAGGTGAAGGAGGCTAACTTTGACTACTTGTGTCTCTTGAATCCACTTTGAATCATACAGACTTTTCCTTCTCGTCTACACACACTTAAACACAAACACACGCACACACACACACACACACACACACACATACAATCTCTTACGCTCTGGTTCTGATTTCTCAGTAGTATGTCACCCTTTACCAGCACCCCCACCCCACCCCACCCCCCTTCATGTGTGTGTGTGTGTGTGTGTGTGTGTGTGTGTGTGTGTTGGGAAGGTTGTAGAGCTGCATAAAGGGCTCTTTATTCGAGTCCGACAGGGAGAGGAAATCAGCTTTAGAAGTAAAAACAGAGGGA
This sequence comes from Etheostoma perlongum, assembly GCA_026937815.1. Taxonomy (NCBI): domain Eukaryota; kingdom Metazoa; phylum Chordata; class Actinopteri; order Perciformes; family Percidae; genus Etheostoma; species Etheostoma perlongum. Next base: position 11,710,409 of record CM049386.1, read on the forward strand.
GCAAAAGAGAGATGGAGACCACAGGGCTGCACATCTGGAGTTATTACAAGGCTTCCTCCTGCTTGCCAAGAAAACGCCGACATTCCTGCCCTCACTACAAAGACCATGGAGCCTCTGCGCTCACTCCTACACACACATCCATCACTCAAAAACCACATTAACCCTCATGTGTACCATAAGTAGAGCTGTGCATATACACTTAATGGAAGGGACAAACATGCAGTCGCTTTACACATATATGCCTCCATGTGAGCGCACAAACGCAGTCGTCCTCTCATCTGCTCACATACGCTTTCACTAAAAAGTTCCCTCCCTCGGCAGCCAATCCTTCACTCCCTTTCCAAACTTTATAACACACACGCCAAATTAATGTGTCTCACTTCCTGTTCACCTTTGACCTTCCACTTTCTCCCAAAAAGCCAGGGAAGAAAGACAGAAAGAAAGAAAGAAAGAATAAAAGAAACAAAGAAAGAAAGAGGGGGGAAAGGCCAGACAGAGGGAGGGGAGAGAGGAAGAGGAGAGGAGAGAGGAAGAGGAGAGGAAAAATGGGGGGCTGGCGAGCTCCTCCTCTTTCTCTCTCCATATCTCCTCTCTCTCTCCTTCCTTTTTCTCCTTCTGTCTCTCGAAGGGGAAACTTGATGGCCAGTCCTTTGCCACGTCGAGCCTCCAGCTTCTCCACCTTGCTCGCTACCGGAGCAGCTTTTTTTGCTCAGGGAAGCTTCGGTAGACAAATCCCAACGACTCAGAAGTCCCATTTAAACACCACCAGCCTGCTATGGCCTCAGCGGTGTGGCAGTGTTGAATGAAAGGACGTTGGGGGATGAATTGAGGCTAACAATCAGTCAAGAAGGAGACAAAACAAATCAGCCAAGAAGAATAAGAGACATCGCTGAAGACAGCAAGATGTGTAGAAGAGAGAGGAGATTGTCAAGTCGCAGGTATCCCCTCCACAAGGAGAAATTTCTTTCTGTTTGGCATGTGTCAAGGAGACGAAAGGTTACGTATTCTGGTGTTTTAGTGGGAGGTGTTGGGTCAGATTTAGTATGATCTCAGCTGACCACAACTATTCACTGCTAAGTTATTAAACCATGAGCGATTGAGAGCACTTCCCCAAGAGACCAAAGAGCTGGCTATTGGGTGTTTCTATCTTTTACTGAAAGCTTGATCTCATCAGTTTTTTTAAACTGTCTTGTGAAATATCATGATTTTATTTATTTAGTCTTGGCCTGGGGGTCAGTGGGGACAAATCAAGTTTAGCTTGTACAAATTTGCGCTAAATGGGGTGTGACCCCTTTGTGTGTGTTGATCTTTCTCGATCTCTGTGTGTTGAAAATGGCACTAAGTTGTTGTTGTTTTTTGTCGGAAAAAATAATTAAATTATTTTTTTAAATACAATAATACTTAGATTTACTCAATGGATTTGTTACACTTTAACATCTTTTTGAGTTGTTAAGAAAAATGCATTTCTACGTCTGCTGTTCTCCTCTAGGACTCCATCTGGAATGTTGACTCTCACAGCGGGAAACAGGAGGGAATGTCGTTGAATCTGCCAATCAGTGGCTATCACCTCTGTCTAACCTCTCCTCATCCTCCACCTCCTTCTTCACCTCTCTGCCAGCCCCTTCATCTATCTCTCACATGCAGCTTCTCTCCAGCTCGCACAAACAGACTGGTCAGCACTTTGTAGCAGTCAGACTATGAGAGCAGAAGAGCTTGACTCAAGAGTTTAATACTGGATTCGCAGTGAGTATAGTATAGAGTGTGTGTTAATGAATCATGACAGCAACTTCCTACTGAGATTATCTGTGTGTGCATGAGTAAATTTGTCTCCACAGCAACCTTCAATTGCCCAGCCCGCCTGCCCAGTGTTCAGACTACCTGTTCAGGAAGTAGTGGTTGTACAGTAGTCTGCACATTGGTTAGGCTGGCCGGGGAAGCACGGGACGACTCAAAGTGAGAGCAAGAGCCCTCCAAAGGGCATCCAGGAGGCACAAGCACATTAGGATGTGGTAACACGCAGCACCACCCCTCATCCATCTGGACAAACCCAGACACAAGCCTAAATAAAGCACCCAAAGGCTCCACCACAGAGGCCTGGCTCTCGCCTATCCTGGATTTATGAATGACGGATACATTAATCCCAAATTATTTTTTAAAACTGTTTACAGAGACAAAAGGGGTTTCAGTTTATTTTCCATTTTTTTGTGTATTGTTTTATTTGTCATTCAACCAAGAGTGAAATCTGATAAAAAAATGTAAAAAATAGTTTGAAAGAGTTCAAATAAAAATGCTTGGATATCTATTTGAGATTGTTTCTAATTTTCTTTTCTCAAACAAAGTTTCACAGTCACAGAAATTAAACAAATACTACTCCACAAAATGGGAAATCCCAGACCTACAGAATCACATTCGCACAAATGTAAGTGATGGTTGCATGACATTTCCAACATGTTGTTTATTTTTCTACAAAACCCAAAGATCTAACTGAGAACTGAGACCAAAAAAAGTTCAACCACACAGAAGAAATGAACACTTACCCCAAAAAGATAACTAAAACACACAGTAAACCCCCAGCGTTGCACTGCACTCATGACCAAAATGTACAATTACGTCTCTGCCTTCTCTGCACCAACTTTACCTCAAATGACCATGTTATGTGCAGAAAGGCAGGAAGCCACCATACAAAAATGTTGAAATAGAAGCCACTCTGTCATTGTCTGTTGGCCATTTTTACGAGTCTTTGTATAGCTCTCCCAAAAAAAGACAGAAAGCTGTTTGTGGCTTTAGTGTTTGCAGGTGACGTTATGTGAAAGTTTAGCTAGACCCCCTGCCTCGTTTTCCATTATGGTTGGTTTTCTAACTCACCCACCTGTCTTTGATAAAGCGAACCCACAGTGTACCATTTTAAACTCCATCTCAAGTACACAAAAGCAAAGTAAAGGGCAGACACATTCACACGGTGTCCCATCACAGAGCATCGTCTGCAGGAATTAAAACCGCAAACCAACCTGTTTCTATTTAGAGCCCTGCCACTATATCGCAGCCTATACGCACACACGCACACACACGCACGCATGCACGCACGCACACGCACACACACACACACACACACACACACACACACACACACACACACACCTTATGGCAGACATGTTTATGGTGAGTGCTGTTTCCCCCCAGGATGTTTACAACTGGGATCACCAGGCAAGTCTGGCTTTCTGGCAGCTTTACAGCAAGAGCAGGGAAACCCAGGGGCACACACACACATACACATACACATACACATACACACACACAAAAGGAGCACTTTTACAGGCAAAAATACAGCCACTGAAAGGACAGCAAAAACCTATTTAAAATATATTTATATATGTCCCATTGGGACAAATGAAAATGTCTATACATGTATGAGTTTGATTATACAAATCTAAATACATATCACAATTGCTGGCAGTCTATACAATCCGTTATGTTGGTCTTTTTTAAGTACAACTTTTGTTTGCTTTTCAACCATTTCTCTCCGTTTTGGAAGCTATGAGCTACAGAGCAGCCTGATTCAAAGAATTGGCATGTCCTGTGGTAATACAGACCAGAAGGTTTCTAGACACATGTACACACACACACACACACACACACACACACACACACACACACACACACACACACACACTAACCAAAACATCCTGGCACCATTAGTTGGGATGAAAGTTATTATTAGTGTCTGGGGGTGGTGTGTGCATGTGTGTTTTTGGGAGTGTGTGTGTGTGTGTGTGTGTGTGTGTGTGTGTGTGTGTGTACCAGGCTGCGGCAAGGGTTTTCCCCATGACGAGAGGCAGTCAATAAAACGGCGATGTGCTTTTTGGCAAGTTGGTGTAAAGAAATTAATGTGTCTGCATGTAAATGCAAAAACTGCATGACAAGATGCACGATCCATTTTTTTCTCTGCAAGTAGTGATACCCTTTTTTATCTTAACATAAAACCGTTTCCAACTTCTTATGAACTGTGTATTTTGATATAAATCCAGGTGCACATGTGAGTATAAGCCCTCATGGGAAATCTAACCTCTAGTGTGTGCGCTTGTGTGACTGGACTATTTAAAAATGTTCAGCTTGGATAGAAAACAAAATGGAAAGTTTCTATTTTTTTTTTTAATTGCTTGCAGTGCCCTTCAGCCTCTGCGCAGAGCTTTAACACCAGTGCCATGTGTTGGATTTGCCCCCCCCCCCCGCGCCAATGAGGTTCCATGTTCAAATAAATATACAGTACAAGAAGAGAGGGAAGACGGAGGGGTGGGGACAGAGGAGAAGTAGAGGGTGACAAGGAAAGAGTGAGACAGAAAGTGAATGGAGAGACGGATGATGAGAGGGGAGGATGAAAAAGAGTTTCCTCTGGCTTGGGGATAAACCTTTAAGGATGTTTAAGGGAACGATGGGAAATGAGGGGAGGAAAAAGGTATAAAGGGAAGATATAAAGGCAAATTGTCCACCCTAGCCCTTTCACCTCTTTCTTCTCCCCCTGTCTCCCCCCACCCAATGCCCATACCCCCACCTCTCCTCCCCACTTTCTCTCCCTTCATATGGTCCTTGTTACTCCTGCTGCTAACCAGCTAACAAGAGACAGTGCTGCCTCCTCCCCTCTCCTCCCCTACAATCCAGCCCCTCTCTTACTCTGCGCCCCTTCCTTGAAATGAAGTAAGTTTATTAGAAGCAGCTTATATGTGTGTGTGCGTATGTGTGTGTGTAATTGGGAACAGGGTAGGGCAGGGGGTTCTGGTATGCACATGTGTGTGCCAGCTTCGGTGTCTGACATGCTGGGGGGTCCTGACTCTTTGCAAAGGGCCTTCTCAATGCTACACAGACACACACAGACACACACGCACACACAAACACACACTTATGTCAGTGAGTGGAGCGGCTGTGGCTAAGGCCTGGAGACAGTGAGACTGTGGCTAGCTCCTAATAGTTCTGCAAAGCATCATGGGACACCGCTTTGACCAGTTGACCCAGTAACAAAGCACGCTGGGTCAAATCATCTCAGTGTGCAGAGGACCAACCATATCATTTTTTGCCAGTGGGAAGAGCTGGAATGAAGTTTGGACCAGAAAGTGGAAAAAAATCTCTGAATCTCTCTGGTGGAAGCTTGTGAAGAATAAACATCCAACTGAAATAATTCTCCTGGTATTGTATTTTATTGGAAAATATTATAAAATTGCTGTTGTTAAAGTGAGATGCGTTTTTGGGTGATTCAGAACAATGTGATGATGTTTCAGGTTGTGCAGTACAGATGTTAAAAGCGCTTGACATTTCAATATTACTATTCAGTTATTGAAAATCACTGGGTTGCTGGGATGATTGTGAACTCCTGTGTTTTTCATCTTTCCAAAAATCCCAATTACCAATGCTGTATGCTGCTTTGTTCTTTAGACATAATTACAAAGCGGAGAAACAAATGCCTGTGTGTCAATTTGACTGATGCATTGAAGATTTGACTGGCAGCTCTCTGACCAATGATTAACATCATCACATTCAATACATCAAGCCTGCAGCTCTGAGTGCTACCAGAGAAATCTGATCAAAAATGTGCAAATATAGAAATGTGTAGGTGCAAACAATCATAATTTTACATGTGGCTGTGTGTGAACAGCATCTTACCTCATCGTCTTTATACCATGACAGAGATTCTGCGGTTAGGACAAACCAGTACTCCTTGGCTCCTCCCTTCATGATGCTGATGTTGTTGATGGTCAGCCAACCTTTCCTGATCACCTGAGAGACACAGACAAACAGAAAAAGTTAGTAACACAGTAAGTCTTTTGACACACAATTGACTAACTTAACATCATATTTGTCAGCCTGTGTATGTAATACACTTACGAACCTACTGCACACTAACATGTAATATCACTGCTTCTAGTCAAGAGAAGAAGCGACTGCCACAAACAAAAGCAGGGTGACGCTCACCTACATGACTAAACACATTCCTCACACTCTTTTTCTTTCTTGTATTTCATTATTTCCACCAAACAGAAAACTATAGACACATACAGTACATGGTGTGCGTGTTATTTACCTTAAACCGATCGCTAACTCCTCTTTCCGGCTGAATGAGAATGTGGAGAGAACGCCAACGCAGGGCATTTAGTAAAGGCCAAATACAAAATGTTGGTCAGGCACCAGCACATTATAGCTGGCTGCTGGGACAGCAGCAAGGGGAAAGCAAGCAGGGTGGGGGGCAAGGGAAGTAAGGAGGCTTCAACAAGAATGGCCCATGTCACACCTTTTTGAGGCCATGCAATGAAATGCAGGAGCCAGACTGGTTTATATGCTTTTTGAAGAGAAGTAGTGGAGTGATCAAACTGTACGGATTAAAATCCACTTCCCTTTAATTTCCTCTCTTGTTTCCTTTTACTCTGAACTACCTTCTAAGTTAGAAAAACACTGTACACTGTACACTATATGACAATGTCACATATATATTTTATATTTGACCTTTCATTTAAGATTACATTTATAGACTTTATTTATAGTAAAGTAATTAAATAAAAGGTACAGTGTTTTTTAAGAATAAAATTATAAAAACACTGTCTATCCTTAGACCCTCAATGTTGGTTAAGAAAAACTTCCTAAAAACAAAAACAACTACATTAAATGATTCAATGGAGAAATGCCTCTCAATGCATGCCTGCAGATCTGTACTCCTGTGCATCATATTTTTTATATTCCCCTGTGATTTAGCATATGTATAGTACCTTTAGAAAGTTTCAGATCTGGACTATAATTTATAATAAAGTTCTGAGGGTTTGAACAAAACTTGGGTGACTTGGGTGTCATGAACCCACTGATGATCGAGCAGGATTTGAGGATTAAATAAGAAGCATATTTGATGATAAGTCCATAAATTGGGATTTTAAGTGGTCCTACAGTATTTAGTATGGGTGGTAAATCAGGAGAACAGAAGCTGCAGGACTCACTACATCCATCTGTAAACAGGAAGTGAAGATCACCACTTTGTTTATTATGTGCCCCTAACCTTTGACCCCGATCTGGGTGGTTGTTATTGCAACTGACAATTGTGGAGGTGACATATGTCTAGCACACTGCAGGTCTTCATTCCCCCTGGACGTCTTTTACTTTGGATGAATTGGTATGAGGCAAGGAATAAAAAAGGGGGATAGGGAGAGGAAGTCCAGTGACGTGTAAATATAAATGTTTGATAATTCTCTACCAGAAAATAAAATGTCTTTGGTCTTCACTCTCCTTCTCTTTGTACTTCAATAACACAAGTGAGTTTCTCTGTATCTAGTTCAAAGTACTGCTGGGGGTGTCTCTTCACCGCCAAAGCTAGCTGGCCTCAGTGTTGAAGTCACAACAAGCATCTCCAAACTGAGCCTTTCAACAAAACTGAAAGATAGGATAGAAATATAGAATAGCATTTTACAGTACATGTGTCATTCTGTAGTGTAAGTATGTGTTTAAGTGTAAGTGTGTGTGCTTGCAGGGTGGACACAGCTGAAAAAGAGAGGAAAGGGCAGCAGCCAAGCATCCCCCACCACAGCCACCTGCCTGTCTTCTGGTAGTAAATATGAAGCCCATTTCATACACAAAAACACTCATGAAATTTACTAGCAATTTACACACATAAAAAAGTGTAAACACAAATAGATACATGTATCCTGACATATGTAGAACGTAAAAACCTGAGCACAAACGCATGAAAGCCTACCTGCAGACATGCACAGATTGACACACACACACACACACACACACACACACACACACACACACACACACACACACACACACTACTCACCATGATCTCATCCTGAAGCAGAAAAGCCAAAGAGAGGACAAAGAGGACGAAACACAGCAAAAAGAGAAATCACTCAAAGGTAACAAGCAACAACAAAATGATAGGCATAAAAAAAACAAGAGCTGAAGAGAATAGGGTTAAAGAATAAAATGTTGGAAAAATAGAAGATGTACATGCTTCCAGAAGGTGAAATCTAGAATCTACTGTATATATGTAAATCTATTTATTTTACATTAAATGTATAGTCATTGATTAGTTTGATTTGTTATTTAGCACAAACTTCAAAAACTTTCAATCTTTTGAACTTCTGCACTTGCATAATTGTCTGTTACTAAGTGTATTTTGATGCAGTTTGAGGTCCAGGTGGAGATTTAACATTTTTAAACCATTTTCCATTATTAAAATTATGGATTTTTTTAGGAGTGTTTAACCTTTACAAAAGTATTTCAGTGCGTTACTATAAGTATGATGTTTTGCAACAGACCTCAGTTTGTAACAACTGTTGCCCATTAGTATGTCACATGTACAGGATCTGTACAGGGCTGCATTGTGTAAGATATGGACTGTTGCCCAGGGTAACAAGATACTGTATAGCTGTGCTACATTTAGTATGGGCAAAACAGAACTGAGTGCTATCAGAATAAAGCCTTAGGGAAAGACTGTATGGAGTTCAGATGTCATGTTGCTTGCCAGGAGATGAAACACACAGGAATAATTCAGTCTGGAATCATGTTCCTGTAGCTGTGCTGTTCTATAACCTGTAACATGTAGTATAATCTGTCCCATTAAAGTGTCAGTTTATACTGCGCATGAGAGTATGTTTAATGTGATCAAAATACCTGGTTGCCAGCTGCTTTCTTCTTGTTCATTTGGTTGAGCCTCTGTTGAGCGCTGCATAACACAACAAATCAGGAGATGCTGAATTTTGTCCTTAAACTGCACATGAACTGGTAAATCTTTAAGCACTAAACAGTAAACACAGCAGTGACCATACATCTTGATATTCTATAATGGAGAGGAAGAAAAAAAACAGAAACTCACTTGGCAAATCCAATGAAGTCCTCATGGTTGGTGTTCATATAGGATAACTCAATGTCTATCAATAGCAACACCTGAACAGAGAGAGAGAGAGAGAGAGAGAGAGAGAAATCTGTTATCAATAATGTCCATTTATTGATAATTTTATAAATAATACTCCTCAGAAAATGCCTTTTGAATTTTCAGTATTGTATGCCACTAAGTGTAAAATATTCATTCATCTTTTAAACTATTTTGATGGCATAAGTCAAAGTCAAAAAGTAGACAATCCCAGGGAAAGCTAGTGCAGTATGTTTGAACTGCATTCATTCTAAACAATCAAAAGATATTGAGCTAATTAAAAATATAATGTTTACAAAGATGTTACAAATAATAAGAAGAATAACAATACGCTGGAATGAACACCTTTGTAAAAATCAATGAAACAATTTAAGTTCATGCTTATTCTATACAAATCAACCTCCCTCTGGACAACCATAAACAATGCACTTCTCTTACTGTGTTTGTAGTTGGTTTCTTGTGTATGTGTTACCTGGTTCTTAGCACGGCTTTCTCTGTCCCTGATGTGCTGGGTGACGATTCTCTCCATCTCCTCCCTCAACATGGGATACTGAGCCAGCTGTGAGCACAGAGCACAGTGGGTAGGTAGCAGAAACACACATGCCAACTGTCAGAAATCTAAACACAAGCTTCAGTAAATTGCTACATTTCTTATCTCACTGAACTCACTGAACAGTTCCACCAATACTGTACAACAAAATATGTTACAGAAACATAATTAAACATGTTATGAAAGTTTATCCCAGACTCAGCTCTAGTCTCTGCACACCCTGATCAATGGGCGGATTTGAGTTAAGAGTGGATTTTATGTGCAAACCGATCTTTGTTGCCAATATGGAACAAATGCAGAAGAAGAGTGCAAAGTCTGTGATATTACCACACAAACACAGAATAAGCAATGTTTCTGGCAGAGAAGCTTCCTTTTCCCAGCACACTGTGGGTCTTTTTTTCCATGAGCTCACTCATTGCAAACCCACGAACACGGACATTGGTGGGCCTCCAATGTGACACAAACACATTTTGGAGAAGTGTGGGGAAAAAAGAAAAATCTAAACCAAAATCACTGCACAAGAAAGACAAATATAAGCTGTTTTCTTGCAAGTTACAATGCATCTTTCGTGCCTGCCAGATGGTTTTGGAGAGTGAGTGGATATCAGTATCTTTCTGGTTCTCAAGCGGATTTACTTCATCCTGGGTTCGGTCCAATTACAAAGCAAACAACATCCATAAGGAATAGATGTGTTATAATAATGGTACACTGTTAAGATGAATGTCAGTCTAATTACTGGCATTGAAACTGTGTTTCTCACGTTTTTCTTTGCTGGAAATATTCAAAATTGAATCAGAATCAAACAGCAATGGTCCATTCATAGCTTAGCAACTATAATTACACTGTAAACCCAGATTTAGTTATAATTAAAGTTTTTAGTGGTCACTACTTATTCTTTCATGTTTTGTTAAAAAAAGGTTTCCGTTACTAAATCACATTAGTTGTTTGTAATAATCAGCTAAAGTATGCAGTGCACAGATCATATTAATCAGAGATAACTAATTATGTTAAGTTTCTGTTTGGGAGGGGCGGGGTCATTTGAACTGTTCTGCACTGAACCGATGCAAAGGCTCATGGGAAAAATATATGTTTTGAACGGTTTCTGTCCTAGTCAAAGTGTGTGTTTTATAATGTTCCTGTAATTTTTTGGGTGTGCTTTTATGTTATCTGGGTTTTAGCAGCCTTCAATGGACCATACACAGATTGAAAATTATTCAGTATTTTCCAAGAATGTTTCCTTGCAGACAAATACGTTAGAAGTTTACAACTTTTAAAGTGTATTGTTTCCTTTCTGTTCATTGGGACATATGTATAGAATACATTGTTCTTGTCACACTGTTACAAAAGAAAACAAGCAATATTAATACAAACTAATTATTTCTTTAGTATAGATCAGTAGCATAATGTTTAATACTTGTTATAGTGCAACAACTAATTGATTAATCGAAAATGAAAAGAATAATTAGTTTCAGACCTAGTTTGATCTAATGTCAGCTGCAAATGCTGCAAACAACCAGCTAAGTAGCTACTCACCAATGAAGGGAGAAGATGCTTACTTATTTACCGGGGAGCTTTAGTTTTTAGTCTCAGTCTTTTAGCATTATAGCAAGTATCCATCATACTGTATGCAATTTACACGGTGCATATTTATAATGTCAGATTGAAACTACCACATACTAATCTAACATATCTGGTTAGTTTAACCTAATTTGATTAGGACCACATCTCACAAATTCACTGTAATACTCAAAAACTGTGAAAAACAAAAGAAAAACACATATACAAACAAAACTAATACAATGTGGATGTATTCAATGTCCAAGCAACTGAAAGCCACATAATTTAAGCTACTGGAAAAGGTGCATTGCAACTTGAAGACAGACAAAGGCTGTCAAACTCTGAAGAAGTGTTCAGTGTCTTAAAAACTGACACAGAAAAACCAAACTGAGAAAGAAATGTTTGTTTGTTTTACAAACAAGGCAGCGGGCAGAGGCACTCACAGTGATTCGGTCTGACATGCAATGCAAAGGAGCAGGGAGGGAGGGAGGGAGGGATGGATGGGATGGGAGAGAGGGTGATGGAGGAAGACTTTAAACTGACCCCTTTGTGGATTTTTCCAACCACTGTATATTATAATACAGTATCTTTAAATACAGTATGTCTCTGAAAGTGAAATCAAGATAAAAGTGTGACAGAGAAGAGAAATCCAAAGGAGGTCACGCTGTCTTTTGGTCATTTGCTTTGCAAGTAAGCAGCTAGTTCAAAGTGTAAGAGGACGACAGGATGGAGAGGACAAAAGAGAAATAAGAAGTGAAAAGACACTATGTCAATTCCACTATATTAAATCATTCTGACAAAAACAGAAAGAACTGTGATTTAAACCAACTTAAATCAAAGGATTTTAAATATCATAAGGTCAAATACAAAAGAAAATTGTCTGACATGCAGGTTGAGAGGCAACAATTTGTTAAATTGTGAATATGAGGCCAATAATTGACAGAAGACAAATGACAAAGAAAGTTTAATTCAAATGTAGACTATATGGTTACGATCTGAAGGATAGACCGATATCTGCTGGCTGAAGAGACATGAGGAAACATCTAGTGTATTGGCTTTATCTGCAAATGTTAGACCTGCTCTGAATATTCATGTGACCTACAGTATATTCTAATTATGAAATTTTTAATGAGGGTATTTATTCTATTTAGTCAGTTTTCATAAATTATTTAAATGCCAATACTGAACATTTGCAGGGTATGACTTTCTTGCCACACTAGCGCTATGTCTAGGTATTGGGATGTTGGTTAATCTGCACACCTTTTTAGTACAGACTAAAACATCTAATCTTTTAATTGTCATGGTTCCCAGAGGATAAAGCCTTTAGCGCAATCACCAAGTCAAAACTGTCATGAACTAAACTAAACGTTATTTTATGACCATATACCTGCATCCCATCAGTCTCGGCTATACTTTCTGTCTAGTGATAATTAGCACATTTTAGCATGCTAATGCTCTAAAATAAGATGGTGAATATGGTAATTATACCTGGTATAAAAAAAAATATTTTGAGCCTGTTACATGCTAATGTTAGCATTTAGCTCTGTACAAGCTCAAGTACAGCCTTATAGAACCACTAGCTTAGCTGTAGATTCGTGATTTAGTATCTATTAGGGATATATAAATTACATTATGTATTCCTTATTGTTTTTAAGGACATTGTTTAGCAAACATTAGCTTATTTAGCACTATTTTTAAGTGTTGCTGCTCATGGTTATATTAAATCTATATGCAAACTATAAATTGTCTGTCTTAGTATGCCTAGATGGTGATTTACATTTTAATGTTAAACACAGCACTTAAGCACCATCAACGTAGTTGATTTTTATTTCATTATATCTGTCTAAATGGCACTCTTTAAAATACTTTTAAAAAAGAATAATATAAAAAATCAGTCCAGGCCTATTTTTTCTCTCACGTTTCTTTTGATATCAATACTTGAATTCCCAGCCATCGGTCTACCCCTCTGTGTGTAATTAACAGAGATTGTAAAAGTGGCTTTATTCTCTTTGGCATTTTACCTTTTGACTACACTTTCGTATGGTGGAGGTGAGCTCGCTCACTACCATATCTATACACTTCAGTGTGGGCTCCTTCAGCTTTTGGATCTGCTTTTTCACTATGGCCTCAAAGGCAAGGTCGGGGGTGAACAGCCCTGTCCTGTGGGGATAGGCAGGAGGCACGGGAAAGAGGAGTGAAAAAACAAAAAAGAAAGACGACAAAAAAGGTGGAGAAAGAGGAGAAGTAAAAGCACAAAATGAAGCGTTGGAAGAAGACATAAAGGAACAGGCAGACGGAGAAAGGTGTGAAAGCCAAGGCATGAGACAAAAAAACAAAAGAAGTGAAAACAGATGGAAGGGAAAAAGGACAATACACAGACGAGGAAGGTAACAATTGGAGACAAAACAGAAGAAACAACAGAGCGGAGATAGAAAAGACAAGGAGAGGTGGGGGGGGGTAAACAGCACAGAAGGAAGAAAATGCAAGTGAGACATTTAGCTTCTCCTAAAGCCGCCATTCTACAATAGGACAGTGCTGGAGTCTCGCTGGAGAAAAGATGAGAAAAGAGGAGGAAAAAGAGAGAGCTTCCATTCTGCACAACTCCAGCAGCCAAAAACTTGAAGCGACGAGACTACAGCTGTGCACCCCAACATTCAGGCAAAACGCCATGATCCCTTCTGGTGTTGACCCTTTCACCACCCATCCCTCTTTTCCCTGACTTCCAGCAGGAGCGTAATCATAACATTTATTTTCCCAAGGCCTCCAGGTTGTTGCAGTCCAACCGCTGTTAAAATTGTTTGGTCACAGTGGATCAATTTGGATAAAAGACTACTGCTTTTTTCTTTGGCCACACTCACAAGTGTCTGAAGCTGAGAGTGCGAGCCCAGGGGCCTGTTGAAGAGCCGTTAAAATACAGTTTACATGGCTCTAGTCTACTGCAGGTGCACGGCTGCAGCCTCACACACAAGAAAGTCTGGACGCTGCTGCGGCCATTCAATATGGCTGCCAGGAATTCTAAATGGTTGACAGATGATGATAAACATGTGTATACCTTTGTATGCAGCAAAGGTTGAAAGATTTTCTTATTCAATGTTGTAGCAAACTCCTTGACTTGAAAACTACTTGAGTAAATGTACCAAAATCAAATTTTAAATCTCTCCAAAGGGGTGGTAATCTTTTCTTTACAACAAAGCTTGCACAGCGACTGCCTCAAGAGAGACAGGAGGTTCAAAAACAACTTAAGCTGTGTCCCATTTCCACACTACATACCAGCTCTCAGCTGTGCATTCAACATATTAAAACATATACAATATGTGCAAACAAGATAATAACAATAGGATTATTATCTTATTGTTATTATCTTGTTTGCACATACTGTATATCTAGCTAGCATATATATAGCTAGTCTAAACAAAATAATATCTTGTGCACACAAGATGAAGACTAAATGTCAGGGCTCCGGAAACTCAATAGGAAAAACATTTAGCTAGTTTACAGTAAATTGAAATGGCAGGAGTTTTTAAAAGTAATGTACAAGTTTAATGTATGTTAGTATGCATAATGCATCATTCCCTGTTAGTAAAATGAGTTAAGCACACTTATTTCTTAAAAGCATATAGTGTACATGTTAGAACATAGTGTGGAATTGGGATGCAGCTCCATCCACATTATTGTGCAGCCTTGCTGAGGCCACTCTTTAATTCTTGCTTTTCAAAATGTAAGGGATGATAAGTGATCACTAATGCTCTAATCAAAGTCTTAAACTCAAGTTGTGAGCTGGGACTACTCTGATATTTTATCCTTTACAGGCAACCATATTTTGAAGACCGCTAAGCCTCCACTAGTTTTCTGCAGCATAGTTTTCCACCCTGGCCAGTCTGTCCAGCAAAACTTGTCCGAAGCAGTACAGTAGGCAGGTAGGCAGATAGGCAGGTACAGTTTACCGCAGCCCACCCTGCCACTCCAGGTGTCCCCTCGCTGTCCAAAAATACAACGAGGGCTGGAGAGAGCCAGGTGGTTACAGTAAAAGGGAGTGAACATCAGAGGGACTTTGCAGATAAGGGTTGAAAATACAAAAGTGCTATCCACTGTTTTCTTTTATGTTTTACCTTCTTGGTACACTGCCTAACCGTATTGACTAGCTCAGAAATGACCATGTCCACACATTTGGTGCAAGGCTCTTTAATCTTCCCAATCTGCCTTTTCACTATGGTCTCAAAAGCCATGTCCGGGGTGAAGAGGCCAGTTCTGCCCGACAGAAAGAGAACCAGCCACAGGGCCATAAAAAGAGAAGGATGGTGGAGAGAAAGAAGGAGGGAGGAGGGTTGGGTAAAGAGAAGAGTGTTAATTGTAAAGAATTACTCTCCATCTCTGAGCCTTACCCCCAAACATAACCAGACACAAATTAGAAAGAAAGAGGGAAAGATCTAAATTGTACACAGTAAGTAACCAAAATACTATTGCAATGGAAACTACATCACTGAAAACTCATAACAAGAACAACCTGCAACTTTGGAGGTGTGCACTGGATACATAAAACCCATATATCCTGCTTCTCACTATATTCTGTTATTATCAGATTCAGAGAGACCAAGCACTATTTTAAATACATTCTGCCACCAAATATAAATTTAGAAGAGTTTTTGGCCTTATTAGATGTCATAGTACATATGCACACATACCAGTATGGATGGAAAAAGTATAAAAAAAGAAATGAAAAGGCCACAAAAAAAAAATACCCTGCAAACAGAAGTCACCTATCTGATCCCAAATATTCTCTAAGTGTACTGACGTCATTACAGGAGCATGCAACAGAGCACTCAATGTAAGTGTAGAGGTCTTTGTGATTAGATAAGCAAAGTCAGTTAGATGCAGTCTGGCCAGCAAAGGTGACTGATATGGAGATGGGGGGGAGAACGTGCCTGATTCCGTGAATGTTCTTAATGGCATAGCTGATCTCCTTGCGGAGCTCTTTCTCATTAAACTCCATCTGCAAAAGAAACAGAGACAACAGGGAGGAAGTATAGTTATATACATTCTTTCTCTCACAGATTTGTGGATCAGTTAAACTTTCAATTCAATTCAATTCAAATAGTTTTCATTGGCATGAATGTCAGAAGAAATATTGCCAGGGTATTTCCCACTTTATTTAACCCTCCGCACCCACACAGTTCCACACAATTCTTACTTTGTTTGATGTCAGATAGATTCTCAGCACACTCACTCAAAAAATCTTTTTCTGCAGAGTAAACAAGCTATAATGCCACAAACATAATGAGAAGTCTGATAAATGTTCCAAAGAATTTGGGGTATTCCAAATCTGTTGTGCATAAATATTTACAGCTATAGAACTGGCGTGTTTAGGGTTTGGAGGTTTTTGCCAAAGTCTACAAAAACAGATGTTTTTTTGTTGTAAAAAGCTGCCACAAACAGTTACATTTTGACAATGTTGTCCATTACCTTGTGGGGTTAGTTTTAGTCCTATATTTTAATATCTGAGGGAGAGGGTGTTGCAGGTTTTTTTTTAGATATGTGAAGAGTCCAAATAAAGAGAATATAGCTGGAAAGTCTTGCTTTATCAAAACGTGAAATTTAAGCTCAAACCAAATCACACACACACACACACAATCACATAAACACAACATCTGGCAGACACACACCTTGACCAGTTCGAAGGGAAAGCGTTCATGAAAGATGCGATTGATTCTGGCACCACCTGACAGCTCAGCTGTGTCAATCTGGTCCCCGGAGCCCTCTATACACTTCTCAAAGTCCACAGAGAACTGCTGCACCATCCTGCAGGGAGGCAGAGATATCAATGAGTCTATTAGTTTGTTTCTATCTAATTGTGTTCTGCTGTATCTACTCACTGGAGCAGAGCTTTGGTCTTGCGAGACGGATCGTCAGGTCTGAAGTTCTTGTACTCCTCCACCTCCTTCTCTATGGAAAGAAGCTGACTCTGTAGCTTGGCCCGCAGACCCGGCAGGGTGTCCCGGATGTGGTTGGTCAGTTGCTATGCAGGTCAAAAGTCAGAGTTAGATGGGAATATGGGGAATGTTCGAATTAGAATTCTGTTATATACAGGACCCATGAATTTACATACTAGTCGCATGTGACTGACACTCTCCCTCTGTCACTCCTTTACACACCTGATTGAGGATTTTCTGGAGGTAGGGAGTTCCCATACGTTCGGCCAGGTGTCTATATGCAGGGTGGGAGAGAAAAAACTTCCTCTCAGCAGCCATAGCAGCATTGATGTCCTTCCTGCCATCAATGTCCTTTTGGCTTCTGTTCACCACACCGATGTAACCTGGATAGACAAGAGTCCCACAGACATTTACAATACAGACTGAAACGCTGCGAGATTGGTAGGATTTCAATTTTTTTATCACTTCCTGGAGTTTTTGAGAGCAGACTGGAACAGATTCAACACTTGTAGCACTGGCTGGTAATTTGACTGGAAGGTAGTCCATCCATCCATCCATCCATCCATCCATCTTCATCCGCTTATCCGGAGTCGGGTCGCGGGGGCAGCAGCTCCAGTAGGGGACCCCAAACTTCCCTTTCCCGAGCCACATCAACCAGCTCCGACTGGGGGATCGAGGCGTTCCCAGGCCAGGTTGGAGACATAATCTCTCCACCTAGTCCTGGGTCTTCCCCGAGGCCTCCTCCCAGCTGGACGTGCCTGGAACACCTCCCTAGGGAGGCGCCCAGGAGGCATCCTTACTAGATGCCCGAACCACCTCAACTGGCTCCTTTCGACGCGAAGGAGCAGCGGCTCTACTCCGAGCTCCTCTCGGATGACTGAGCTTCTCACCCTATCTCTAAGGGAGACGCCAGCCACCCTCCTGAGGAAACCCATTTCGGCCGCTTGTACCCTGGATCTCGTTCTTTCGGTCATGACCCAGCCTTCATGACCATAGGTGAGGGTAGGAACGAAAATTGCCCGGTAGATCGAGAGCTTTGCCTTCTGGCTCAGCTCTCTTTTCGTCACAACGGTGCGATACACAGAATGTAATACCGCACCGGCTGCTCCGATTCTCCGACCAATCTCACGCTCCATAGTCCCTCACTCGCGAACAAGACCCCAAGGTACTTAAACTCCTTCACTTGGGGTAAGGACTCACTCCCCACCTGAAGAAAGCACTCCATCGGTTTCCTGCTGAGAACCATGGCCTCAGATTTAGAGGAGGTGCTGATCCTCATCCCAGCCGCTTCACACTCGGCGGCGAACCGATCCAGTGAGTGCTGAAGGTCACAGACCGATGATGCCATCAGGACCACATCATCTGCAAAAAAGCAGCGACGAGATCCCGAGCCCACCGAACTGCAACCCCTCCCCGCCCGACTACGCCTCGATATCCTGTCCATAAATATTACAAACAGGATTGGTGACAAAGCGCAGCCCTGGCGGAGGCCAACCCTCACCTGGAACGAGTCCGACTTACTGCCGAGAACCCGGACACAGCTCTCGCTTTGGTCATACAGAGATTGGATGGCCCTGAGAAGGGACCCCCTCACCCCATACTCCCGCAGCACCTCCCCATTTCTCTCGGGGGACCCGGTCATACGCCTTCTCCAGATCCACAAAACACATGCAGACTGGTTGGGCATACTCCCAGGCCCCCTCCAAGATCCTTGCGAGTGAAGATCTGATCCGTTGTTCCACGGCCAGGACGGAATCCGCATTGTTCCTCTTTCAACCGAGGTTCGACTATCGGCCGAACCCTCCTTTCCAGTACCTTGGAGTAGACTTTACCAGGGAGGCTGAGAAGTGTGATACCCCTGTAATTGGCACACACCCTCTGGTCCCCCTTTTTAAAGAGGGGAACCACCACCCCGGTCTGCCACTCCTTAGGCACCGGCCCCCAGACTTCCACGCAATGTTGAAGAGGCGTGTCAACCAAGACATCCCCTCCACACCCAGAGCTTTCAGCATTTCTGGACGGATCTCATCAATCCCTGGGGCTTTGCCGCTGTGGAGTTGTTTTACTACCTCAGCGACTTCCACCAGGGAAATTGACGACAATCCCCCATCATCCTCCAGCTCTGCCTCTACCACAGAGGGCGTGCCAGCTGGATTTAGGAGTTCCTCAAAGTGCTCCTTCCACCGCTCTATTACCTCCCCAGTTGAGGTCAACAACGTCCCATCCTTGCTGTAAACAGCTTGGATGATTCCTCTTCCCCCTCCTGAGGTGGCGAACGGTTTTCCAGAAGCACCTTGGTGCCGACCGAAAGTCCTTCTCCATGTCTTCTCCGAACTTCTCCCCACACCCGCTGCTTTGCCTCTGTCACGGCAGAGGCTGCAGCCCTCGGGCCCGTCGGTACCTTGCAACTGCCTCCGGAGTCCTCGGGATAACATATCTCGGAAGGACTCCTTCTTCAGTCGGACGGCTTCCCTGACCACGGTGTCCACCAGGGTGTTCGTGGGTTACCGCCCCTTGAGGCACCTAAGACCCTAAGACCACAGCTCGCCGCAGCTTCAGCAATGGAAACTTTGAACATTGTCCACTCAGGTTCAATGCCCCCAGCCTCCACAGGGATGCACGAAAAGCTCCGCCGGAGGTGTGAGTTGAAAGTCCGTCGGACAGGGGCCTCCTCCAGACGTTCCCAGTTTACCCGCACTACCCGTTTGGGCTTACCAGGTCTGTCCAGAGTCCTCCCCCATCCCCTGACCCAGCTCACCACCAGATGGTGATCAGTTGACAGCTCTGCCCCTCTCTTCACCCGAGTGTCCAAAACATACGGCCTCAGTAAGGTAGTATAATCTTGAATTAGAGCAATGTGGATTTTATACATATGAACAGTGTTTGAGCAGCCAAACCTAAAATATACAGCCCCTCCAGGACCAAACCACTTAAAACTGTGTTTAATAATGTTTAGCCCGGAAAAAACACATTTCAGGACACATGGGTTTAAAGAAAAGAATATAAAATGAAGAAGGAATGGAGGAGAGAAAATAAGGAAGGACGAACTACATCAGTAGATGTCTGTATGGGTGTGTCCAAGTTTGTACTGTAAGACAGAAAGAGGAAAATAAAAAAGGGAGAAACAACTAGGGGAGTTCAGGTCATGCGGATCCCATTTCACCTCTAGTTAAGTTTTCTCATGCATCACCCGGTTAAAGGCTGTTTCATGCTCTATAACTAATGCAACTGTGAGCCAGTAGACTTGTAAAAGTGAACATCCAGATTAGACAGAGAAAGATTGGGAGTAAAAGAATGAGGGGGGAAAAGTAGACAAAACAAAGGACATGGAAAATATTCAAAAGCACATGCCTGGGTCCTAACCAAGTGCAAATGGAAAAGAAAAGTACCACATCAGCACATTACATTAAAGGGCAGCCCGCAAGATACACCCAAGCTCTTTCTCAAAAGTTTTTTCTCTTTGTCCCCTTCCCTGCTTCTCTCTCTCTTCCTATCTTTCATCTCTCTATCTGTCTTTTGATTTCTTACTCAGTATTGTTTTATCACACCCTACTCCCTACATCCATTTATTCTTTTTCTGTTTTAGTTTTTTGGTGTTTAGAGCATTGAATATCTTTAAGTATGACTGCCTCACTACCACAAGAGGGAAACAGTGTGTCACTGTGAGGCCCCTGAAAAAAGAGTACACGTACTGTACTGATTGTGTGAAGGGTAGGTGTGTGCGCTCACCCCTTCTGAGTGGAAGCAACTTATTCTCCAGGATGTCCTTAGCATCTGTCCCCTCATCCATCAGGTCTAGTTTTGTGATCACACCAATGGTCCTCATGCCTACACACAGACAAATAAACACACACCACACAATGACAACAAACCAATCCTGAAAAGTGGAACTGAAACTACACATAAATAATTTCTGATGCTGTAAATACAATACTAGTGATATTAGTATTAGCATATTTAGATAATTTAATTAAGAAAAGGAGCAATTTCACAATGTAAAAATACTTTAGTACAAGCAAAAGTCCTGCACAATTTATATTAATACTAATTTGTATAGCACTTTTCAAAACAAAATTAAAAAGTACTGTGTGTGTGTGTGTGTGTGTGTGTGTGTGTGTGTGTGTGTGTCTGTGTGTGTGTGTGTGTGTGTGTGTGCATACACTCACCCTGAGGGTCGACCTCTTTGGCAATCTTTAAAGCGTCAGAGTTGGCCAGATCAGAGTTGGCCGGGGAAACGGCCAGCATCAGGCAATTATCCTTGGTGACAAACTGCATCAGCATTTCTCTAATCTGGGACTCGATGTCTGCAGGTTGGTCTCCCACCGGCACTTTGGTCATACCCGGCAGGTCCACCAGGGTCAGGTTCAACACTGAGAGAAGAAAAGGGAGCAGGAGAAAGCTTAGAAAACTGAAGAGAGCTTCTTCAGATGCATTCTTGCCTAATAAAAAGCTTGGTTGTACATAAATTATTGATGTCAGACATGCAGAATAAATCACTGCAAACTAGTAACTGTGAAGAAATATAAATAGAGTTGTATCAGCCTCACCATTAGGGGAGTAGACACGCAGGTTGATGGGCACAGGGGAGATGCCCTTGTTGGCCCCGGTGATGCGGTCAGTCTCTGCCTCGATCTCCTGCCGGACCTCATCAAAATCGGTAAACCTTTTGCCCTTACAGTGGAGGAACTCGGCGTGTTCTGGAAGACATAGTAAAAAAAACAAATTAATGAAAGTGAATTTGTAGAAAAAGGTAGGAGATATGAAAAGGCAGAAAAGAAGACAGTAAAGAGGAGAAATGAAGAAGTGAGGCCAAATTTCACCTGAAAATAAGGGAGACTTTCTTACTTTAATGCAAATATTAATGTTTTTTGTAACTCCTGTAATCATTCTTTGTCTGACCTTGATTTCAGCTAATCAGCTCTGAGTTTTGGAACTACTTTCTTACTGTTAGTTAACTGGTATCAAGAGTATGCCAAATAAGTTATTACCAGTTCTGTTTGGAATGTGGACCTACAGACAACTATCACTGGATTACTTTGATACTAAAGAAAACTTCAAAACATGATGATTCTCAGGCAAGTTCTGGTTATAAGGAACGTTTGTTTTATGATTACTAAGCTGATTTATAGAAGTTGATTTGCGATGGACATCGGAGATAATGATATCCTCGGGAAGTAGAATTGAAACAGAATCTCAAAAAATATGAATCAAGTCTGTGTGTTTGATTGAGTTATGACTCAAAACAATTTTTTTATGCAAATACCAGCAATTGGAACTGAGGGTGTTAGAGTACATTCATTATCTCTGTGAGCCGCCTCACAGTTTGAAAACCACTGCCTTAATGTAATCCAGGTAATACATAACAAGGTATTAAATGAAATCAAGTTTAATTCATTTCTGACTCACACCACAAATAGAGAAATGAGAAAAGCTTGTTAGCAGACCCTGCAAAAACCTAGTAAAGTGGAACCATGGTAACTTGGTAACATTCTGTGGAGATGAATGGATAGGAAAAGATGTGTCAGGAAGGTTTTACTTTAAGGAGTGTGGAGGAGGAATGTTTAGAGTCCAGAGGAAAGAGGGGGTGTTAGCACCTGTGGGAGCTAAAGGCTGTGTCAGTGTCTTAACATTTGTCCATTTAATTACAACAGAAGAATGGGAGTGGAGAAGGGGGCTTGCTGTTAAATGTCTTAATCATTGTAGAATTGCTTAAAGATACAATTTGTTTAATGGCCACTAGATGATGGGTTCAACCAAACTCCTACAGCATTGAAGAAAAATACACTGACAACTTCTCTCTTAAAATACAATGGTTGCAAATTTTCGGGACTTAACTTTCAAATATTGCTTACAATCAACTCATGGGCAACATGTGCAAATCAACCCCACATTTTGAATCCCAGGATCTCTCTCTTGTCTCGCTGATGGAGACAAGAACCTCCACAGATGTTTATTATGGATAAGATGTTTTTACCTGTGGGGCTGTTTATCAGTTGCAGAACCAAAGGACGGCGAGTCACAATGCCAGAACCACGGGGAAGGAAATCCCTGTAACACAACAGATGCACAGAAAGGGCGATGGTCAGTACATAACAATGCAAAGGGACAACAATATGATTAACCAGATAACCAAATGACAACAGAGCATGAATCAGTGAAAATGAATCAGCATCTCGAGGCTTTGGGAAGACAACAAGCAAGAGAGGAAATGTGTGGGTAATTGAGTGTGAAGTGCAATGCTGAATAACAGCTGTGGTCCCACCAGGCTAAATGTCCTTTTGATTTACTGTAGTGATTTAACTACAGGAATCATCATTGTAGGTAAATAGTAAGTAATAGTTAGTAGTAAAAAAAATGGTAAAAATGTTTTCATAAATAAATAAAATGATAAAGGTATCTGAAATTTTCTGAAGGTTTTTCTGGATAAACCTTGGGTTTTTATATCACTATACATTGAAACTAAAAAAAAAATACATTGAAAAAATATATTTTGTCTGCTCTATGATTACATTCATTCATTCATATAATCTACAATGTTTTTGTGTCAGCATGTTATTGATAAAACAATAACACTATCAGTAAGATTAAAACTTTACAGAACTTGTTCCTGTACAGTACAGTGAGTGCACCGCATATAACTTTACAAAATTGCTTTACAAATAAGTGAATTGTTTGATGAACAAAGGCTAAATAGACAAACACTGACATTTTATAGACACTGACATTGCCTTTGGGAGTCAATACAACTGTGCAGCATCTTTAACAGATGTTTTAACTTCATTGAAAAGAGAATTGACACATCCTCAGCAGGGTAGAGAAACCACCAAACAGTACAACAGATGACAAACACGACTGGTTTACAAATATAAAGTCAAGTAGAAAGCTACAAAACAGAGCTGTTGTAGTTTCTTCGGCAGTTTTCCTTCTAATTGAAATGATTCAAATGCGTGCAAATATTCTAGCATTTGAGCCTTTATGATGTTCATTTAGCAATTATTCCAATTTCTGAGAACAAATTAAACCAAATAAAACTGTTCTTTCAAAAAGAAGTATTTCCTGTCTTGCATTATTGCAATTTCTGTCCATGCTCTCTTAGTTTGTTGGAGAGCAATCAGAGGATTTTCTGAATGTGTCGATGCAAATTAAAATTTTCTATCTATTATTGCCTAAAACTCTGTCCAGCTTTGTTCTTGTGAATGCCTGACAGTGTTTGTGTCCATTCAGATGACTATCTGCCAACATTTTTCTTTATGCACTGTTTTCCTTGGGCATGTTTAGCTGCTTATGCAACATCAGCATCATCTCACCACTGGCACTGTGTGCTCCTCAACCAGCTGACTGGACAGTCAGTGATGCATGACGTGTGTGCATGTGTGTGTGTGTGTGTGTGTGCGTGCGTGCGTGCGTGCATGTGTGTTTACTTAAATCAGCAGTAACAAGGGGCTTTTACAGAAACAGTGTTCAATCTAACAATATAAGAGCAATTTCATGTTTCCTTAAATATCCATTCCAATATGAACATGTTTTAAATGCATTCAAATCATATGATGCTCAGATAAATTATTTAATATCTGAATCTTTAGTAACAATAATAAACTAACCAACATGAATAAGAAATAGACAAGGCCACTGTTTGAACCGTAAGCAAAGCCTGAGGCAGTTTGGATACATGAGTCATGAGCAGAACTGCTGAAACATGAGTCTCATGTTTAACCGTCACTGTGTCCCTGTACTATAAACTTATTTATTGTATTCTTTCTGAGTATATGGTGAATGTTTGGGGGCTACAATACATCCATTCTGCTCTAGTTTTAGAGGTATAGCTCAACATTTTGGGAAATATTTGCTTTCTTTCTAAGCGTGTATGTCTGTGATTTAAACATGAAGCTGGAGGCAGTAGCTGGTAAGCTTAGCTTAGCATAGTAACTGCAAACAGGGGTAATCAGTTAGCCCGGCCAAAGGTAACAAAATCTGCCAGTGATCATATAAAAAATTGACAATAAGAGAATATTTATTTAATCAAAAACAACAAACTGATTAAGGTGATAGACACAAGATTGCTAATTTCCATCACAGTAAATGTTTGTGGAATATTGAAGTGCATGTGTATATATATATATATATATATATATATATATATATATATATATATATATATATATGTGTGTGTGTGTGTGTGTGTGTGTGTGTGTGTGTGTGTGTGTAAAACTGCAGGTGCTGAGTTCTGCAGATCTGTCTTAATTCTGTTTCTAATCCTTTCTCAACCTGCAGTGTGTTGGAAAAGTATGAAAACATGGAAAGACACTACACCTGCTACACTGGATACAGCACAGAGAGGGAGCTTCATTATTGTTTTAATGTTTGTAATTTTAGTGCAGCCTTTTACAAACTCTGCTCTTACTTATGTGTGTCTGCCCATCTGCTGGTCTACCTGCCTGCCAGTTGTAAGTGTGTATGTGGCTGTCCCTCTTTCCCACTTGGATGCCTTTTAGTGAAGACAGATGGCCTTAACGGCATGCCTTCCTCTCACTTCACCCCTCATCCTCCCCTCAAACTGCTACCACAAGGATCCTCCAAATGAAAGGAGAAGCCACAACCTTTTACACACAGAGTCACATATATACTGCCACACTACGGGAAAGACTGTCTCTCTTTACTCATCATTTACTTAATCCTGCTGAGATGGTGAGTGTCCCTCCACCAACACCCTCCTGTGTTTTCATCCTCCGAGGATGAAGTGGGGGATAAAAACACTCACACTCATTCAACTGCCAAAAGCACAGACTACAGATACAGAGGGGAGAAATAAAATACATAAATAAATAGAAGGAGCAAAGCAGTCAGACTAGTAGAACTGCAGATATTTTTTTGCAACATGAAGAGAGAAGATAGACAGCTACAAAGACTTTAAAGTTACATCAAAGATTTTAAGTTACATCAAGATACCTTCAACCAGCACTTTCCTGTGCAATCAGCAGTCAGTGTCTGTCTGAGAGCCCTTTTACTTCTAACAGAAACATTTACCCACTATATCTATCTATCTATCTATTAGGGTTGGACGATATGACAATATATACCATGAAACAATATAAATTTGTCAACCTCCAGAGATTTTGCATTCGTTTTTATATAGAGGCAGCTATCCAAATCAATAGGCAGGACTGCTTAATAGCAATATTAAGTATAGCTATTAACTATAAAATAGCAATTTTTATTGTATTTCTGCATTCATTTGGAGCGTTACATTGATTTGTCAGATAATTTATTCAGTAAATTAACGAATAATAGACCCTCCTGCTTGGTTATTTTACCCATTTACAGTTTCTTAATTGATTTTCAATCAATAATCTGGGTAGGGGGAGGTCAGAGACACACTTAGCAACACTGTTGGAGAGTCACAGCTGAGCCACACTCAGACTAATTTCTTTTATAGCATCTTGTGTGTAACTAATTAGATTAGAGAAAGATTTTATTGAATCAATTTTCAACAACTAATTTGTTCACTCTTTGACATTTGGTGCGTACACACACACACACACACACACACACACACACACACACACGTCTAGTAGGCTCCAGCTGCTGTTGAGTAATGACTCACTACTTGTAATATTTCATCAGTATAAAAGGGCTTTTCACATTGAATTGGTTTTGTGGACACATATTTTCCTTAATAGTGCTGCAGTAATGTCAGAACAATTATTGTAGTATTTCTATTTTCAAATTTCAAATAAATAAATAACATAAATAAATAAACATTTTCCCAGAAAACATATACCACCCATACCACCTTAGTGACTAAAATTGTTCGGATTGGTTTGGGTTATTCTTGTTCTGTTTTTTTCTCTCACTTTTGTTTCGCAAAACACACTGCTCATGCAGCAATAACAATTCTGATAGTAGTGAACCAGCACAAGCAGGCAATTTGCCTTCCAAGCAGTATTTGGGTCTAAGATAGATGAGACTGCTTTTTAGTGATGCATTTTGACACTTACACATATTCTTGTGGTAGATGGAGCCAATGAAACGGCTGGTTGCGTGATGGTGGACATCCAGATTAGAGCCAGAGCCAATGAGAAAATGTATTGCAGGTAAACTGTGGCCCAAACAGAGATTAGAGGTAATCCTCTGTAGCCGTATCAGACACATGGCCTCCTCTCTTTTTCTGTCTCTGCTTTTTGCTGACTGCTTTTTCTCTCTTACTGTGTCAAGCAGATCAATCAGTGATGAAAATAATGGAGGTTTCAGCCCTAGTACTAATCACAGGAAAAGTAGACACAATGTTTAGTCATTTATTTTTCCACTGACTATTTGTTTTTTTAAAAAGAGCCAGGAAAATTATGTAGTAGTTAAATAGTTCATAATATGTTGTTTATTTCCAGTGGCATTTCCTTGAAACAATTGCTAAAATAGCTGAATAAACTAACAAAGATTCATTTGAACCTAGATAAAGATAAACCTATCCATCCATACAATATCTGTAACCACCTATCCTTTTTGGGGGGGCTAGAGCCGATCCCAGCTTACACTGGGCGAGAAGCGTGGTACACCCTGAAAAGTTGGCAGTTAATCACAGAGCTAGATAAAGATGAATGATTGTGATATTTATATCGTAAATTATATAAATGATAATCAATAAATGATTGGAAACTGCACGCTGGCCTGAAGATTAATTTTACATTTTTGCAAGTACAGCTGACCTGCTGTGTACTGACTCAAAGTCTCTTTATTATAATAGAAATTACTACTAAATGACTCTATTGTCCCTTGCAGAATCTTGCTAAGAATGAACAGTTACAGTAAATATGAGTTTCTCTCCAGGAAATTATCAGTAAACTATGGAACCTGTAAAATAAAGTGTTACTTCAAGAATTCAGATTGATTTGAACAGTTACCTTTAAAAAACATAACCTGATGATAACTATAGGTTCCATAAAGTGTTTATTTCAACATTTAATTAATTTAATTGGTATGCTGGGTAGTTTATCTTATCGCAGCATCACCCTCTATAAGTCATTAAAGGACTCTTCTTCTCTGTGTTTCTAGTTGACTCCCTCCTCCTTTTATTTGACAAGAATAAAAGCTTCAACGGAGCCCTGGGCTGTCCTTGTCTTTCACATGAGTGAAGCTTGCTGCTGAGACTCCTCAAAATGCTTCCGGCCTTCTCTGTGTTATGCAATACATGAAACCAGCTATATATCATTGACTTAATCTCTGCGTGGGAGTTGGAATAGCAATGGCAGCAGGGAGAGAAAAACGTCTGTGTTGTGGTTTTCTGTCCCTGGTTTTTGCTAGTGCCAACGACCTTTCCTGATAACAAAGTGCTTCAGTTGGCTGCACACCATGCAGCAGCAGCAGCAACAGAATCCTCCTGGGTTTGAGTACATCCCAGGAGAACATCATACAGTATGTGATTTTTTTATAGCAATGTTAGGCCTTTATTGAATAGTTCTGCTGAAAAAGGAAAGGGAAGAGAGGGGAAATGACATGCAGCAAAAGGCCGCAGGTCGGAGTCGAATTGGGCCTGCTGGGTCAAGGAGTAAACCTCTATACATGGGCGCCCGCTCTACCAACTGAGCTATCTGGGCGCCCAGAATGTGATTTTTTTTTTTTACTAATTTCTCCTTTTGCATGCCACTACTATTGCAAAACTGTGCTCATCCAGGGCCTTTTTAGGGGACTTGGACAACCATAAATTACTTTGTGCTAAAAACAAGGCAACCCTCCAAGGAGAGGAGCAGCAACCAAAAGCTTATAGTTTTTTTTCTTTAATCCACTATGGTGACAATAAACTTTCATTTATTGTGATGATATGAATATTATACATGAAAAGCAATTCTAAGTTGAAAATGAACATCTATGATATGTTCTGTATTTATTGTATTTTAGGGGAAAGCAGCTGTGGTGCTGATTTTGGAGGAAAAAAAACTGCTGTTCTACAAGAGCTGTCCATGGTGCTGAAAGTGGACAAAAAAACATGCCGTTGAGAACATTATCCAAACTAAATATGCTACATTGCTCTGGAACTGGCAAATTCTTACACTAACCTGTGTTGTTGTTTTATGTGACAGCCTTTCGCACAGCATAATGAGGGGATTTGTACTTGAATTTTGCTTTTATAATCTACTAATTAAATATGTAAAAAGTAAATATAGTGTTAAACCTTTTGGCCTCATTTAAGATAAAATGTCACACTGCTCATGTAATAGTAAAAAATAAGTCAACATGTGGAGAAATATACCCACTTCTACCTGCACAGGTTTTTACCCAGCTGTCATGGCCTGTGTTGGGCACTGGAGACCAGCAAAGCTTCCTGCTTTGTCTGTCCTAATGAGACTCATGAGAGGTTAAAATACCGACTGGGTGACAAATACAGGATGGGAAACTAGTGTTCAGACACAACCATAAGAAAGTGATGCTTCACCTGCATGCACTGGTATAACAGGTATAGCCCTGAAACTATTATTAGATTAACTGATATAAAAAATAATCAGCAACAATTTCAATAAGCAGTTGTAACTGTAAAAAAAAAGTCAATTTTAAAGCAGAAATGCTAAATATTCACAAGCTTTCAGCAGTTAAACTGATTAGCTGCTTTTCTCTGCTTTTGTATTGTTGTGAATTAAATATTTTGGGATGTTGTCGACGATTTGACTGTTTGCTGTTCTTGGGCTCTGGACATTTTTGATGCCATTTTTTTCTATTTTAAAAACTAAATGATTAATTGATTTATTGAAAGATTAAACAATAATGAAAATAATAGTTAGTTGCAGCCCTAAAAAGTTATACACCACCCCAAAAACTAAATATTATAGCATATTAATATATCATGATTTATATACATACATACATTAAAAAAGAAAATCTGCTATTCATTCAAGAAGAAAAGAGCAAAGAACAGTCCCCAAAGGCAGCCAAATACATCTCAACTTGTCTAAGACAACAAAGATCATGAATGAAAACAATGAATTGCAATGGCCAACATTGTTTCAGATGGAGGACTTAATAAGATAAGAAAAATTACTTTTGTCTGTGTATCCCTGTGACTATAGTTTAACCTTGCTTACTTTACTTTGGACTTAAATGCATTTAAATGTTTTACAGCAACAAAGCACCTTTGAGGTAAATTTAAACTGAATGAGAGAAAAGGTTTGTGAAGGGGAGGTTGAACTGGGGTGATAAACAGAGAACTGAGCAATGAAAACAAAGTTATACACAACAATAGACTCTCCAGAAAGACAAATTATGAAACCAGGATCAAAAACCTCTGAAGCAAACGATACAAAGGAAAAGATCAATTTAATTGTGTCCTCAGATATTCTCTCATACCATCAGCACAGCATATCTCAACAGCTTGTCTACCACTAAGAGGTTGGCTGTCCTTGTCCCTAAGTCACACCTGCCAACATCAAAATCTAATCCAGCAGCGAGGAAAGGTGTCATGGTGAACTATTAGGAGTAATCGTGTCTAGATGTATAGTAAACACCTTTGTACATGGTTTATTAATTATGTAGTTGCCAATGTTTTCCTGAATCCCATATAACTTTATGTAGACATGTTATAATGGGCATGATGTGACAGGTGAGAACAAGTAAAGCCAAACCACCTTTAAACAGCTAATATCCATCCATCTTCATCCGCTTATCCGGGAGTCGGGTCGCGGGGGCAGCAGCTCCAGTAGGGGACCCCAAACTTCCCTTTCCCGAGCCACATCAACCAGCTCCGACTGGGGGATCCCGAGGCGTTCCCAGGCCAGGTTGGAGATATAATCTCTCCACCTAGTCCTGGGTCTTCCCCGAGGCCTCCTCCCAGCTGGACGTGCCTGGAACACCTCCCTAGGGAGGCGCCCAGGAGGCATCCTTACCAGATGCCCGAACCACCTCAACTGGCTCCTTTCGACGCGAAGGAGCAGCGGCTCTACTCCGAGCTCCTCTCGGATGACTGAGCTTCTCACCCTATCTCTAAGGGAGACGCCAGCCACCCTCCTGAGGAAACCCATTTCGGCCGCTTGTACCCTGGATCTCGTTCTTTCGGTCATGACCCAGCCTTCATGACCATAGGTGAGGGTAGGAACGAAAATTGCCCGGTAGATCGAGAGCTTTGCCTTCTGGCTCAGCTCTCTTTTCGTCACAACGGTGCGATACACAGAATGTAATACCGCACCGGCTGCTCCGATTCTCCGACCAATCTCATGCTCCATAGTCCCCTCACTCGCGAACAAGACCCCAAGGTACTTAAACTCCTTCACTTGGGGTAAGGACTCAATCCCCACCTGAAGAAAGCACTCCATCGGTTTCCTGCTGAGAACCATGGCCTCAGATTTAGAGGTGCTGATCCTCATCCCAGCCGCTTCACACTCGGCGGCGAACCGATCCAGTGAGTGCTGAAGGTCACAGACCGATGATGCCATCAGGACCACATCATCTGCAAAAAGCAGCGACGAGATCCCGAGCCCACCGAACTGCAACCCCTCCCCGCCCCGACTACGCCTCGATATCCTGTCCATAAATATTACAAACAGGATTGGTGACAAAGCGCAGCCCTGGCGGAGGCCAACCCTCACCTGGAACGAGTCCGACTTACTGCCGAGAACCCGGACACAGCTCTCGCTTTGGTCATACAGAGATTGGATGGCCCTGAGAAGGGACCCCCTCACCCCATACTCCCGCAGCACCTCCCACAATTTCTCCCGGGGGACCCGGTCATACGCCTTCTCCAGATCCACAAAACACATGCAGACTGGTTGGGCATACTCCCAGGCCCCCTCCAAGATCCTTGCGAGAGTGAAGATCTGATCCGTTGTTCCACGGCCAGGACGGAATCCGCATTGTTCCTCTTCAATCCGAGGTTCGACTATCGGCCGAACCCTCCTTTCCAGTACCTTGGAGTAGACTTTACCAGGGAGGCTGAGAAGTGTGATACCCCTATAATTGGCACACACCCTCTGGTCCCCCTTTTTAAAGAGGGGAACCACCACCCCGGTCTACCACTCCTTAGGCAACTCCAACGCAGCGGCGCTCAGCCGGGGGCTTGTGAGTATCCCCACACCCGCCCGGCGCCTCACACCCTGGGCAACTCCGGAGTAGGACAGAGTCCAACCCCTATCCAGGAGTACGGTTCCAGAACCGAGACTGTGCGTAGAAGTAAGCCCCACCAGATCTAACTGGTAGCGCTCCACCTCCCGCACAAGTTCCGGCTCCTTCCCCCACAGAGAGGTGACGTTCCACGTCCCCAGAGCCAGCCTCTGCCGCCCGGGTCTGGTCCGTCGAGGTCCCTGACCTTCGCCGCCACCCATGTGGCTGCGCACCCGACCCCAGCGGTTCCTCCCACAGGTGGTGGGCCCATGGGATGGAGATAGGGGGGCCACGTAGCTTCTTCGGGCTGTGCCCGACCGGGCTCCGTGGCAAACCCGGCCACCAGGCGCTCGCTGACGAGCCCTCCGTCCAGGCCTGGCTCCAGACGGGGGCCCCGGGCCTCCTCCGGGCAGGGTCACTCCCTCTCTTCCTCGATTTTGCATAGGGCTTT
The DNA here is from genome assembly GCA_026937815.1 of Etheostoma perlongum. Classification (NCBI taxonomy): domain Eukaryota; kingdom Metazoa; phylum Chordata; class Actinopteri; order Perciformes; family Percidae; genus Etheostoma; species Etheostoma perlongum. The sequence continues at coordinate 11,742,877 of CM049386.1, forward strand.
TGAACCATTCTTTGTCTGGCCCCTCACCTGAGACCACTTTGCCATGGGAGACCCTACCAGGAGCACACAGCTCCAGACAACACAGCCCTCAGGTTCATAGGGACACACAAACCTCTCCACCACGATAAGGTGATGGTTCCCGGAGAGGAACCATCACCAGCTAATATGCCTTTTGAAATTATGGATGCAAATGTCTATTTACCATTTACGTCTATGTTACTTTGGTATTGCTTGTAAACTGCAATATCAATTAAAGGGAGAACAATGCTTTTAGTTTTTAAAGTAGAAAGGATTAAAAAGCAAGGAGCTTAATAACAGTCAAACATATTTCTGTTCCGATTGAAAAATCTCTATAAATGGCATTTATGTGAATTTCTGAGACAGAAAGAAGAAGATAGAGATGGAGAAAGAAAGCCCTGTTCCATGTAAACACACAGTACAGTGTGTGGTGAGTCTGTGTGTTGGTTCAGGGAAGATAAGGCAGATACAATGGGCCACTGGCGGGGTGGAGGACTGGAGGAGCAAGAGGATGGGAGGACCTGAATGACGTCACCGCAGCTGGACTTACAGAGCGCTCCCATTAACACAAACAAAAGCTGCATGACAGGATAGTGTCTACAGCATTTACTGACACATACAAACAAATCATTCAACATCTTTATTACTGTTTAATGTCCTTGTAATAATGTTTCCGTTTCCCCTTCTCTGCCTATTATCATGATCGTCTGAACCACTGGTCCCTTGGGCAAAGAAGAGTAATTAGGCACAAGCTGTTCTCATGACTACAGCTGAGTGAGACAGCAAAATGTGACCCTCCTAATGAGTGTAAAGAGATTGTTTTAATAGCCTTTTGTTCAAATGTGTTGTTTTAACCAACAAAAAGCAAAGGCTTTAAAACAAGTGACAAATAAACATTCAGCATATTGTAATGAAAGTTGTGCATCTCCTCCTGGCTCTGTTTTCAGATTTTAGACATTCTAGCCCAAGATGGGAGACGTTGGCCAATCACAGTTCATTTCAGAAGAGGGAGCGTTCCTATTGGCTATTCAACGCATGCATAATATGCCCATGCGACAGAAAAAGGAAAGGGAGAGCTGCAGGAAGAGCTCCCAATCTACTTCAAATCCTGTTGTTTTTTGCTTTTTCCCCTTTGCAATTGAGCTGAAAACTACAAGTTTAAAAATGAAATAAATCTGAATATGCAGAGTTGAAAAGAAGTCAACTCCAAATCTGTGTAGCCCACTCCTCATATCTGCTTGAGTCTAGCAGCTTGAAGCTGCATTAACTGCTACTAGTATAACACACCCGGATTCAGGTACAAATCCGGACGAAAAGCGGTTCTTGTGAGTAATGTAGGTACCAGGATTTAAATAAGAATATATGGAATAAAAAACACAAATCTTTGTTTCTTCCGCCTATACTTTAATCCTTTTTTTAACTGCCCATTGTGAGTCTTGGTAGAGTAGTCCTTTAAATAGCCTCAATGGCCCTTAGGCTACATCGTCATCACTTTGTTAACAAAACTGATATGCCTATACACCTAACTGATATAACCTATACACTATACCAGTATACCCTGACATGTAAACAGTGGGCTTGCCTTACCTACTACTTGCTAAAATGGGGATTAGCACTCCATGGCCATGAGGAGAACTATTTTACTCAACTGTCAAACAAATCTAAGAAAAGAGGTAAAAAAGCAGTTGCTGCACAGATATATCCCTCTCTGTCCTGTGTAATATGTTAAATGTTGTTGTTGCTAAGCTGGCTTGGAGCCACAGTGTCTTGACCTTGCTTAAGCAGGAAATACTGCTGACCTACACACAAAAATCTTTAGATCAAGTGAAATGCAAGCTACTGAGCTGACAAATAGTTAGCTAGTGACACCCATGTTGTTGCCTGCATTTAGTAAGCTTTACTTATAGCATAAGCACTGGCAGACAGATGGATGAGCTGAGCTGGAAGGGCTCAAAGCTCAGGTGGACTATCTCTCTCTCTCTTTCTCTCTCTGTAGCTCTCCATCTCTCTCTCTTTCTGTCTGCAAGGTCATACTGCAGCATAACAGATCACATTTGTTCCACTTGCTTTGTTATGTATCAGCAGCAGCAGCTCTGACAGGGAGAAAACTGTGCATGTTTGCAAGACTGAAACCTCTCTCCACACACGCACACACGAACATCATAGTGCACCCTATCCTGGTCAGGATTTAATAGCCTGAGGACTACAAAATGGTAGCCCAGCCACATAAACAAACAACACATCCACCAAGCTGCCTGGAACTGTGTCCTACACAGGAAGTCAGCGTGTAATTTGATGCCGCTTCTGTGACAGATGTCATAGGATTTATAATATTCAACATTGTGCAACTTTGCGTGATTTCGGACATAATTATGAAGTTTAGAAGCTGGCTAGCATTCTGCACTCATACCCAGAGATGGTTTGACATATTAAATGTCATTTAAACCACTATTTGTTACCTGAATGCATCACTTCACAACTGAACTTCACTGGGGATTTATGTAGGCCTAACGATGTAATCTCATCGCCTTGGCATTGTGGAAGAAGACAGAGGGATAAAACGGTGACGGGTGCAACAATTTGCACCATTTCAACGAAGTCTATGGCAGTGGATTGAAACCTGCCTGAGAAGGGGGATGGGGACTGGGATGTGTGACATGTAAAAAATAAAAGCGTCTGCGGCCGCTTATGTGATGCAACATGCATCGCAGCCTGGAAAAGCTACTTACCTCCCGACGAAGTTCTCCAGCACCGAGCTTTTCCCTGCACTCTGGCCGCCCACCACGGCGATCTGGGGCAGGTCCAGGTTCGCGTTCTGACCGATGGCAGAGAAGGCATCCTGCATGCGGTTCACCAGAGGAATCAAATCCTCCATTCCCCGGTTCCCCATCTTTGCGATGTAATGGACAGTCTATCCTCCTTGTCAGAGCAGGGAGGGATTTATTTCTTATTTTTCTCTTCGACCCTCCTCGCCACCCTCGCGTTTAGAGGGTGTTTTGGATTACGCCACACCGATTCACTTTTCGGTTTGCCCCGTCGATGACTGCGCCCCCACGGTGTGTCACCTCAGATAGGACTCTCTCCACCACCGAACATGAACACTCCTCTCCACCAAGCACAGCAGGGCGGGAGGATGAGGAGGATGATCTCTTGTATTTTCTCAGGAGATATCCCTGCAGTTCTCCACGCAAGCCGCTCGGGGGTGACACTGGTTTACTTTCACTGCATTGTCTGTCAAATTGTGTTGTTTACAGTAGGCCTACAGGAATTAAATATTTTACAGAGACTCTTGCCAAATATTGTTTGATTGCATTTAGAAAGGTGAAGATGGTAAATTTGGCATCCAGTTTTTTATGTTATTGGGCAACAGATGTACAGATCTGTCCAAGGTGCTGAATCTGTTAGCACCGTAGACAGAGGCCAGGGGGCACTCTACAACTTTTTGTAGGCTTTGTTTTTTATAATGCGGCAGGCCTATAGTCTTAAGCACTATACGTTTTGATCCATCTATCTATATATCTATCTATCTATCTATCTATCTATCTATCTATCTATCTATCTATCTATCTATGTGCGTAGTTCAGGCCTGTGTGTAATGTGTGTAATAACAACAGAGTGTAAATTGTAATTTCCCCCTGTGGGACTAATAAAGGATACACTATCATTATCCTTATTATAATTATCTATCTATCTACGTAAAAACGTGAATATCCTGCCTTTTATGAATATTATAATATAACACCGAAATAAGACATTTATACAAATAAATGAATTAGTATAGGCTATCCATTGTATAGCCATAGGCTATAGGCTAGGCTACTACTCATGTGTTGCTATATACAACATATAGCCTACAATGGGCACACACTTTACAATACAATACATAGTACTGTGGGCTACTACTGTACGCCTATAATGTAGGCCACTGGAGGTTATAACAATGATGTTCCACAATGATGTTATTTATCTTAGCTACTTGCAAAATGTATAGTAGACTACCTAAAAATACAAACTTTTTTGAGAATGGAACACTGACCGTTTCACAGATGTAAACATGCATTCTAAATGAACCCATGTGAATGGCATCAACTGACAGGAAGTTATTTTTATATGCCCACTAATCTAGCAAGCTAAATGGAGACATGCATTTTAAGTTTTCAATTTTCCAGACAACCACCAGGAGGCGACAGGGTGCACTAACTTTACTGCGCTGGGTTTCTGCTCAATGCGATTCGCACCAGGACTGAGAGGAGTCATTCTACCCTTTACTGTAACTAATTGCAGTTGGATAATCACCAATACGCAGTATTTTCATCATTGAGAGGTAAGTCGTAACAACTGATGCTGAGAAGGTAAAATGTAGAAGGTACCCGAGATGGCGTAGTTGGATTGTCTTTGAGTAATCTAGCTAGCTAGCTAGTTTGATATTGTGCTACGCTAACTTGTAGGGTTCAGTTAGCAAACGTTAGCTACTGAACGGTGGTTAATGTAGCTTTGTTCATTTTAATAACATGTGTAGCTTACTTAATTATTTATTCTTTGTGTCAGTTCTGGAATTTCATGCTGCTCTCTTTCAACAACAATAGCTAAGGAAACAATAAGCTAAGGAAACAACAAGCAAATGATTGTAAGCTTAGCTAGCTGCTAGCACTAGCTAGCTAATTGTCATCGGTAAAGCGACCTGTTGTCTCAGGATGTGCATTGTTATTGAATGTGTCTTTACATTCAAAAGTTTTTCTGACGGTTAAGCACATACTCACACAAGCTTTTTCTCTTTCATTCAGATATATTTTATTGTAAGGAGTGTCAACACATTGGCACCTCACAGCTGCTGGTCTGTCAACTCATGGTGCGACGTTAACGGTGGAAATTAAAGTCCGTCATGTTCAATCCACACATCCATCAACAGCAGCAGCAGCAACAGCAGCAGCAACAGTTTCACCAGCACCTGCGACAGCTACAACAACTTTTCCAGCAGCAGCCTCCACCTCCGCCGCAGCCGCCTCCTGGACATCATGTCACCCATCACCACCACCAGGCACAGCGGTAAACACGTTAACTTGAGACCGGGGTTTAGACAGGGCCTTTCAGATGAGATATGTATGGCTGGCGCTGTAGCTGAGTTGGAAGCCCTGTCGCACACATGCCAGACAACGATTTAGGAATGATGGAATATCTATGTGCAATCTTTTAATTTAAATAGAATATCTATTCAGCTTCCCTATGAATTAGTCCATTGGTGAAGGGGCATTTAGCCCAGGCAGTGATTTGTTATTATATTATCTATGAAGTAAACCTATGAGGTAGAACTTGCAGCTATACAGAAATATTCCCATCTGTCCCAATCTAGCAGCACTGGCATACCTTTATAGAAAGTTTGTTTGTTATTGTCACCAGAGAGAACTGTTGACTCCAGCTAAAACAACATTGTCTTTCTGGATCAGATACTTATCCGTTTGTCAAACAGTGTTATTAAAAGTTGGATTATTGCCATGCTCTATTATCTGGTCACCTTAAACTGCATATTAGTTATACCACCAGCACTCCATACTGTACCTGTTGTCTTACTCTGTTGCTACCCCTCTTACTGTTTGGTCGTTTACTTATGCCATACAAGTTTTTTCGTATTCTGATTCATAATTTGATTTTGGTATTAAATTGTATTAAGTGAGATTTTTGTAACTATTTGGTTTTATGAAACTCATAGAGTAATGACTTGTAATAACTGTATGTGCTATAAAAAAATTCTAAAATTAAAATACACTCTGAGCCAATGCTGATATGGAAGGAAGAGGAGTTCTGATTTATGCTAATCCATATCACAGCTCCAACGCAGTTTCCCATAATCAGGAAAAATAGTATGAACAGCTTGTGTATGTAAAAGGGCAGAATAGTTGTGTGCAAGTGTCCATGTTAAGTCATTTTCTTTTCCAGTCAGTATTTTCTTCAGGATATCAACTGATTGCAAAAATATGACAGATGTGTGTAAGATCAATTTCCAGGATTCCGAGAAAGGATCATTTGGCCAAAACACTGAGTTCTTTAGCTACATATTTCAGTGCGCTATGGTTAGGATGGTTATGTCTTATTCAATTATGCTGCATTTTTCTTCTTGTTTACTTGTCACACAGAGCCATTCCCGTCGCTCCCCAGACAGCCCCTCCTTCCAGGATGGTCAACCTGTGCCAGGCAACCCAGACTACTATCCTCGCCCCCAATCCCATGCTGCAGGGGGCCTTGCTGATGCAGCAGATGCAGGGTACAGTTTTAATTACAGTGAAAAGACAGCAGCATCTGGAAATCACAAAGAGCAGTAGAATTTATACTTGACATTTTCATAGATAGTGTTTTAAAGCATTGCATAATTAACTTACAAGAGGTTATAATTTTTAGTTTTGCCTATTTTCTTTCCATACTCATGTCTCTTTTCACGCAGGTAACATGCGGGCTTTTGGGATGGCTGGACAGCAGTTCCGTCAGTTCTTCACTGCTAGATCCAGGTCCTCTCTGCTTGGGCCGGTTCCCATGGGCATGGCCATCAAGTCCCCCATGATGGGTTTCCCAGCTGGTCGATCATTCCACCCACATGCTCGCTACTACAACAACAACAACAACAACTCCACCACCACCACAGCCTCTTCCTCCTCTTCCATCACTATTGTAGTAAATATAACTGTACTTCTGTATTTTTTTCTGTATATCTGTCTCCCTCCCAACCGGTCAAGGCAGTAGGCCGCCCGCCAATAGCCAGGGTCCGCCTGAGGTTTCTTCCTGTTAAAAGGAAGTTTTTCCTTGCTACTGTCACTCCAAATGCTTGCTCTTGGGGAGAATGGTTGGGTTTCTAAAAATTATAGTCTGGTCTAGACTAGTTCTGAGATTACTTCTGTTGTGATTTGACATTGTGATAAATGAAATTGAATAACTGCATCATTGTAATGAGTACAATCACTGTAGGTTTTCAGTCCAGTTAATACACTACACCATTGATCTTCAACAGGGGGTCCTCAGAGTCAATGCAGGGGAGTCTCCAAATTACTGTTACGTTTTTCATAAAATTAAAAATGTGTAATATTAATCCAACATAAGCAACAATAAATCCCCACTTATTATAGGCTTACAGGCCTATATAGTAATCACTTAGGCTATCCACAGATACAGTTCATCCTAAGGATTTACTGGGCCACTTGTATGTTTAACTTTTAAACATAATTTATAAAATTATGGCAACAATTATTAGGTTATTTTAATTTATTATTTTCTTATTATATTTTATTTTATGCAAAAAATTTATTTCTAAAGGCTACACGTTATTGTGGGCCCAATTTAATATGCAACTTCATTTTATACAATGTATGTAGTTGGGGGTCTCTGCTGTATCGCTTTCAGTTAAGGAGTCCTTGGGTTTTTATATATATTTGTAATTCTGTCTCTTTGTGTAGGACTCTGCTGCTCGCCAGCCAGACAGGAAGAGGGACAGTGAGCAGATGGCAGCAGAGAGCACAGACAACCAACCAGCAGCTAGCAGTACCAATGAAGCTGACAAGACTGAAACAGGTAGAGCTGCAGTCCAACCAGCACTGAAACATGCTAATGGTTTAAGGTGTTGTAGCATGTGTTGAATGTCATATGTGACTTTCAAGACGTCTTGAAGGATAGTGGTGAACATTGTTTGAAGATAATGTTTTTCATTTTTTGTATCCAACTTGTCTTTTCTACCCACAGATGGTGCCATGGGAGCCGATGAACCAACACAGCCGTCCGAGGAGCAAGTTGAAGAACCTGTAGTCAAAAAGCAGAGGACAGAGGGGTAGGGAAAAAAAATTGTTGCTGTGAGTGTAGTAACTAGAAAATCCTGACACCCCCAGAGCATAACATCTTATCCATGGAAGTAGCAAAAATACCCAACCAAAAAGTGGAAATGTGGGGTGCCCAGTATTTTACAACAACCTTGACATTTGTTCTTGTTATTTTTCCCTTAGGCCAGAAGAACAATGTGTTGTTGAGACGGTCATGATTGCAGATACAGATGGGGAAGTTCTGTCTTCAGAGTGTAACAGCAACACAGAGGACAGCCAGCCTGAAGGTAGAACCCACAGAAACCTAGAGTAGATAGTTTCAAATTATAATTTTTTTTATTAGGCAGTCATGCAATCTAAATTTATTTTAGTTTAGGTCAGTTATTTTGAAAACTTATTGAATTCTTTTCCCAGATTGCATCATTATGGAGGAAGGATGCTCCACGGGGAGTTCAGGTGTTGTTGAAGCATTGGAGGAGAGCAAAGCTGCTGAGGTGAGAGGAGCCTTTAAGGTCAGGTCATAGACAAAATTATGTTAATACTAAATGATGTAATTAGAAGTAACTAAGTCACTACTATAAAGGTGGGTCATTGTCCCCTGTACAGTATATTTCTGTCCTATCTCTGTTAAATAAATGCATGACACTGGGTTTAGTTCTGGTTTGCAACCTCTCTGTAGGTGCACAGCTGTTTGTCAGCCCCGTCCCCATCTGCCAGGCTGAGTGAAGATGATTTACTCTTAGAGGAGATGCCACAGGGCAAAGATGCCCCTTTGGCTTCACCAGACAACCAGCCGGAAGAAGAGGATGGTGTAGTGGAGGGTGCCAGCACGTTCTACTGCTACCTCTGCAGCATTACCTGCCACAACCAGCAAGTAGGTTAATGTACACACCTAAACACATCAACATACATAGGCCATAGTGGAATGTAGTTTTTTTTGTGTAATCTAATTGCTTGTGTTTGAGAATGTGCAAAAGGCTGAAACAGTTGCAGCAAATGTATGATTTTGTTTTATTATTTTTGCTTCTGTGTTTTTGTGTATGCTTTTTTGCAGAACTTTAGGAGTCATATGAACAGTGTTTCCCACCAGCAGAGGATGATGGAGATCCAACACATGAGCAACGCTTGCCTGGTCACCCTGCTGCCACGAGTGCAGGAGTCTCTACAGGAAGCAATCAAAGATGGGTCAGTTTAAAACACACAAATATGAATTTGCCTTGTGTTTTTTAATTATTTTTGAAACCATTAGAATTTTTATTGATGAGAGAAAATTACGCACCTTTTTTTTTTTTACCTTAAGCAGGCTCTAAAAATAGAAAATTGTTAAAAAAAAATAACAATGTAGTGTTTTCTGCAGAGAGAAGAAAGCTGACTTGAAGCATTGGTGTGCTACCTGTCACACACACTTCACTAGTAGCATCATGGACCACCGTCGCACAGAGGAGCACAAAGTAAAGATGCTCACTTTATAAATAAGACCATTCAAGAAGTTTTAAATATTTTGAAAATAGCAAAAGCATTTATGGTTGCTTTTAAATGAGAATAATCCAACATCTGGTAATCCTTCATCTGTCCTCAGCTTGCCATAGCCATCTCCTCCTGCACAGTCTGTAAGAAACACTTCAGGACCTCCCAGATTTTTGTGGAGCACTTGCAGTCCCAGGAGCACAGACAGAAATTAGAGAAGGTATCTGTGCTTGTATTGCTTTAAGGCAACAACACACAAGTACTTTCCCATATATGACAATATGACATATCCATGCTGTACTTAATGTTCACTAGCTCCAGGAGCAGGAGGGCTGTGAGGCCTTAGGCAAGCTGACGGCTATGGACACAGACGGCTTCTCGTTGGAAGAGGTGGAGGGCAGTGAGGTGGGGGAGGGAGAGAAAAGCCAGATAAATGAACAGGTGATTTGCACATCATTTGTTTTTGTTTGTAATTTCCTTCCATTGAGACAATTGGTAGTATTTGCATTTAAATGGCCAATACGTTTTACATCCTAATGTTTAACTTAGTTCAACATCGCTTTGAGATAAGATGTAAAATAGCACTATTAGTACCTCATACTTGGTGTATTTGTTATACGATACTTGTTTACTGTGTCTCTGGTGACCTGGTACAGGATGACTGGTCCTCCCTTAAAGAAATCACTCTAAAGGACATGGCCAGTGATGAGCAGTATGACTCTGACACAGTCTACGGTGAGGGATGGCTAACTCCTGATTGCTGCATAATTCATTTTGTTCTGTCTTCTTGCATGTTCTTGTTGTTTGTGTTTACTAATAACATTCAGTATTTGTTATATCACATTTAAGTGACATTTATTCTTGGATTTGTTTTTCTTCAGGGTCCAGTTTTTTTGTTCCAGTAGCTGGTTTCATCTGCAGACTCTGCAACAAGTTTTACCACTTTGAATCTTCTGCCCTACACACCCACTGCAAATCAATCCAGCACTTTGAGAACCTCAAGGTTGGTTTTTGATGACTTAACTCACCTTATCACCACTACGAATGAGGGAGTAGCTGGTATAACTGATTACATGTGGCCCAATAGAATTTTGGTGTTCTACTTGTTCTACTTTCTAAAATCAACTATTGATTGTATAACCGCACCCTCAATTCAAGCAAATATAAGCTCTTGATAGACTGGTGTTTATTAGTATGTATGTAAAGTTTGTGCATCAATGTGTGTTATCCTTGAGGAATTTCCATATGTATTGCAGTATTTTTATGCTTTCTCTACTCAGAAGTACAGAGAGTTGCTGAGTCAAAAGAGTGGAGCTGAATCATCCAGAGAGTCTCTACTAGCTGCAGATGGCCTCAGACCGGCAACAGAAACCACCCCAGACTGTATGGATGAAAATTCCCTTTCTGATGAGATTGGTTTAGTGATGAACTCTGTCCAGCCCATCATTCATCCACTCACCGAACTGAACATGCAGACAGAAAACCAGCAACAGGCAGAACAAGCAAAACCTGACATAACATCACAGGACTCTATCAGCACCTCAGCGACCAGCACTGGCAACACAGACCAAGAGCTCAGCCTACACATCAAGGAGGAAGAGACCACATCCCAGGCCTCTGTAGTTCTGGAGAGTCCGGCCGAGCTGCTTGCTGGTAGCAGAGAGGAGCCAGACTCGGAGCCAGCAGCTGCTGCTGAGGATGCAAATGAAGACCAGGAGAAGAGGGAAGCTCCTGCTGTCCCAGGGAAAAAGAATGGCACAGGGAAGGCAAAACCCAAACGCAGGTCAGGCAGGGCCACTAACAGACGCTGAGTCACAAATAAGATGTGGAAAGAGTGGAAACCTGGCACAATCGTAACCTTAGGACAGGATGTGTCAGTATGTGAAGAGATTCTTCCATGAAACCGAGACCAAGAAGTGAACAGCCGTACTTCTCTTCATGTTGGGATGTCTGAATAAACCACACACCAATAAATAGGAAGAATGATGGTGGAGCATGACTTCTTATGTGATGCTCTTCCAGGGTGTGAAATTTAACACCTGACGGCTGTTGCATACATATTAAATCAGGGATGGGTGGCTAAGTATCTTAATATTGGCTACCATTAATGAATCTCCAGCCTCGCAATTAGATTACAGCAATCAAAATGAGATCACTATAAGATATGGAAACGGAGCTCAGAACAAACCCTTTTCCTTCCATATTAACAAATCTCTAAAAACTGCAAGTATGCTGCCTAAAATGACACATTTGTTTTTAATTAAGAGAAGCTTCTTATTGGTTACCCACTAGAAAAACCATCACGTGGACACATGCTGTGTCCCAATTCCATACTTGGTACTTCAAATCTAAACGGTGTTAAAATGAAGTATGCATAAAATGTCAGTTGCACTTTTCTGCCACAAGGTGAAAAGTAAAGTGGAGGAGCTGTGTTTTTGTGAACGCCCCACATAACTACTGGATGACTTATCATAAATTTAGTACAAACACTTATGTCCCAATCAGGATGATTTTTAATAACGTTGGAGATCGCTTGACTTTCCAACTAGAGCCATCATCAAGTCAAAATTTCAATTTATCCAATATTTTGTTTTATGACCATGGATGAAATACCTGCAAAACTCATTACATTCCCGATTTGAAAATCTGATTAATTTACCTTCTATTACTATTAAAATCACTGTCATTGCTTCTGACCCCTAAACAAACCGTGTCCAGGCTTTTTAAATGAGGCTGGTTTTAATAAAAGGTAGATTTGTTTTATTAACTGCCCCCGCCCTCCCCCCCCCAGAGTTTTAGCAGGTGGCAACTTTTGCTTAAAAGGGTACTTTGTCTTGAGTGTTGAGCAATCTTGAATCTGGTCATAGCTTTGTTCAGGGCTTTTGATTATCCTTATGTTTTATTTATTTATTTTTAGACGTGTTCAAGTTGATGCCGTGTTTGGGGCACAGAAGTCAGCAGCTGTGGCCTTCTCACTGGAAATAGTGCCGGCAATGGCAAGTTCTTTTGCACAATGAAGAGTTTCAAGTGTGTTGGGATTCAACACAATCTGTAGGAGCTGATGTATTATTGAACACATGTCAACATGTCTAAAACATCTGTAACATCTGCACACAGTCATTTGAAAGAGAAATTTGAAAGTGTGTCAATCAAGGCAGGCATGAAAATATGTAACTTTTTCTCTTCTTGCTGGGTGTTGAAGATCTTCAGAGGATTCATACAGACTTTTAGCTCAAAATATATAAAGATAAAAGCATTTGCATTTAATGGATTGTGTTGGCATAACAGTGATTTTATACAAAATCATGTTTGATGTCACAATCCCATTTACATTTGCTAGTTCGCCTACATTCAAAATATGGTTTCTTTCATTTCCATGGAGATACAAAGCTGTTAGTGGTAGCTGCTTGTTTCCCCCGGTTTACCGTTGCATTATTTTTTTTGCTATACACTGGACAGATGGAATCAGTTGAGTTAATGTAAGGAGGATAAACCAAGAAGTGTCTGTAGGTATTTATTGTAGCAAGTTGTCCTTGCAAACTTTAAACTGATTTTAAGCGGCAGTCACATGCAGTAGATTATCCTAGTTTTAGATTATACAAATGTATAACTTTGGTTTTAGCAATCGCAAGGCTTAATTTGTGTGTTCTGGAAACATTTTTTATTCTATGTATTAGAAAAAGATTTTAAACCACAAAAGTGGTTGGCTGACGCATGTAGCAACTCTTGTAGATATGGTGGCGAGTGTCACATGATTAGTTCTATCTGAAGGAACGAGAGACAAAACGGCTTTGAGAACGGAAGGGAGCAGGAGATAGAAGGAAATGTAAAGGATCATTTCAAACATAGCTGTATGTTATTTTTATTCAGATACTGACTAAATGAAGGTAAACAAACATGTTTTCTAACTGCTGGAAGTTATATGTACTTTTGTTTTGTGTCATTTTAATTTATATTAAAATGTGACGATTCCCAGACTTTGTGGCTAAAACTTACAAACACTTATCAGCTCACTTATCCTAAACAGATTAATAATGAAAAGGACAGCAGATCAAACATTAATACACTGGTAGACAGCTGTAGAGTTGCTCATTTACTTCTTATGATAAAACATGAACAGCAATACAAGCTATTACAAAGCTAAGTTTCAACACCAACACACTGCACAGACGTTTGACTATGCCCCTAACGACCATGAAGACATACTGAATATAATGGGAGAGTCTGCGTTAAAGTGTTTGACAGGATGGGTCACCATAGATACCAGCATGTTACACTGGTGATTGGCATGTGCATCCGCTCTCCTTTAAATGTCTTCTTTTATGCTGGCTTTAGAATTTGTTCTGTGATGTCCCACCAAAAAATGATTTTACTGCAATAGTCCCAGGTGACTATGGTGTGAAACTAGTTTGAGAAGCTGCTAGAGATCAAGAAACTCCAATCTGCAATTCAATTTCATGAAACAAACATCAGCACATCACAGTTCAAAAAGAGGAACTAGATCGAGTTGAGTGGTAGAGGAGAAACTAAATATCACATCTGCTGATGGGGGGGGGGTAAATTCACAGAAGAAATTGATGGGCAACACAGATCAACAGTCATTAGTCATCAGATAAAGGTAAGAAGTTGAGTCAACTTTAATAAATATTTCCATCCCTGTATTTTGCTGAACTCAACAACAACAACCCCCCCCCTCATTTGCAATCTCCATTGTCCTTGTTCAAGTATTCCTTGCCGGTTGATGAGTCCCCCCCGTCTGCAGGACAATGCTCCTCCTGGCTCTGGGAACCCAACAGTTGGGCCCTGAACTCCAGCCGGGCTTGCCGGTTCGACTCCAAAAGTTCGTGCAGTTTGCCGTTAAGTGAATCATTCCGATCTTCCAGGTTATCAAGATAGGAGTTGATCTGATCCAGCATGGAGTTGATGGCTTCATACTCTGTGGATTTTCAGCAGAGAGATTAGTCATTTCTGGCTGAGTTGTACAGTAAGAACTTCCTTGCAGGGTAAAAAGTTTCTGGTCTTAAACATAAAAGATGTAATTAAGATGTACAAAAAGATTTTTTTATATCCCAAAACCCCCATTATTTTAGACATGTTAATGCTGTCAAATTACTAAATTTTGACTTACTATAACTATCATTAACTGTATGATCTAATGTGTAAATCAGAGCTACAGTATGCTTTTAACATTAAACAAATCTTTCCCGTCATATCAGCCAATCCCTACAACACAACAACTAAATCTCAAGAAATAATCAAATGTGGACTGATACTGCTTTTTAAGGCTGTTAAAAGCATATACTAAAGTGTGCAGTTGAATGACAAAGTCTGTCAAAGTCTATCTTGAATATGCTGAAGAATCATAATTAGATTATTGCCAAAAAAAGTTTTCACTTGCATGGAATTTGCATTGGTGTGATTGGTGCATACAATGAACATATGGAATAGAATAAGGAATAAACAATGGAGCAAAGTACTGCAATAATTAAAACATAAAAAAAAAAAAAAACATATGTAAAAGACACTATGACAAATATGTATAATACAACAGTTTAAGGCTGCGTACGGTGTTGGGGTTAGTAATCTGGATGTGCAAAAGTATTTAAATACAGAGATCTCCACAGATAGCAAATAACCACTGCTGTCAATTTGAGATTGTAACATTACCTATACTGTTATAACTGGGGCAGATATAGCTAAGTCCAACATATAACGTGTTACCTGACATCAGGTGGAGGTGTCATGTGACTTTATTGACCAAAGATCACTAGCATTGCACATTGCTAGATAATAGTGTGCAAGTATGCACCGATAACAATACATTAACACATTAGCACTTACCTTCGTCCTCGAATTGATCTTCGTCGTTGATAATACCATCGTCAATTGGGATGTTTGGATCTCCATTTGGTCCAGACATTATTTAACTTTAAATCTTCACGTTTATTACTTTAAAAGAGTTAACTGTTAACTCGTAACTGTATGTTGTTAGGCTAGCTAGCTAGCTGGGTTGCCTGGTAATTAGCATTTGCCAACTAACAAGCAACAGTTAAAATTCAGCTAAATTAATGAATGAACAAGTTCACCGTTAAATGTCTAATTTGACGTTATCTTCTTGTTCTTCGGATTTGTAATGGTGTTGGCAAACCGTTATTGTCAGACAGTTTGGTTAAATATAGCTAGCTACAGACTCCAGGACGAAGCTTGACAAATTTATCGTCAGATAAAGTGATGCATCATGGGGGAAACGTGGGCGGGGTTGTCACGTTACATCAAAGATTGTTGTAGTATTAAGAAAGAGTACTCATACTATACTGATAACTTGATGAGTAGTTGAGTTAAAATATATATACAGAACTACACCTCAGAAAATATTTAAAGCGTTTTTACGTTACTATTACTAGTGCCCGTTTTAGAGCAAGGTCAAGTTTTTTATTTAAAGTTTCTTTCATACCGCCGCAGCTTACTTATCGACTACAATTATGGTTTCCGAAAATTTGAACAGAGTGAGCTCTCAGTTTTACTCTGCAGCTCTCTGATTCTGAGCTGTCAGAGTCAGCTGATTTAACGCACCTGACTTAAGCCAATTTACGTTTATTTTTGCATTCTATAGACACATGTTGAGGTTACTGTTTACAGGCATACATACTATATAAAATACATTTGATGTATGTGTCATGGCAGATTTATTGTTTACAATTATGCTAGTTTGCGCATTTATCTAATTTAATCAGCTTTCCTGCGAGCTTACTGAACACCTCAAGCTTTACTCGGTTTAATGACACTTAAATTGATTTAATCAAAGGGTCGTGTTTGACCAATACCACAACGATAGTAAGGTAAACTGTATGCTTTTGTCTAAGCTGACCTTCCCATAGACCGTTAAAGAAGGACCTTTCTGACGTTGGTCACTGGATGGCGCTAAAATATCATGCAACAGAGTCTGCGCCTTCGACCCACGTGTAGTCGTTTTCCTGGAAGGGGGTGGCGTGCTCAACGCGCACTGAAAGATTTGTTTTGAAGTGTTTTAAGCTATGGATGAATTATCTACGGACCTCAAAGCCTTTCTTCTTAAGTACCCTTTTCTTCATCTTACAGATGGCAAAAAGGTTAGCGAGCTAATGACATCACATTACATGAAACACTGTCGTTTTATTTGATGCTAACCATATTGCTAACTATCTCACGAGCCATATACTTTGAGTGTTGTGATGGCGACCTCATTTCATTTGTTTTCAGATCAAATGCACTCTGAATGGCCATGAGTTGCCATGCAACCTGGCGGAGCTGGAGAAGTTCACTAAAGGGAAGAAGTATGAGAAACTTAGTGCTGCAGCAGAGTTCAACTACAGCCAGTATGAACCACACGTTGTATCAAGCACAAAACAACCGTAAGGAGACTCTTGCTTACCATTTTGCAAGATAAACCCGTTACTTGTATTACTTGCATAGACATTTCTCACTGTGAAATGGGCTGAATGTGTGAAGCTAATCAGGACATCTCTGTGTAATGTCTTCTGATGTCTCTTTTCTGTTTTACAGTAATCAGCTCTTCTGTAAGCTGACCCTCAGACACCTCAACCGGCAGCCGCATCATGTCGTAAGACATGTAAACGGGAAACGCTTCAAGAAAGCCCTCTCTAAATGTCAGTGTTTCATATATTATGACGTAGTGGGTTTAGTATGCCTTTTGAACATTGGGGATGTTATACAACCTAGGCCTAAATCACAGTCATTTAGTGTTATTCTCATTAATCCGGACGGAAATCAAAGCGGTCTGCTGATTAAAAAATGTATCTCCATGGTAACCCTTATCTGCTGAATATAATCTTCCCAATCTGCTTGACCAACGTACATACATTTTGGGATTTTGTTGAATGCAGTACATTCTACACACCCAGAATCAATTTTCTTAAGGCAAGTACAACCCAATAATCCTGCCATCCCCACACCGTCAAGGTTGTTATCTAGTCACAATATTCACGTAAAGTTTTGATTTCACCATGATCGATTATTTACACTGTAGTGCTGCTTTTGTTCTTATTAGTGTTGCCATTGTACTTTGGTCCTTTAAAACTCTTTGGTAATATCACTAAACTTCCGTCACAGCATTCTTCATGGATCTATGTTTTCCCAGCAATGACAAGTTCAAATCGAGAAACCATAAGTGTTCTATCAGTATTGTCAATATACAGTCCAAATAATACACCACAGATATGTTGGACAATTCACACTATCAATTTGATTAATGACATGTGTCATTCTGCTCTAGATGAAGAGTGCGTGAAGCAAGGGATTGAATTTGTTCCAGCCAGACTCAAACAGAAAAGGCCCAAAGACCTCAGAGAGGAGGTCAATTGGGGGAAGCCCTCAAATCACGGGAACAACGCATTCGAACCCTCATCCAGTGACCAGGATCACAGTGACTCAGAAGACAGCATGAGTGACCTCTACCCTTGTCAGTATCCCGTGTGCACAAAGTGTAGACATCTATGTCCACTTTTATTATAATGGTTATGTCTAACTGTATGTCATGGAGTTTGCAGGATTTCACTCCAGGTAAAACCTAGTGTATTTATTGTGGCTTGTAGGATAGCAGTTTTACTTTGCTGTTTCA
The DNA here is from genome assembly GCA_026937815.1 of Etheostoma perlongum. Classification (NCBI taxonomy): domain Eukaryota; kingdom Metazoa; phylum Chordata; class Actinopteri; order Perciformes; family Percidae; genus Etheostoma; species Etheostoma perlongum. The sequence goes on from CM049386.1 coordinate 11,760,775, forward strand.
AATGTTCCCACAGCAACAATGTTCACTTTAAAAAACGAGGTGGAAGAAAGTATGGAGGGTGGCAAGAATGAGGAGGAGGATGACTTCCAAACAGATGAAGACGAGGAAATGGAACTTGATAAGCCGATTCTGCAGAAACGCAAGAAGGTCTGTCAAAATGAGAGACTTGTTGAATAAAATCAACTTTAATAGCTTGCACTAATAGAATGTTTTCCTGACTGACGTTACAGCTGTCATTTTTGTCTTTTAGGTACAGGGCGGTGGTTTTCAGAAGAAATTCAGAAATAAAAACTGGAAATCAGGCCGAAAGAAAACTGGAAAAGTGCCAAATGGAAAGTAAAAACTGAAACTTTTTTACGTGTAGTATACCTGGTAATTTGTCAGGGATCAACACTGCACTTCCAGTTAGTAGTATTCTTTTCTGAGCCAGCCCGACCTTTGTAAAGGTGAACATCCCTTCGATCTTCTCATATTTTCTGCATATGAAAGGTTGTCTGTTTTCAGAGTTGTGATGTTGCACAGTTCCCACGTGACAGATTTACGTGAAATGAAAAATGTTCGTGGCTGTGAACGCATCATTTGACTGGATAAGTTGTATTGTCTGGTTTGCAACCATGTGTGATTGTTTAAAATACAACTCAATTTGGATTTGCAAACATTGTCTGTCTTTTCTTTACCATCATTGACTATAGAATGGATGAAAAGGAGAGACCTGTAAACATCATTTGACAGAAAAATGCTATTCATAAAAAGCATTTTATAAATTGTCAACTTTCTAAGAAAGACTGATTTGCATCTACTTTTGGTATATTGCATAGTATTTTATAATTTATTTCACTGTTTGGTAAACAGAGCGGGTGTAGACATTTCTCACACAGAGGACTATATAAGAAAAGTATAGCATGGAAAATAACCACCCTACTTCGCAGTAGCGGGTCATTGCTGATGTAGCTACATCAGCAATTCCATGACAGACTGTCGAGGCTTATATGCTGTAGACAACAGCTCATCCAGTGCCTTAATGAGTGTTTTCACCCAGTATGGACAGATTAGGTTTGCAAAAAACATTAAGTTGAGGACTATTAATGCTTTGCGGCTCCAACCAGTCACTGCAACAAGTTCCTTGCCAATGTATTGTTCTAATTTAATGAGTAATTTTCTACTTCTGAAATATCTTGTGTAACTGCAACGTTGCTTGTTTATTTCCTCTACCATTTGCCTCTGTGTAAATGTTGAGGGCAAGTCATGTTTACTGTGCGAAACATGAAGTACTTAATGCATTTAAATAACAGTTGACATGGTGTACACTAAACCACTGAATGTGAAATTATCAGTTTTTTTTAATGAATGGCTAATGGAGTGTACACATGTTTATAGACTTTCTCAAGATCTCGACAAGTTAACAAGCCATGTGGCACCTTTTACACCTCTGTCCCATTTCCCTTTACATATCTCTGCTCTCTCATGGCAGTTTTGTTCCTTATCCTCCCACCAACATCATCTCAGTCACCAGCAACAAATTTGAGTAAAAAAGAAGCATTCATAGTTAGCTGAAGGCAAAATCTTGATAAACATTGGTGCTACAATTGATAAAGAGATTTGACCTTTGTAGATAGTGTATGTGTCAAAAGAAGAATTTCTCTCTCTGCCAGAAGGGTGACAGGACACGAGGGGACACTGAACGGTTTATTGAGTTGCAAATTATTTGAAATATATTTCACTTTCATCAGATTTATATTCAACCCAGCTGAACACCTTCAGTATGGAAAATATGGACAGTTGTGTTAGACAGTGCTCTCCATCATAAAACCCCCAAATGAGGGTATATCTTTTTCTTCATGCCTCCAGTAGAGTTTCAGAGAAATGATGCTGCCCCAACACCCATACCAAGACACTGTTGGTTTTCTTTTAAGTTCTTACTCATGTGTGCACGTTGTTTTTTAGGCAGTTTGTGTGAAGCATTTTGTTTGTGGAAGTTGTAGAAAGTAAAAGTGTGGCGATTAAGTTGTTCAACCCAATAGCAAAAATAATCCTGTCATAATTTTGCAGGTTAAAGTGCAAAGTGCATTCAAATTCTGATTGAATGATGAATCATGATTTGAATGCACAGTGCGTGTTTTCCAAGTTGGCCATAGTTCCATAGCCTATACATAAACATGGCCTATACATAAACATAGGCCAAAGGATTTGGCCTTGGTATCTCGGTGCATAACAATAAACATAGAAGAAGGGGGGGGACAACTACTACAAAAGCCAAGAATCATAAATAGAAACATTCACTATAAAAAGAAAAATATATCAAAAGAGTGGTAGCAGTGAACAAAATGTGCTTTGATCCTAATTGCCTTTAAATAAAGAATTCATTAAATCATTATAAGAAACAAGAGGATTGCACATCTGTCAAAAAAGTGTAACAATCCATATAAACCGCAACACCTGAGTGTGCAGCGTTTGTAAGGGTGAACATGAACTGTGACTAAAGGTTCATGGTCAAAAAAATTATTCAGATGAGGTGGAGAGTAAACTTGTGCTTCTTTTCATGTGTAAAAGCCGTTAACAACGCTGGGTAGCTAACGTTATGTCAAGCCCTGATCAGTAGTATACGTGGCATGCAACGGTTGCAGTACCATGTAGGGGGGCTCTGTCTCTCTCTCTCTCGTCAAATCGCGGGGCATTGTGGGGCGGAGGCGGCCTTTCTCTGCGTCCAGGCAATCGGGGAATCTTCAAGTAAATAACGTTAACGGGGGGGAGGAGCAGTCCGAGTTCAGCCTGCGAAAAATCCAACACATTAAAATTGTGTTGCGCTAAGCTTCAATTATTAAAACTCGTAATATTACACAAATATGGGACAAGAGGATCTCATGAACACAGCCGAAGACGTGGCGGACCAGGTAACTTCAATTTTAGCCCGACACTTGTTAGCAGCTGTTAGCATGTTAGCTGCTAACTAGTTCCTCTCATATTGAAGGAGGCTCTTGAGAGTCTACTCCAACGTTGTGACGCCTTTACTTATTGTTTTAACAAGTCCACAGTACCTAGCTGACGGCATTGATACGACCCTAAATCAACGCTATAGCTAATTTATTTGTGTTTTAATTTGCAAGAGACGTGGTAGAGGTGTTTGGTCCTGTCATGTGTCTCCAGATGGATTAGCTAGCATTATACTTGTCACCGACAAAGTGAAACTCACATTTGGGGAAGGCCACATTTAACAGGTATAAATATGGATGCTTACGTGATTATGCCATCTATTTAGCTTGCCTGTGTCCGTGTGGTTTATTAACAGTACCCCTGCCAGACAGCAGTTGTGAAATCACACAGCTTAGCTAGCCTTCCAAGTTATTGGCTAACATTTAGTAATATTGTGTAGCACCCTGGTTGTTTGGCATTGCTGGTGGCTTAGGGTTACAGAGTAGCTCTAAATCGTCAAGTAATCGTCTAAATCCTAAACTTGGCATCTTATGTGGCTTTGACAGAGGTGCCCCAGCATACAGTTTACCCAACAATTCGACGTGACCGTTACCTTCACTTAAACATGTAACAGCTGCCTTTATGTAACGTTAGTTACTGTCTGTTAGTTATGTCTGTCTTTCTGAGTTTTTGTTGCTGCACTGGGTAGAGCACAGATCTATAAGATGTACAATGAGATATAAGATCAGATGACAGGTCTGTGTGCGACTCATGTTCCTATGTAGACTTTGAAAAAGCCCCAAAAGATTGTTGTTTTTGGCCTGTTCTGTTATTTAAAAAGTTACTGTAGTCTAGCTTGTAAGAGGGATTTGCTGCTGTAGTGTTGTGTGTTGGATTCATGGCCTTGTGTTTTTGCAGGTCAGGCCAGATGTTTAATGTTATCTTCTTGGAAGAGTACTGTCAGTGTCTCTTCTAAAGGAGTAAACATCAAGTCCTGGAGTCAGTTCTGTGTATGTTTATGGCAGCTGTGTTGACTGAACTCAATCCACATGTCAAAAACTGCACCATTTTCCTAATGGATTTACAACTGATTGATTTATACACTCCTATCACTATGCTGTGTATTGTAAAACGTGAACCTGAAATGTCATGCTTTGTAAGAAGCTCTGCAAGGGCACTCCACTTCACTAAGGACCACTTAGTGGTCCTGAGCTAACATGTTACTTTACACCTTACTTAACAAAATGGTCTATTTCTAGGCTGTTGCAGCAACCTCATGCTTGTTAGGATTGGCTCCCAGTTCATCCATTCATGTCTCACATAGCAGTCATAGTGGGAGTTGGTGGATGCTGATAGGCTGCCGAGCTCTGACAGTGCTGATGTGGACAGCTGAGTGGGCGGGGCATGGGGCAGGTCACTGTCCCTCTACTATGTCACTCTACTATGTAAGGATCTGTTCATGAATTATGTTTTGAGAGAAGATTGTATTGTAGTTTCTTTTCTTGTTTAAATATTTAGCGTACTTCAACTCATAATAATACAATAAGCATGTAGGGCCTTAACAGGGAGGCACAGCCCTGTTATTGTCTTGAGATTTGTGGACCACAATAAAACTCCTGCCCTGTACATAGTTCCCTTTTTACACTTGAAATCAATTAAGCTCAGATCCAGTTGTATGATCAGTTATTAGATATGTGTAGCTTTTTCTGCTGTAATATTAAACATGGGCAATCTGGGGGGAGAACATCATGTACAGCATCACTCCTTTTTTGTATTTAAATATTTTATTGAGAAAAGTCTCTCTAGCAGTTGTATTAATACTATAAATAATCAGTATTGGTGTTTAAATGCCAACTATGTAAGAAACTACCTGCTAGTCTAAAAATGGATAAATGAAGAAAAACAACTGATCTACGTTGTGTACTTACTTTATGCTGTGCATTTACTTACTAAAACAAAGTAACAAGTGGCATGCCATTTGTCATAGCTTTAGGTAATGGCATACTATATCTACATGGATCCACACTATTTGGCAATAGGATATTTGTGCATGCAAAATTCAAGATTTCTTTATTGTCATACCACAGTACAATGTAGTACGAAATTACATGCAAAGTTCACAGCTTAAAAGAATACAGCACAGAAACAATTAAAAATAGTGGGTAAAGTCGATTTATTAGTTATATGAATACAAAAAAAAATGCTTATATGGGTGTGAAGAGCATGTAAAGTGCTAAAATTTAAATATATAACATCTAAAAAAAAAAACAACTGAAAAATATAAATATCTAGATACTAGATACATACAGTTGGGGAAAAAGTATAGTGTAAAATAGTGCGGTAGAGAATAAGGTGCAGTCAGAACAGATACTAAAGTGCATTTCAAACAGTTTAATTTGTATATAAATAGTATTCAGATTGATTGGACTGTTTTTAGTGTGTTTCATTGTTCAACAGTCTGACAGCACTGGGGAAGAAGCTGTTTTTGAACCTTCTAGTCCTTGTTCTCAGACTGCGGTACCTCCTGCCAGAGGGGAGGTGGGCAAACAGTCTGTGGCCAGGGTGAGTGGGGTCCTTGATGATGCTCTTAGCATTGGACAGGCATCTTTTCTTGGCCAGCTCCTGAATGGTCGACAGATGAGTCCCAATAGTCCGCTCAGCCATCCTCCTCAGCGCCTTTCTCTCTGTGGCGTTACAGTTCCCAAACCAGAGAGAAATGTTGCTGGTCAGAACACTTTCAATGGTGCCCCTGTAGAAAGTGGTCAGGATGGATGGGCTGAGGTGGGCCCTCTTGCCGGAAGCGCAGATGCTGGTGTGCCTTTATGATGAGGGAGGTCCCAGGACAGGTTGTCAGCCATGTGAACCCCCCAGGAAATTTGTGTGTCTATCCCAGGCAGCAATTCAGAGTTAATGACTACTGTTGTGACATTCACTTAGCATTGCAATTGCATTCAAATGACTAGTGGAGTAATTCCATTCCTTATAATTGACAATGGAAATACTTATTAGTAGCAGTCTTGATGACTTCGTTTTTTTCATTATTTAGACTCTGAGATCTGTCTTGAGTAGCAGCAGGTCAGAACATTGTTGGGCTTTATGGGAATCTTGTTTAAATGTAGAATGTTTTACAGCTTGGTAAGCTAGTAATGTTGTTTCTCAGTTATGCTGTTGTAAGCTGTTGTTGCACTCCAAGCCATCCTTTTTCTTGCCAATCACTAATTTCTCCTCTTCTTTCCCTCTGTTGCCCAGTTCCTGCGGGTAACCAAACAGTACCTGCCCCACCTGGCGCGTCTCTGTCTCATCAGCACCTTCCTGGAAGATGGCATCCGCATGTGGTTCCAGTGGAATGAGCAGAGAGACTACATCGAGGCAACCTGGAGCTGTGGCTACTTCCTGGCTACCTGCTTTGTGCTGCTTAACTTGATAGGACAGCTGGGTAAGTAAATAGGAGGCAGTGCACCATCAGGTCCAGACGAGATGCACCACCAGGTCCAGACGAGATGAGTCAACTCATATTTTACTGTAGTAGGAAGTTACATGTTTTTGTAGTTATTGACTCATAATTTAGTGCAAATGTATGAAAAGTCTGCTCAGTGCATTTCAGACCCATTGTGTCTGCAGTTCGCAACGAGTTGTGCAATAGCTACTAAACACAGTAAACTTCACTTATGGGTAATAAACCATCATGCTGATTAGAGAGGTCAGGGGAGACTGACAAGACTTGTTGAAGGAAGCCAAGAGGCGGCCCACTTGTTCATGAATCAGTTCAGTATTGCAGAGTATGCTAAAACGTATCCCTGAGCTCCTTGAACTTTGAAGCAGATGGGCTGTAAGAGCAGAAGTTTGCACACTGCACACCGATGAAGGCATCACCCAAAATATAGCAGAAGGCATAAAACATCAAGTTGGTGTCAGGTTTCATTCTTCATTCACGTTAGAGCCAGAATATGAAGCTCCCGTACTGTCATGAGATAGCATGACAGTACGGAGATAGTGAAGTTTGAAAATTTGCCCTAGCTGTAATATGGTTTCTTTTGGGATAAGCTGGAGCTGACAGTCAGTTTGACATGAACAGAATGCATCCTTGGACCTACCCAGCCACATGTTTCAATGACCAGATTATATAGTCATTAGTCTTGTGGCAGAGAAAGCAGTTAATAAGCCTGAAACTGTAAACTATGTGCTTTTTTTAGTATTAGCAAGTAAAATGTGTTGTTTTACTCACATGACATTACTGATTACTGATAATTATGATTAATTCAGGTAACATAACAAATTATGATGCTATTTGTCATGGTGAAGAATAAAACTAAGTGTGTTGCAGCCACAACGACCGTAACTTTGTTGTGTTTGTCAACAGGTGGCTGTGTCCTCATCCTCAGTAGAAATTTTGTACAGTATGCCTGCTTTGGATTATTTGGCATCATAGCGCTACAGGTGAATTAAATCATAATGACATTTTTAATGTACACAACCATTATGTCTTTGTATCTGATCTGGAATTTCTTTTTTCCCCCACCAGACTGTTGCATACAGCATTTTATGGGACCTCAAATTTTTGATGAGGTAAGTGTTGCTCTGTGTAGGTTTTTCTTTTGTTTTTAAAAACTAAATTGTTAATCTCACACTGACAGGTGGTTTCTGATATTAAGTTTGGAATTTCACTGCTTATGATCCTAGATAAAAAATATCTTAAAGGTGCAATATGTAATACTGACAGCTAGTGTTTAAAATAGTTACTGCAGTACAAATTCAAAATACTGGAAACAGTCGTCGTCCCCTCCTCCTCAGACTCAAAGTTCCCGGAGGTTGCTAGGCTGAGACCGCAGCATCCATAGTCTTGCTTTGCCACACCCTCCTTCAAAGCACGCTAAAAGAGCATCCACAACAATGTTGCTAGACGCTTGTCTCACACAGCCAGACATACTTCACAGCACAGAGGAGTAGCTGACGTTAGATGCTGGCTATATTGACAGTCATAGAAGCCCATTCTCACATGGAGCTTCTATAGAGTTAGTTATTCTTAGAATTACGGTAGGAACGGCTAAAACGCAACAACCTCGCTGTCCTCCACCCGAGGGACATACTCACTCCCTAGGCTTAGAATTACGGTAGGAACCACTACAAATACCACTCCCTTTCCACCCTCTCCACCTGACTGAATACACTATTGGCTTAGAATTACAGCAACAATCACTGAACACACTGCAAACTCACGGTCCTTTCTTCTCAATTTAACCCCCCCTGGCTTAAAATAACACCGTTACAGCCTAGACGTTATAGGACGTGGCCCGCTTGCCTGGTCGTCCAGTAACATTTGCCAGCAGTTAGCAGGTTTGCATGGCGGCGTTAGCCATGACCAATCAGGATAATTTACTGGCAGTGTCTCACTTTGTTTTTGCAAGTTACCAACTTGGGTACTCTAGTTATATAATTCAATGTGAGTACACAAATGTTGAAATGACGGGCGCCCAGATTGCTCAGTTGGTAGAGCTGGCGCCCATAGATATAGGTTTACTCCCGAGGCCCTTTGCTGCATGTCAATCCCCCTCCTCTCTCTCCCCTTTTATGTCTTCAGCTGTCCTGTCACAAATAAAGGCCGAAAATACCCAAAAAGAATCTTTAAATTTTTTTTTGAAATGACATTAAATGCCCGTCCCGTGTAGTCTTGATAAATTAGCCTGAAGCTAATGCTTACCTGTTGAGGAAGAAATTAGCCAACTTGGCATCCTTTTGGGCTCTAAGCAGTCTGCATTTTTCAAAAACATCTCCAATATTTATCCAGGGTTTATCACGTCTCTGGTCACGCAACTATTAGAAACATGCCGGTTTTTTTAGGTCAGTAAAAGTTATCTCTGTTGACCGTGTTCTTTTGTTTGCCGCTTTCATGACTTTACTATCGTTACAGCATTAGCGCGCTGGGTTTAGGTTTTTACAGATATATATCTGGCAACCCGGCCTGGCTGTCAAACTGGGCAGTTGATAACGAAACACAGGCCGAAACACAAACAGAAATTCCCTCACGGAAAAAGGAGAAAATACTGGCATTAGCATTGTGGGCAGAAGAAATAGCATTTAAACTTGGCATGTTTACTTAATTTCTGATGATTGTGGTAATTTTTGGATTTATTACGTATTGGACCTTTTAATTAATTTGACAGCTTGTAGTGCTTTTTCTGCAGCAATTAAAATTTAGCACATTAGCATCTCAGTTGTCAAGTAGACACCAGCAGTTACTGTGAACAAGACCTGTGATTTATTTAAACATTGACAGGCCAGATGAGAAATCCCTTATATACAGTGCTACATTGTAGTTTTTCTGTTTCTGCATTCTGTGTATTCTTACTGAATGTTTTTTATTTATTTTAGAGTCAGAGTAAACATAAACACTGAGAGAAGTTGTGCATGTGCAATCAATGAGTTGATAAAAGGATGACAATTTTGATTACTGATAATTTAAGTAATTTAAAATACCAGATTAAAAATTTAGAAAACTAAATCAGTTGTGTAGTGATAGTCATTTTACGACTAAATGAGTAAGTAGTTTATTGAAAAAAATAAAGTAATATATTGATATTAACGTGCCCGTATTATGCTTTTTGGCTTTTTCCCTTACATTTATTGTGTTTTAAAATCTTTGTTTTGCATGTTTCTAGGTCTACAAAGTGAAAAAGCCCAAAGTACACCCAAAAGAGAGTTACCATCTCCAACAAAAAACACTGTTCATAAACTTCTCCAAACAGCTCTATTGTAGTCCAGCCTTTACTTCTGTGACGAACATGCGTCACTTTGTAACACATGTTGTTATGCTCACCTAGCTGCTAGCACGGCACTCCCTCGCTCTGCCTCTGACTGGGTAGTAGTCCTTACCTAGGTACTGCGCATGTGCCACTCTCTAGAAGCTCAATGCTTCACTCTGTAGCTATAACAGAGAGCTCAACACTCATGGGGAAAAGAGGAGCTGCAGCATTGTGCAGTACAACAAAGATATGAAACCATACTGAGCATCCTCATTCCAGTCAGTAATGAGATCAGATGAGATTACAATTTGGCAATCAGCCTCAACAAACCTGATCTTACTGTATAAACTCTGTATTCCGATCAGTTTTCTTGTCTGACAAGCACTTCCCAAAAATAACCATCCTCTCTCCTCTCCCAGAAACCTGGCCTTAGGAGGTGGTCTGCTCCTGCTGCTGGCCGAGTCTCGTTCGGAAGGAAAGAGCATGTTTGCTGGAGTTCCCTCCATGGGAGAGAGTTCGCCAAAGCAGTACATGCAGCTGGGTGGTCGAGTGCTGCTAGTGCTCATGTTCATGACTCTACTGCACTTTGACTCCAACTTCTTCTCTGTGAGTACTGACAACAACCCTCATTCAACACTGATGGATATTTCATCATAAAGACCCAATACTATGCCACCACATACATACAAACACAAACATAATCTTAATTAGATTTAGGCTTAATTGTGAAATTCAACCTTTTGGAAAATGCACTTATTGTCTTTTTTGTAGAGAGTTTATGCTAAAATAATATAATTTGCTATAGTTAGCTTAAAGACTGGCAGCAGAGGGCAACAGCTAGCCTGGCTCTTTCCAATGGTAACAAAATCCACCTTAAAATTTACAGTACAGTAAAATTAACACAGTATACCTTGTTTGTTTAATCTCTACAGACAACAAAGTTTTGGGGATTTATGGGAGGGGTATATTCTGGAATAATTAGGAAGACAGATAGAAGTAGGTATTATTTGCCTTTACCCATTTAGTTATTATATCCATGGTACTGATGATTATTTGTAGGTAACCCTACAACTTTCGTTGCAATTATCAAGATATATATAGTCCACACTATTGTGATGTTAGATTTCCTTCATATCCCCCAGCTCTAATGCTACCCCTAAAAACAAATTAAAATTACTGTCATGCATTTTCCAGTGCACCGCAACTTTTCAGCCGAGTTCTATTCATTTAAGTACTGCAGGTTTCTGCAAATGATCTTGCAGACTTTAAACTTGCTTGTCAGTCAGTAGCCCACTTGTGATGACCACATACTGTAAAGTGCAAATTTTCACCCACCTACTTTAACATTCGTCCACAGATCCTGCAGAACATGGTTGGAACTGCACTCATCATCCTGGTGGCCATCGGCTTCAAAACCAAGCTGGCGGCGTTGACCCTCGTCGTGTGGCTTCTGGCCATCAACGTTTACTTCAACGCCTTCTGGACCGTCCCCGCCTACAAGCCCATGCATGACTTCCTCAAGTACGACTTCTTCCAGACCACCTCGGTCATCGGCGGCCTGCTGTTGGTGGTGGCACTTGGACCTGGTGGAGTGTCCATGGATGAGAAAAAGAAAGAGTGGTAGGCAAAGGGGGTTAAGATAAGAGGATTGCACAGCACCACTAACTTCCCCCACCGACTGGGACACAAAGACCCTCCCTCTCCTCCAGTTCCCCCCCGCCAGGGTACACTGTTTTTTTTCTATTTTTCTTTATTTTTATTTGGCCAAATCCATAGACACCACCTCATCAATATATGGACTTTTTTATATTTTCCTCCAAACTGCTGTTTTGGGTTTTTAGTTGAACATGTATACTGTGCCAGATTTTTTTCTTGTACGTCTTCTTCTTCCATGACAAGAATAAAAAAGGCCCATGTATGTCATAGTGCAAGGTAAATAACTAATGAATGAAAAATGGAAGAAAAGATGCATTTGTTCTGTGTGCGGAAGGAATGGAAATAATTTATTGTATTTTATGGGTGTTGTACCATGAGTTATAATAGATTGGCGTTCATATTTTCTAAATAAAACTGGCAAATTGGATGGAGTGCAGCAGTTTGGGTCCCTCCCCCACGGATGCTGGTCTTTTTCTGCCATTGGATCTTGGGAGTGTCTGAGACTTACTTGACATATCAAACATGGGCACTGATTTGACAGCAACTCACCTTGACTCTCCAGGTTTCATCTCCCCTTTTTTTTTTTCCTCTGACGACCTAGTCTTTCAATACATCTGTACACCTTCAATTTCAACTGACTCTTTTTCATGGGGGAGTCAAATGTGGGGGTGGTGTGTTCATTGTATACAAAGTGGTGGATTGCAGTCGTGCTTGATGGAAAATTTCAACACAATTTTTAGCGCCGGACTTGTTGTTGGGCACTTTGTACTGTACGTCTTTGGCAAATGCCTAACTAGTGAACTGTATATGATCGGGGATTATGAGGGGGGGGGGCAAAGATGACTTAACAAAGTCACTAGCCATCAGTGCATCAGAGCCTCAGTGTTTTTGCCCTGTATAAGAAAAAAATAAAAAAAAAAAAAGAAGAATTCAGTGTATTGAATTTCAGAACTTTATATTGTATTTTGATCATTTGGTATTTTGATTTGAAAGTTTATGGTGAAGAAATAAAAATATAAAGTCACTTCTCTCGGTCAAGGTTTTTAGCACTCATGATGTTCTCAGAGACTGAAGGACATTGGTGAACCAGATACTGAAATTACCAAATGACACTCATCAAGGGGCGGCTGTGTTTGGAACTGTGGCTCAGCGGTAGAGCGGTTGCCTGCCAATTGCCTGCCAATTGCCTGCCAATTGCCTGCCAATTGGAAGGTTGGTGGTTCGATCCCTGGAGTCCCATGTCTGCAGTTTCCTGATGAGCAGGTGGCACCTTGTACGGCAGCCTCGGCCACAGTGTATGAATGTGTGTGAATGGTGAGTATAATGTAAAAGCGCTTTGAGTAGTCGTTAAAATGCAGCACAAAATGCAGCACATCTTAGTATGAAGCGTGCAATGGAGTAGGCAGTATTATAAAGTCTTTGTGAGGAGCTGTTGGGTACCACAGAAAATGGTATGAAAGGTTCAAATACATTGTTTTGGCATACTGAATTAAACCTACATGAAACACACCCTTATGTTAGTGACACTGCAAGGTTTACTGCAATTCATCAACAGCATTTCATCATTTCAAGTCACATTGATAAAATAAGATATGAAGATGGATGTTGTTGTCATGTAGCAGGTATGCTTGTGTGATTGCTGCCATGATGGGAAAACACTTGTTTTTGTGTGTTGTTTACACTGTTACCTGCTGAAAGACATTCTAAAAAAAAATTAGTTACTTGAACATGTAACTTTATAAAAGATACAATGAACTTACTCTTACTATGAACTGGTATGAACTGACCAGGTACTCTATAAAAGGTTAGGGTTAATGCAATTATGTAGACTTAAGCAGGGAAGTGGCATAATAGGTATGTTATCACCTGTTAAAAACAGGTGAGATATTACCTTTAATAAATAAATACAATGTAATTGTTCATTAGTATAAGTCTATTTATTGCACTAGTATGAATGTAATTATAACACGATCCACAAGCCCAATGCTGGTAAAATATTCAAGTGGCTAGTAACCATTTATTTCCAGAAATAAATAAATGCTCATTGTATTTTACAAAGGTGAATAAATGAAGCTAATTAAAAGAGATATATACATTTATGTCTCACTGTATAATTTAATTTCTACCTACATTTCTTTCTTCATTGTATTTTTTGGGGCAATTAATTGTGTCTTATTTATTTATTGAGCATTTATTTATTTCTGTATTTATTTTTAAATATGAAAGACCTGGTCCTCCATAATTGATTGGCTGGTAAACATTGGACAAAAAGAGCACCTGGCAGTGCCCCTGGCAGGAGGTGAAGTGGCATCTCTCACTCCGTACTTTGGTCCGTACGGGGACTTGAAACCTCCGGTTCCCAACCCAACTCCCTATGGACTGCCACCCCCAAATATACATGTGGTCTTATGGCCCAGGGAAAGAAACAGTTCCCATGTCTGGTGGTCTTTGTTTTTATGGTCCTGTAGCGCTTGCCAACAGGTCAAACAGGTGGTGTCCAGGATGAGAAGTCTTTTAGAATTTTTTTGGTTCTGCAGGAGCTATAGAGTATGGGGCCAGTGAGCAAATATGAATGAAGTATAGGAAATACTATTCCCTTCAAGCCTATGATTATGTGTGTATATAACAATAGTGGACACAAACATGCTACCATATGCATTACATGTCTAACTGTCAAAAAGAAGAACAAAGTTGTTACTATTGACAACCTAGCAACTAAGTTTTTCTAATGTAGGCATTTTTCTTTGCATGTTTAAAGATGTAAGGGCTTTAAGGACTTCTCATATTTTCTCGGTGAATGTTATGGGTATATGGAGTTCTTTATGTTTTTTGGTTTTTAAAGACACATATCCCAATATAAATGAATACGTTTGATACTTTACTTAATTAGGTTTTTAATTGCATAACCTTTAATGGAGTATTTTCAACTGAATGTATTGGTACTTTTACAAGTAAAGTAAAAGTATTGCATTTCCATAAAGTAATAGAGATCGATTAAAAAAGAAATGGTCAAATTTGAGGAGGATATACTGACTTTAGGTCATAGTATGGGCCAGGCTTCAAACACGCGACCTCCCACCACTTCCATACATTAAGGACAATGTGAGTAACGGATGATGCAATGTGAGTTGGACCAGTCAGACAGCAGCAGCAGCCGTTGCTCTTCACTCTCCCTGACTGCCCGACCGACCAGCAGCGTCCCCGGATAACGTTTATTTATAACATTTATTTATCTTACAAAAGCCACTGTTTTGTAAGTACAACCAACTTCTTCTTCTTATATTTCAATTTAAGGTATGAACAGTCAGCCACAGCAGCGACACGGTTTGATTTTTACTGGACTGAAGGTAACATTTTGTCACGAGGGTTTCAACTAGCATGGTAACAGGTGGTGGTAACCATTGACTGGGGGTAGCGTTATTTGTGGCAAAATACATAACGTTAACTACGCAGTTTGTGATGTAGCGTTAGCTAGCTAGTTAGCTAGTTAGCTAGGTACCCCCCCAAAAAGTGCGACAATGTGTGTTTGTTTTGCTAATTAATGAACATCGGCGGCGCACTATGGCTAGCGTTGTATTTCATACAGTCTGTGGTTATAATACATCATGAACACTATCTGGGCTTAAATTGAAATAAATCTCATCAAAATTGTTTCTGTGTGTTGCACACAGAACCAATCACACTTGATTTGTTTGCCACTTTCCATACGGTATATATGTAACACAAAGTGCATTACATAGTCCACACAAAGAAGTGACCTTTTAATGAATAAAATACATAATAACATTAACAACAGCATTCAACAGCATTCACTAAAAATAGCAACAGGAGCTGAGGAAACTAAATCTCATCAATTTACAGTAAGGAAACTCCAACTCCCAATTTACACCAAGTAGGCCTTAAACAGACTAAAATGCATAGACACATAAATAGATATATAAATAAATAAATATATAAATAAAGCTCAATTAAAAGCCATACTAAAAAGCTAGGTATTTAGTTTGCTTTTAAAAGTATCAACATTTTCTGCTGCCCTTGGGTCCTCAGGAAGGCTGTGGACCATAGTAATAGAAAGATGTCTAACCGTGGGTTTTAGTTTTGACTTTAGGGATAATTTAAAGGCCATTACCAGACGACCTGAAGGTTAAGCTTAACAATAAATATTTCTTCTCTGAAACTGCTTTTTTACCACATGAACGCTCAGGGAGTGACATTAACAATACCACACAAAAAAAATCTTCCTCTCCCTCTGTCATAAAACACACATTGGATAAACATTTTTTTATATTCCATAACTCCTCCAAGTTTGATTTAGGAAGTGAGGAAATCATGTCCTCCTCAAATTTTGATTTCAAGCTGAAGTACAAGAACTTATTCTATCAAGAGGGATACGTTTTAAGTGATGTAGCTGAGTTTTCTTAGGTTGTAAAAAGTTTATATTGACTACCAGTAGCATTTTAAAAAAGGAACACAAGATAGGGTTGGTCAATATCTCGATATAATGTTGATATCGTGATATGAGACTAGAAATCGTCTTAGATTTTGGAAATTGTAATATCGTAATTGGCTTAAGTGTTGTCTTTTCCTGGTTTTAAAGGCTGCATTACAGTAAAGTGATGTCATTTTCTGTGTTACCAGACTGTTCTAGCTCTTCTAATATGTTTTACCTTTATCCAATTAGTCATTATACATTTACATTACTGAAGATTATTTATCTTAAATCTCATTTTTTCCATCAAGAAGCAATACATATATTAGCATACTGTGTAATTTCACAATTCAAACAAAATAGATTTCCTACTGTACTGTATCAGTATTCTTCTATTCCAGATTTTTGACACACAAACCCAAACACACACTAACAGACATTTTGACACACACATCCACCCACCCGCCCCCATGCACACACACACACACACACACCTAATTGGTTTCCAGCTCTCAGTAACCATACCTAGTTCTTATTTCTTAGCAATTAAATTTACAACGCTTCAAATATGTCCTGCCACACCTTGTTGGATTGTTGCCTTTTGTTCCGGTCTTCAAACATTGATTTTTCTATACTTAATTAGTATTTCATTAGTCCTTTCCATTGGTGTAACGATGGAGCCTCTGTATCCTTGCAATACTGTAAAATTATTTTTTTATATACCAGGGAGGAGAAAAGGACCATCCATCTAATGGGGTATTTTAGCTTGTCTGTATTTTGGAACATACTGCTCAAGACTGTGAAATCAATTTTAATTTTACAGGTCTTGGTCATCCATTTTTGGATCTCTAACCAACCCTTACAGATCTTCTCACATTCCCAGAAGGTGTGTATTATTGTCTCCTTATATGTGCCACATTTTACACAAACAGGGGAAATAGAAGCATCAAATTTATTTATTTATCCTTAATCTCATTTTGAAGATATTTTGTTAAAGCACCAAATGTCAACCTTATAATATCGCCACAATTTGACATTGATGTATTAGGACAAGAATATTGCAGTCTGATGCATCTGATTTTCTCCATATGGCCCAGCCCTAACACAAGATCAGCAATTATTAATTTTTAAGAAATATATAACACTGGTAGCTAGAAATGACAAAATGTTCTACCTCGCTGTAAAGCACTTTTAGCAAGGGAATGTCTAACCTCAGCATTTCCTCCTTAGCTAGACTAGTGACTAATACAATCGCCTCCCTGCTGTCTCTTCTCTCCTGCCACTCCACAGCTGCTCTACCTGTTGGACTGAACCCTCATCATGTCTAAAGGCACAGTGGTTCTGGCCTACAGCGGTGGATTGGACACATCCTGTATTCTGGTTTGGCTGAAGGAACAGGGTTACGATGTGATTACGTTCTTGGTACGTTTTAGGGACCAGTCTGTGTGCAACATGTGTCTTAGTTTGCTAGTGTAGTTTCCCTCCAGCTGTTTTTGCATGTCAAGTATATTTGAAGTTTTTTTTTTTGGCAGCTGATGTAATTTATCTTACACCCAACATGTTGGAGTTTTTACTTGGCTGTCTCAAAAAATCAGAGCTACCCTACCAGTTAACTCCCAACCACACAGGATTTGGCTTCATAATGCAAATGCAAATCTAGCTGGATTTACTTCCTGTCCTGGGGCAGTTTAGAACAGCAAAGCAGGCAGATTTTCTTGTTTAACTTTTCATTCAGTGGTGTCATGGTTTGGTGTGGGGGGATGGGTAATTTTCTGTGGTTCACTGCTGTGCACAATAGCAACCACTGATCCAAACATAATTGATTGTCCTTCCTGGAACTATGACTTGCTAAAACCTGTCAAAGAAGATTGCACCTGGTATCCAAGTGGTATTCACAAGTAATGGAACAAAGTTGACAGGTTTACTGGAATGTCATTGTCTTAGTTTTTGACGGAATGGTTTTGTTATATGTATTTAATTGTAGCATTGGATGTGACTCATCCTTAATCAATTGTGACTGTAAGATCAAAAAATCACTGAAATTAAAATGATATAGTGGGGAAAATATCTAAAGCATAGTAAAGTGTTTGTGCAGCAGATTTGTTTTGTTTACTAGATAAGTATCATGTCTGCACGGAAATATTCCCTTGTTTAGTGTTCAGCTCAGGAGACCAGACAGCCTCTGCAAGCCCCCTTAAGTGGTGTTCATGTGAGGTGGTTGCTACATTCCTCAACAGACGTGATCAGAATGACAAGGTCATGGATTGGTAGAATTAATACTTGCACAGTCATGATCTGGAATTTTTTATATGTGGATGGCTGTCATGTTATTCCACAGGAGGTCAAAACTCAAGTAACTGGACAAGTTTTGTTCTTTAATTGTGTGTAGTCTTTGTTGCAAATATTTGTGAAATATTGTGTCACTTTGATGTGCAATTACATGTGTGTTTAGGCCAACATCGGGCAAGATGAAGATTTTGAAGCAGCCCAGAAAAAGGCAGAAAGCCTCGGTGCGAAGAAGGTAAGAGACAGAATGAAATATCCTGTTTATAGGCATCATCAGTAATTTTGCATCTTCATACCTGGAAATTTTCCAGAAATGCCAGAAGATTTCAGATTGATGTCTTAGCTGTCAGGCATATACCATATATATTTTATTTTAATGCCCCAGACAGCCAGTCAACACTAACTAACTAGGTAACTGTCCAAACTCTGGACATAAGGATTTTGTGTATATATATTTATATGAAAATGTTTGTTGGCATGTTTAGCTTTCAACAACAGTATAAATATGACAGATGATGGGGCAATAGAAGTGGGAAACAATTAACTAACTATTGACCTTTTTCATGTAAGGTAAAAAGTCCAAACCAGGGATGTTTTGCGCCATACTGGTATTTCTTTTGAATATATAGCATTCATTGTGGGTTCTAGAGGTAAACACAGATTTTGAAGACGCTTAAGATCAATCTTTTTTCTGTATCAAATTGTATCCTATCAGATGTCAGAGCTTTCCCCAAGCACTTGGTTACACCAACAAACAAGTGTTTTTAAAATGTTCTCTAAAGCCTTAAAGCAAGTTTCCAGCCACACAAGTACAATGTCATAGCGTGCTGTAATGAATGGAAATCAGTAGCTGTATTCTGATTCTTACGTTAGCAAGGTTTTTTGCATTCACATGTCCTACTTACAATATAACACAATATTTTTTGTGGCAAACACTCATCGGTTATTTCTTTTTCTAGAAAATTAATTCATTAAATATTTCTCAAATAGAAATGGCCCAGAGATGAATAGAATCAAGGACTTTACACAAAGACTTGTACTGTGTCCTCACATCCATTATTGTTTAGGTTTTCATTGAAGACCTGCGTTCAGAGTTTGTGGAGGACTTCATCTGGCCCACAGTTCAGGCCAATGCCGTCTATGAGGACCGATACCTGCTGGGCACTGCGGTAGCCCGGCCCTGCATCGCCCGCCGTCAGGTCGAGATTGCACGCAGGGAGGGTGCCCAGTTTGTCTCCCATGGTGCCACAGGAAAGGTAAACCAGACATAGGACAAGAGACTACACTCTGAGGAAGGAGAATTTTCTTCTCCTTTTGACATTTTCTCGTCTTTATTCTAGAGTTGGGACAGAAAAGTTTGGGGATGATTTGGAACTAAAGACCATACTGAAATTAAACTCAAAGCTTTGTGGTTACATGCTATGTGCCTGATCCACAAGTATACCCCAGACAGCCAGTCAACAAAAACTAACTAGGTAACTGTCCAAACTCTGGACATAAGGATTTTGTGTTTGCAGGGTTCAACATTAACATTTGTGGATAGATAGCTTTCAAAGATCTGTATTCCCTCATGACATGTTGGCTCTGTTTATGTGTATTAGGATAATCTGGCATGTTTTACATCCTAATTAGCTGTGAAACCTACACCTGGAAGATAAGTCAATTATTTCAAAGTGTTGTAAAACTGGAAAAGAACTGAAGCAAGTGTTAAGTCAATTTCACATAATGTGTGGTTTAGAAGAACATAACACACTCTTAAAGATAAAAACTTAGTTCAGGGCACTTTTATGTGAAGCAGTGATCGAAGTTGTTGTTTTTCTTATTACAAAATGACAATATAATGATAGAGATATTATGATTATAATAGTACAATAATATACACTGTTGTTAATTGGTTAAAGGCTTCACTACATCTAATTTCCTTTGGTCAGAATAGCTTTTCTTCATCTAACATAGTGCTCTATAAGCGGCAGTCTGTGACAGTGCTATTAAGGCCTGTCATAGTTTGCCAAGTAAAATTATATAGTATAGTATAATTGTTTCTCATTGTGATTGAAATCAGAAGAATGTTTATTTTTTTTTACATTTATTCCTTTTAATGTACAGTTCATTCAGCAACTTTTTGCAGATTTGTTCTTGTATTTCCATCAACCATCAGTTGAAATGCAGTGTCCACATTCTGCCTATAGATGGAGACAGATACCACATCATAAAGATAGAATACAGACCTTAAATAATATATTGTTAACTTCATCAGCTGTTTTTAATGTATTTTTTTGGTAATTAAGACAGATGGCTACCCTTTTATATTTTTGTTTTTATTATATGTTTATCTATCAAGCTGATGAATGAAGAAAGCGACAGAGCACTGTACTGGAAAATATGCTGTAGAAATGAAAACTCAAGCAGGATGTGATCGTGTCATACCATCATATGCCAATTCAGACACTAGAAAAATCCCGACTTATCCACCACTGTGCATTGGAGCTGAATTGTTAGGCAATTAATCGAGTGACAGAAAAGTAATCTGCAACTATTTTAATCACTGCATTTTCTTATTTCGTCCTGTAGTTTTCTTTGTCTACTGTGATAGTAAATTGCAGATATTTGAGGTTTAGACCGTTGGTTGGACTTTGTCACTGTTTTCCTTACACTTTAATGACAACAATTGATGAAAAATCCATTTGTTTTAGCCCCACAGTACACACTTTCAGTTACTGTTGTTGATTTCAAACTTATAGATGAACACACCTCACACGTGGTACATAAAGGTGAGCCATTGTGTTTGTGTTTTGTAGGGCAATGACCAGATACGTTTTGAGCTCACATGCTATGCCCTCTATCCCGAAGTTGAGGTAAGTTTGCTGTTTTACTGCATGAAGATTTTGGCTTGTACTGTTTGCCACAGCATCCGTTAAAACGAAAGTGCTGCGGCTTGGCCACACTCCCTCGGTTTGTGCTGTTTAGATCATTGCACCATGGAGGATCCCTGAGTTCTACAACCGCTTCCGGGGGAGAAAGGACCTGATGGAATATGCACAGGTAACTCAATCAGTCTGTCAATATCAAAATCTGTAGTTCAGTTTGGTGGTGTTTAATTACTTTTAATTGTTGATAAATCTTTCATTAATTTGGAATTATTAATCCATTATTTGGTAAATAAAATGTTCAAACAGCACAAAGCAATGTCCTAAAAATCATTATTTGTTTAACAAACAGTCCAAAAGTACTGTATTTGTCACAGATGAAAGTATCCTATAGTCACAGATGAACATTTAAGTTTTTATAAAAGTATCAAATTTGAAATTTTCGTATGAAGAAGTTTCTTTTGTCTAAAGCATTTAGGGTGATTTCTCAGCAGCATGTTAACAGAAAAGAATAGCAGTAATTACATTATAACAGAAATATTCACCATAGTATTGCATACAATAGACAAGTATACCAATTTTGTATCTATATACAGCTTTCAATTTATGGTAGAGCTCTTCCAATTTATATTTTAATTTGCTCTGTTTTCAACCCATTTTGAATCTGTATCTGGTCTGTTATCAATAAAGTGTTATCTTATGCATATGTGCATAGAGCTCAACAGTTTTTGAACAAAAATATAAATCCCTTCACCCTGTGTATTGAATTCAGATTCCTTTGGTGAAAATATAATGTATTATTACATCTCTACTCTCTACCTTATTATTACATTTACAGTTTTCCTAACCATTTTCAGATTTATATTATTTAGACCACACATGCCTTTATTGGCAGTTTTTCCCACTAGAGGGGGGTCATGATGTTTTAGGAAACACAACACTCTTGCTGCCCCCTGAGTACTGTAAAATCACACAATCTTAAAACATAAAATTGTTCACTCTTCTTTTGAACCTACCAAAAATATCTTTTTTATTTGTTGTTGTTCTTTTCACTGCTGACTCTTAAAGACAGAAGCAGTGTATGGAAACTTGCATTTGGTTACAAAAACCAGCCACTGGATATAGTTTGCTTGGTTCCTTGTATTCAGAACTTGCTCAACAGATAAGTATAACTCTGATTTAACGTCTCTAACCTTTTAGGTGCAGTTAGCTTACAGTCAAACGGAATGTAACATAACCACTTTTTCTGTCAAACTGTAGAAACATGGCATCCCTGTGCCTGTCACTCCTCGGGCACCATGGAGCATGGACGCCAACCTCATGCATATAAGGTGGGTGGGACTGGTGCGATACCTTGTTTAGTTCCTGTTTCAGTGTTTTATAATAATTATTCATTATTTATTTTTTCTAAATGAAATAGTCTAATTTTTGCAACTATGTTTCTTCACAGTTATGAGTCTGGCATCCTGGAGAATCCTAAGGTAATACCCATTCCCAATGGCATGTCTACAAATGTCTGAACAAAAAAGGTCCTACTTTTAGTTATTCATTTGTCCTCCTTTTGGCCCATTTATATTTTGATGTCCTGATATACTACTTAATGAAACTGACACATTTATAATAACTGCAGACATACATGTATATACTGTACAGAGATCACTGTTATGAATAAGCATTGATTAAATATCAAGAAAGTCACTCCCCTTAAATAACGTTCTTCTTTCACTCAAATGTATGTTAACTGACAATACTGGCTTTAATCAAAACAATTTTATATTTTATAATATATATTTAAAAAATCTTGTACTGACACTTTTATTCAAGAAACTGTAAAACAGTTGACCAGTTTTTGATAAAATGTCTTGAGATTCTCCATAAACATCTCGACAGTCAATGTCATCTTCAGATACTTCAGTACCTGTTGTTAAAATATTTTGATTTTAATCTAGTGAATAAACCAATCGGAGACAAAATTACAAAACATTTGTCATCCCATTTACTGTTTACTTTTGAGTACAGTAAATAATCTCCTTTGTCCTCACACACATAATGTCACTGTAATTTCCACAACACCAGATCTTTTTTTACAGTTGAAGTGCATCATTCACTTGGAGTGACCTTAAAAATAACATGGCAGTAGCTA
Source organism: Etheostoma perlongum (assembly GCA_026937815.1). Classification (NCBI taxonomy): domain Eukaryota; kingdom Metazoa; phylum Chordata; class Actinopteri; order Perciformes; family Percidae; genus Etheostoma; species Etheostoma perlongum. Next base: position 11,783,806 of record CM049386.1, read on the forward strand.
CTGTCCCTCCTGCTGACCCATGCCAGCCCTGCCAGAGACAAAACAGTGCACTCTCCCACAGTGCTATTGGTAAGACACAGTTTGATCTCTGCTGGGGTCAGAGGTTAAAGCAGTACATGCAGGTTGCCCCCGGTGACCCCCAAAGCTCCCATCCCTTGGTCGCTGTGTCTGTGTCTCTGTCTCTCCTCACCCCGGGTCCTCGCCGGGCCCTGGGAAGAGCCTGGGACACACAGACACTGACTTGTCGTCAGCAACGCTTCGACTAATTCCCAATTTCATGGGAGCCGGGGAGGGGGAAGGGTTAGGGCGTTGCACCCAGCTGGGGCCTCCTGAGTTCCAGCCCCAACTCCTGGGGACCTCATTGTTCCACTGGTTGCGCCGCCGCGGGCTGCGACGTGGGAGGGGAGCCATTTCATCGTGACACCGTGACACCAAAATGTCACCAGTAACAGTAAAGTACAAAGGCAGCGCGCCAGACAGATGAGTCCCCAATGGACGGGGTATCGCAAGGAGGCGAGGGGTCCCGCGTTGCGGTAGTGGAGATGCAGGGCCACTGTAACTCACAGACCTCTATTTCTCTCACTCTTTCTCTGTCCCCTTCCCACCCCTCCGCTGCCTCTTTAGTGGTCGGCCTGTGGAGAAATGTTTTGAAAAGAATGAGGCGAACCGGCTCAATAGCATAGCGATGTATGATGACAGTATTGTGTAACTGATTTCATTCAGGGGTTTTGTGTTGGACCATTTACTCCAATATTGAATCAATTAATGGCAATAAATACAATGAAATATTTATGGTGCAGGGGTCCAGAGTGGTAAAAGGATTTGAATACATTACCCAGGGCATGGAATGATATTTTGAACTTTGAACGAGCTGTGATTAAGTAATTTTTAGTAGCCACAACCTCTGGGAATTCGACTTTTTCAAAGTATGTTTGTTAATTAGGGTCAGAGTAAACCTCACAACAACATCACCATATCTAAGTATTATTCCTAGGTTAAACATTCATGTAAACCAAACCAGTGTAACAACAACAAAGTGAATTTTTCACCCAAGTATTTGATATATATGACAGATTCTGATCGAGCTAGAGGTTCATCTGAAAGAGGTCATCTTGTTCTAAGTATCTCCTCTCTGTATCAGCCTCTCTTTCTATATCTTTCTCTCTCTCCTCCAGTTACAGCCCTCAAGGCTCAGGGCGTACCTGGACTATTCAAACCCTACAACACCCCCCACATGTGGTACAAAGGCCCCTCTCTGCTCAACACAGTCAGATTAGGAAATGTCCAAATGGCCGCTCATATGTTCTCCTGTAGATAAGAGTCAGCAGAGTTCAGATTACTCTATGATTAACACTGTATCCTTCCTGATAACCCCAAACCATCTTGCCTGTAGCACAATGGCCTGGTGACTTTTTTTATTTACTCATCTCCATCTGGCAGCATTAACTTGTCTAACGACAAGCACCCAGGGCAACTTCAGTTATCTGTTATGTTAATACACTCAGATTTAATTATATAAGCATGCACCTGACTGCATTGAGCTGGAGGTTGTTATTAAGTTGAACAAATTATGTTTCCATATTAGGTTATGGTTTTGTTGGCATGGGTTGAGAAAAAAACATAAACGTTTCCATCAGGTTATTTAATCTATAAATGTGGCTGAATAGAATTTTCAGAAAATGTTTCATATTAAGATATATACCCAGCATTGGAATAAAACATTTTATACACTGTTAAGGGATTTTAACCATATCCATCGCCCATAGTTGGCATTAACAGGTCAGATTTGCTGTGTTGTGGTATTCATCAGATTTAATCAGCATTATGCCAATTGTAAGATGGCTCCACACCCTGCAGTTTTCTCACAAACTCCTCTCTCTCTGCCTCTACACATGAGCAGCCAGGGCCCAGCCTAAGGCAGCCTGACACTCGTCCTGAGTCATTAAAACATCACCTCAGTCTTAATTATAGCTTGTGTCAGTGAGCTTCCTCAGGCCGACTGCGCTCTTTGATCACGGAGCTGATAGGCCCCTGCTCGTGTTGACCAGGAGTAAAGGAGCGTGACACCAAGCCTCTGCTCACCTAGAGGAAATTAAACCTTGTTTTCTGCTGGTCGCATGGCTGGCTGGATAGATGGATGGACAGAAGACTGCCTGTAGGGGAAGGAAGTGGGATTGTAGTTGTATGTATGCATGTGAATGTGTGCTTTGAAGCAAAGAGGTCAGCGTTTGTCATGTGCCTTGGCTGCCCTCAGGTCTGATTGGTCTGACCTGTAATATTTAGCGAGTGATCCCTGTGTCCATCTCGGCATCACTATAGCTTTGCCTCCATGTAAAAGTGCCTGTTGTCCTCATTAAATTCAGCTGAAGCCCTAACATTAACCCAAACAGGCTGGGTGTTAAGAATATACATATCTCTTCAGCACATCACATGTATATTGTTTTAGTTCTTGTCTCAATTTGTCATGTTTGCATTTTCAAGAGAAGGACAGACTTGAAACGTGGTGATTTAAGCGTCATTTCCAACCCATTGCGCCAAAGATGTTTTTGCCATCCTCTTCTCTTCTATCCTCCTCTCAACTCCCCCCTCCTTTCCTCCCCCTCTCCCTCCTGCCACCTCTGCCTCTTTTGGCTCTGTTGGCTTCGATTGAAAACCAATGAGGCAACTAATATGTGGAAAGATAGAAATTTACTTGCTTTAAGTTCATGCGTCAGCCTTCTTCTTTGCTGTATGGGCCACGTTTAGCACAACAATATGGTAGAAGCAAAGACTGCCAAAGGAGCTGCTCTGTGCTACATGATGGTACGCTTCATGCCCCATTTCCCACCAATACCCCCTTCCCCCGCCTTCTCTGTCTCTACCTTTTCCACTCTTTCAGGGGCATGGCTTTGGGACAGGTCCACCTGCAGGGGGTTTGAATTGAAATGCATTGATCTCTCGCTCACTGGAAACAAGCCTGTTCCCCTCACTTTTCCTTTTTTCTTTGTACCCATTTGAGCTTTCATGGTTGGAGCATGCATGAGTTTTTAAGCATTCCTCATACATTTTTAACGTGTTTTTAATTCATCAGGTAGAAATTGTTCTTAATTAAGGCCTTTCTCTAAGCCTTAGTTGTTGTTTTATAGGCAATTAACACTCACACAGGAAACAGTGATATTTTTAAAATTGGGTAGTTAATTAACTTCATCCCAAACCAGAAATCTAAATATGTATTTATCCTAAGCTAAAGTACTAAAGACAAAATCTGGAGATGCTTGTTTAATTAATGCATAACATGTCAAAAACTATAACAGTAATGTATAAGCACTGTTTTAAGTTTTCCCACAAGTTAGCAACCCATACAGCCAATGGCTCATATGCACTATACTGTGTTTTATGTAAAGCTTGATTTGTTTACAACCAGCATATAACACCACAGGAACCATATACTTTCACATACTCAAGTATTTAAAATGCAGTCCCCCCTCAAAGAATATGCAGCTTTTTAGAGTAGTCATTTCGCCCCTCTCCTGCTCTCATTTGGCACCTTTCAGGGCACTGAGGCAGAAAATAAAGGAGAGGAAGACGAGCGCCTTCCCAGTCAATTTTGGTGTTTAGTTAAGGAAGGAAAGTGATTGCGCTGCTCGTTTTCTCCTCACTGACAGGCGATGAGCGGATGCCGATTAGTTATTGTATGATGATTTAGTGTCTGGTAAAGCTTTCCATTTAAATGCACCCAGTTATTTTGCATAGTTCCCCCTGCAATTTGACTCAGCTCAGGGGACATTGGCCATCGTCTTGTCCTAATGCTGTGTAATTGTTGGAGGGCCACATCACTGGGCAGACACGTCAGACCGCTACGCTCTTTTAGGTCCCAACCATGACTTACTGAAATCGTTGCCGGCTCCCACCAACTGGAAAACCGACAAGCTTCTGTCACCCAGGACAACTTTAGTGGATTTAGGGTGTGGATTTTTGTCGTGTGATGCATGTGTGATTTAGCAAAATTCTTTTTTTTGAAAAAAAAATGGAAGGGAAACGTCACTCAGAAAATCAAAACTGAAAGATTAGAGGAAGCGAAGACAGGTACGGACGCACAGCAGACACATGATAGAATCGGCAGATCTGAGATTTTTACAGACAGGCAGAATATTATTCAGGACATTGTGTTGCTCAAAAAGGTTCTGTCGTAGTATCAGGTGTTTTTTGACTTGTCAAGTGTTCTTTATTCTTGGGGATGTGAGTCATTTCTTTATTTTGCCCTTTCCCACTCTCCTCTGTGTCCCACTTTCCCCAGCCTTCCCCTATGATGAGGGGCTATGCAGGGAAAATGAATCCAAATAGAGGAGAAAAATGGAACATTGATTTTTTTTTTTCTCTTTTTTTGTCTTCACTCAACTCCTGATGTTGTACACAGGTTTCTCCTTTTTCACGCATCATCCTCTCTTTTCTTCTATCACGCCATATCAAGTTGTCCTTTTATCATCACATTTATTTTACACAATAGTCTCCACTTACGCAGTATTGTTGTTTGATGAGGTCTCAGAAGGTCCTGGTTATTCATCAAGGGAAATAGAAATGTGTGAAATAGAGATTGAGCGCATGTTTTTATGTGTTTTTCAGAGCCATGCTCCGGCTGACCTGTACCTTATGACCAAGAACCCAGAAGATTCTCCCAACACCCCTGATGTACTGGAGATAGAGTTCAGAAACGGTTTGTGCTTGCAACATGTGTCACCTGTTGATTTCTCTGTCAGTGTGCTTTTTTTTTTTTTTTTTTTTTTTTTTTACATTTTATGGTTTCTAAAACCCCATGCCAGAAAAGATATGAGTTACGTAATGAAAGGTTGGAACTGACATTATTAAGTTGATTTAACGGAAAATCAGTCAAATATTTGTTTTATTTTCCTTATATATGAGCCTGATGCACAACTAAATTAAATGATACAAAATACAATTAAATTAAAATGGAAACACCTGGTCTTACCTGTTATATTTTAAATTGATTTGGTATTTGTCTGTTGAATGCAACCTTGTCTCTTGCATTTGAGCTTCATTTATATCATACAAAATTTGCACTTAATTTGAAAAAATGTCAGGACTTTCCCAGGCTTGGTTTCTAAAATCTGTCTCCGTCAAAAACCAATTAGATGCAAATCTTTTGTTTTATATCGTGTGCACACACACTGAAAAAGTTGGTTTGTTAGTTTGCTTGATTTTTATTGAATTATATCAGTTCTGAACTTCTGTAATGTATCAGTAAGCTATAGCATTTATCCTCACTCAGTGTCCACGGTCCTATATGTTACTTAACATTGATGGTTATCACCGCAGGGCTACAGCTCTCACGCTGACCCGGGTTGCACTTTATCACCATTCCTGACCACCCAGACTTATCCTTAACCCTGCACAGCATTACTTGGTCCAAAGCTGCCATGTTTGGCCCGGGGGCACACACACAGGCCGGAAGCATTAAGTCCAGCTAATAAACCAAGCCCTGAGGGGCCAGAGAAACTCTCATTAGATATATTGCCATGAGGGCCAAGCTGAATAGTGGAAAGTATCACATGTTTGCGTAAAGACAAAATGGCAAGAAACATGCATGCCTGGGGCAAATGGCACAGAGGTCTCTTCATCCCTGGTCACTGGTGGAGGCATCAATCGGCTGAGAGACACTAGCTCCTCTGATCACATGGGCTTGACGGGCAGCTTTATGAGCTAATATAGTTCTATAAAGGAAGTTCAGAAGGTTGGCAGAAGATTTTGAGGGAATATTTGTGACCGCTAAAGCTGCTTAAAGTGCCTATTAAAATGCCATTTAGTAGTCAACCTGTATCTGCACATGGTGTCCTGACATGGTGTCCAGAACATTTTCAAAGAAAATGTTTAACTATAAAACAAGTAGGCTGGATGTCAAATCAGCTGGAGAAGAGAAATGTTTTTGTAAAACAGTGATGCAGTAGTAAAGCCCAGTCTGGTTTCGCGGGTTCTTTGCAGGCCAGGCCGCTCCGTTTTCACACACATTCTCTGCCTTTTATTGAGCACCCTATGACAAAAGCTGTTTTAGTTGTCCACACAAAGGCCCGAGCCTACTCCTCCCTGTGAGCACAAGATCAGCACAAGAATGTTTCATTTCATTCCCCCTCCCACCTTTTTATCCCTGCCTTTCTCACCAAAGTTTTCTCACTGATTAAAAAAGAATATTTAACGACAGGAACCTTTTCCCCCGTCAAACACTCCATTCCCCAATTCTCTCCTTTTTTTTAAGAAAAAAAAATTTCATCCCTCCCTCCTTTCAAACCAAAGAAGTGGAGAGGAAAAAGAGACAGAGAGGAAAAATGTAAAGCAGTAATTTTTCCTACAACTGTGTCTGTGCTCCCATTGTCTGCACTGTTAGGCTGCAAAAAACTGAAGAAAAGGATCACGGAGAGAAAAAGACCCCTGAGTGAAAGATAGAACCCGCATGATGGAGAGAGCGAGGAAAAAGAGCGCACAGGGACGAAATGCCAGCCCCTACACTCCCACATTCAGACACTTAATTTATTTGAACTTTTAATCTAATTATTAGGTATCTGGGAGGGGGCACGGTTTTAATAATGCACCATCCACACTGCCCTCTCCTGCACAGGGAGGTACTTTTTCCTTTCTCCATGGGAGCCACCACGATTCCCGCGATATGAGAATGAGCCATCAACAAAGCCCTTGTCTAAAAAAATTTGTCAAGTCCTTCACGTGTCATTCCTATGAAGGCTTTGTAAACACTGATTGAAAGGCAAATAGAAGTGCTTCTCTTCTCTTTAAAGCTATGTGACTGACAACTGCAAGCATGCTAAAGTATGTATAGGCCTGAGCGCAGGATGGGTGGAGAGTGAATATCAGCAGATCTTTTTTCATTGCCTCTCCTTGTATTGTGTAGTCTGCAAATGGTTGTATTCCCTTCTCAACACACACAGGGACACACACCCATGTCTCATGTTTGTTTCGTCGCCTCCACCTTTGGCCTGTTTTGCTCATTGAAGGCCATGAATAAGCAGGTCCATGACAGTGATTGATGTGTACTTGGTTTAAGTGGCTTTAAAGAGGAAGTGTGTGGAGTGAGCATGGGTGTTTTTTATTTCTCTCTCTCTCTCTCTCTTTGTGTGTGTCATAGTAGTAGGAAGATAGTAGTGATGATAAATCTGAAAGTGGTTTTGTCTCCTGCATATGCGCATGAACTCTCAAACACTCAGTGGCACAAAAAAGATCCCAGCGCTAAAGAGCGTATGGGTAACAAAGCTGCGTGTTTAATTGAATTAGGAAAAGGCCTGCCCACAATTTCACAGCTTTCAAATGAGCAGGGCCTTTTGAATTTATTAGTCCTTCTCACCACCTCCTTTTGTCATGGTTTTTACTTTAAGGTGACAACTATTGGTTTTAATGACTGTGATAATAAGCGCTCGTCAGCAGATTCCATCACTTTTTTGTGATAATTTTGTCAGTTGTAATGAATCTATCCATTAGTTTTTTAAAACGATATCCCAAAACTGTTATGTAAAGGTTACATTTGTACTCATTGTTCTTTATGTGCTATGCTCTGTTCTTGGTGAAAATCACTTTGGTCTTTGCTACCACCACTACTACTACTACTACTACTACTTGAAGGTATTTTCTCTCCACATCAGGTACCAATAAGGTGAAAGATATCACATATCCAAAAATAATTTTGACTTAATGCATGACGCTGACAGCTATTCAAGTAATGCTAATTTCTGAAAAACTAACTAAAATATTTAAAACCAAAAATGTGTTGTAGGTTGTGAAATTGCTTTATTTTTGACTGCAACTCCATTTAACAGTACCAGATGGGTCACAAATACATTATAAGTCCTATATAAATAAACAATTAAAATTGAGTTTATTTCTCTGTTTATTGTATGTCAGTGTGATATTGTTTTAAGAAATCATTTTTTTCCCATTTAGGAGTGCCTGTAAAGGTGACCAATGAGAAGGAAGGCAAATCCAAGGATTCACCCCTGGAAATCTTCTCATACCTCAATGTGATTGGGTAATCATTTTTCTAATATCTATAAAGCATTTACTGAAAGGTCCTTTTTCCTTTCCCTATATGATTTGTTAGATATCAAGTACAAGAACGCCTCTCTAGTAGATTAATATGCAAGTATCCCCAGAGGTTGCGCATTAAGTTCACCACCTCTGGAATGACCTTTTCCTGTCGCTGCTGGCCTGAGATCAGATCCCACCAGAGCTTTCCCTCCTGTGTCTCCTCCACTCTTTCTTTCTCTATGCTTTCCAACTGTCTGAATAACTGAAAAGTACTGAAGGTGAGCCAATGGATGCTACAGAAAAATGTCCTACCGCTTGGAGCTTTTATGTTGCCTCTGATGATTTTTCTCTAGCTTTTTATGACATGAATTCTTTCCTGGCTGCTGTGTTTTTTTATTTTACTCCTTTATTAATTGGAATTGGAATTTATTTAATTTTGTATTGTTTATTAACAAATGATTCATGTTTTTGACTAGCAAGATTATTATTAATTTACTTGAATGCTTTTTATTTGGGCTAATCTAATTTAAGGTAAAATTAAAATATGAGTGTGTGTCCACTTAATAGTTACCTGGCTCTCCCTGTCTTTCTCGTAGTGGAAAGCATGGCGTTGGCCGGATTGACATTGTAGAGAACCGTTTCATCGGCATGAAGTCTAGAGGTAAAAGATTTTTATTTAAAGTTTTTATCTGTCCTTGTTATGACATTTTTTTCTATGTGTATCAAATTAGTCTGACAGGCTTCCTCACTCACACAAACAGTGATATACACTGTAAATGCAGTGAGATGGACATATTTGCACTTACTCTGAAACACGTCTCAATATTTTAATTTTACATCCATTCAAAAGCTTTTCTTTCAGTATTCAGGGCTTTCATGCAATTTGCAGTTATTTTACGTGAGTGCTTTTTGTCACTATTCCGCTTCCATAAATGCGGGCTGGATGACAAAAACACTCTCCTCAAAAGAAATGTTTTCCTCTGGTTCACCTGGAATCATAGGCACTGAAGTTCTTTCTATTCTCTTATGCATGCACACATGTGCAGAAAACACACACACACACTGCGAACAAGATAGCGGCACGCATGCTTCACTGGATACACACAAATACACAGTCGATCACATATGTGAACATGCAGTCGCACCAGGATGTTTTTGTCTCTTAATCTTTGGTATCAGCAGGCAACTTGAAAAGTTCCTTTTGTTAGGTCTCTACATATGTTACCACAGCTAACGTACAAGGGCAGTGAGCTGTCTTGGCCTTGTATGACTCACACATGCACATGGACACATACACACACCCCTTTTCCCCCAAATGTGCTATGATTGGCAAATTGACTGACCAACAGACTTGTAGCTGTGGTGCAACTTGGCAGGTAGAAATTGGAAAATGGGAAGCCCACTTTTCTCTCCCCTCGACTGAACAAAAGATCAAAGCTTTTTCTTCCACTGAAGCAATAGGAAGAGGTGGAGCGCAAGGTGTCCAATTGGTTGAATAACCACCATCAAGTGTACATGTTGGTCTTCTCTGGACTGGCAGGTCGCGTTAGCACAATAGATGTTGGGAGTGACTGAATGGGCACATGTCATACCTATTTGTGTTGGGTCATATTTATTTGTGTGGGGTCAGGGAGGCGTGGAGGATTGAAATGGTTTGCCAATAATGTTGTCACTGTGCTACAAGACATTCAACAGCCTGTATGCCAGACTAACATTTCCCACCTGTCACAGTGCTGTCAAGCCTCTGACCCACACAGTGGAGGTGGCGTTAGCTGAGGTGCACCTATGAAAAGCAGTCGGAAATGGCTGTATCTTTTGATAATGAATAGACTGCCTCGTGTCCATTCCTTGCTGCTGTTGAACTCTAAGACAGAGGCACTAAAACAATTTTCAGAAGCATTGTTTATGTATTTATTGGAATTATGTATACATAAATGACCCTCCATTAATTAGCAAAGTGTTAATATGGTAAAATATACTCCTATCCATCTTAAGACATTTATCTGCTTTTATTTGAATGTGTTGCCTGTTTATGCAGCACAGTTTGCCCAAAGGGTTAAAGATCAGCTCAGGAAGAATTAATTCCTGACCTAAACCCCTTCATGCCTGCAGCATGGTTAGCATACCTGCAGGTACCATATAAAAGATTAAAACCTCAAAAACCACTGGGGGTGTTGTCTCTTTAAGCTTAACTAAACTGCCACTGTTAGAGCTTACCCAGATAGCGTTTCATTGTTTGCTCCTCTCTGATAAGCTAGCTCTCTTTTGGAGCACTTAAGCCAAGTTGTGTTGGAGGGCGGTTTTAACTTATTTATCTGATAGAGCCAGTGGAAATGTCCCTACGTGCCCTCGGTGGCCCTGGATCACCAAAAAGCCACAAGCCGTTCTAGCTCAGGTGGCAGCCTTTTGAGGCTTTAAACAATTAGCAGCATTGCTAAGCTCCGTTTTTGGCCGCAAGCACAAAGTAAATGCTTCTCCGTTTTCAGATCAGGACCGGTGCTGGAATATTTAGGGTCATACAGATTTGAGCTCCACTGCTCACCAGATTTGAAGAGATTAAATAGCGTTCACCTGTCAGATCTCAGAAAATAGTTTGGGATTTAGAACACCAAGCACATTGTGGAATCGGGCAGTCTGGTTTTGGCTTTAGCGAAGGATATGTTGGTCAGTTTTGTACCATAGCTTAAATAAAAAAACAGAGTATCATTCAAATTGACACATATGTGAGGAACTATGTACTGGATGGGGAAACACTCAGTTTTCACAATTTCAGTTTACACAAGAATGTCATTGATAAAGCTCCCATTTCTGTTGTCAAATCTGTCTGGTAGCATTTTCCCTGCCCTCTTTTTGTTTTAGCTGACATTTGACTGACAGCTTCACTTCTCCTGTCATCTACCTCATCCTTTCTCCCCTCACCCCTCCCTCCTTGTGTAGAGGGGGTAAATTGCAGGGTAGGCAGAGCCCTGGTCCAGTCTCCAGGCTGGCAGGGGCCTCCTACCCTGTCATCTACCCAGGACAGACTCATCCATGTTTTGTGAGCACTGTGAAGGCCTGTCTGTCAGACGGCTGATGGCTAATAGAGCTGTTTGCTTGGAGGTACACTACCGGTCAAAAGTTTGGGGTCACATAGAAATTCCCATTGCACTCCATTGTAGACAGAATGCCAGCTGAGATCAGTTGCATTGTTTTTTTAACCAGGGCAGCCGTTTTCAGATTACATTATGTGCTTACATAATAGTAAAATGGTTCTCCAATGTTTTTCTAGTTTTTTATTTTTAAATGATAGATTAGTACACAGAATGTGCCTTTGGAACATTGGATGAATGGTTGCTGGTAATGGGCAATGTAGGTATTGCATTAAAGATCAGCCCCCCCACCCAAATTAGCTGGTATTCTGTCTATAATGGAGTGGTATGGAAATGTATAAGTGACCCCAAACTTTTGACCGGTAGTGTAGTTCAGATGAACAGAGATGTAGTTTATGTTCCTATGAATGGCTTCTAATGAAGATGATGACAGTTGTGATAAAACTAAGGGATGTATTGGAAACAGTTGTATACTATCTCTGTATTTTTGACCACAATTTCTATCATTTGGGTCTCAAAAAGGTGACTATATTAAACCATGAGAATGACAAGATATTAATATTTGACATAGACATTATACAAGGTGGTAACAGTGCCTATTGCTCTGTTCATTCCTGTTTAAAAATTCCTTGTCTGTTGTGCAAATATTAATTATTTTTTGTGTGTGTTTTTTTAGGGATATATGAAACACCAGGAGGCACAATTCTGTTGAAGGCCCATTTAGACATTGAGACCTTTACCATGGACAAAGAAGTACGTCGGATCAAACAGGGACTGGGTATCAAGTTCTCTGAACTCGTCTACAATGGTAAATTCCTAAAATACATAATATTTATGAGATGGTGTCACTAATATCATTCCCTTTTAATTCTAAGCATATTGCTTAGTCATATTTTAATGTCAGACATGTTATTTATTGATTTAAGGAGATGTAATTCTACTTAGAAGTACTATAATTTGACATTACATATTACATTGTGTGCATCTAAGACATTTTAAAAAACAAACAAAAAATTGAAGGGATCTGTATTGATTGTTTGTGTTGATTATATACAAAAAATTAATTGTTTTCTGTTTTGTTTTAAAACTCTCAATCACGATCGGTCTCAAAAATCCAGTGCGTGTGTGTGTTGTTGTGTGCGTGGTTGTGTGCGCGCATGCTTTTCTTGGCTCAGGTGTCTTAATCATCCCTTCTGCTCAGTCTCCAGTCCCCTGCACCTTCATCCACATAATAGGATCAGTGCCATTAGAGACTGATTACTAGGCCATTTCAGTTATACCCTCCAGAGACAGGAAGCAAACACACACAAAGTTGCTACTTTCAGAATACATGCATATCAGTGGTCAATAAATCATTAATTAATTATTTTTTTAATGAACAAAATGTAAAAGTGAATTTTGAGAACATATTAAGGGTTTATGTAATTTAGTAAAATAAAAGCACCAAACATTTGCAACAAACCTCAATGCAAGCCAGAAAAAACAAGTAAGTATCTTACTTTTCCTAGTTTCATGTCATTGTAAAATTTTAACTGTTGAAAATTTAAGATAGCAGTTAGCAGTTTAAAAACATCACTTTAGGATTAAAGGTATTTGTCATTATTCTTTGAAATAAATACACCAAATGATGATTGATAATGAAATTATTATTACTGAAATATCCCCTAATAAACACCAACCCGAGACACTTGCTTGTCATGTTGGACACCTTGTGCTAATCCAGAGGCAATGAAAGCAGGGAAGGATTGTGTCTTTGAACATGGCCAGACGATGAGGTGGAGGTCAGCCCCTGATGAGAGGAGGACCCCTGCTGAGTGGGGCGTGTCTGACCTCTGAACATATACACACACACCCCTCGCCCATCTGTCTCAGATATTGACGGGCCAGATCAGCAAAATGGGACAAAGGAAAGGGGTGTATGAACTTCACCTGGAACAGAAATGGGACCAAAGCACAGAGAATTTCAGAAAGTGGGAAGTGTGGGCATCACACACACCCCTGTGCACCCTGCTGCTAATAGAGGATATGCAAAGGAGGAGCCCCTATCTATCTATCTATCTATCTATCTATCTATCTATCTATCTATCTATCTATCTATCTATCTATCTATCTATCTATCTATCTATCTATCTATCTATCTATCTATCTATCTATCTATCTATCTATCTATCTATCTATCTATCTATCTATCTATCTATCTATTTTAATCTATCTATCTATCTATCTATCTATCTATCTATCTATCTATCTATCTATCTATCTATCTATCTATCTATCTATCTATCTATCTATCTATCTATCTATCTATCTATCTATCTATCTATCTACACACACACACACACACACAAAAATGAACAAAACAACCTACAGACCTTTACATCCATACTTTACGGTAATGTGTTGCTGTTTCCTTTCTCGCCTTAGGTTTCTGGTACAGTCCAGAATGCGATTTTGTGAGACATTGCATAGCCAAGTCACAGGATAATGTGGAGGGCAAAGTGCAGCTGTCTGTCTTCAAGGGACAGGTCTACATCCTGGGACGAGAGTCACCCAAGTCCCTTTATAATGAAGAGTTGGTCAGGTAAGTGAGGACAAAATAAATGTGTGTGTGTATGTATATATGTGTGTGTGTCTGTGCTTATAAAACAGAAGAAGCCATGTCAGTGAATCAAAGTGTGTGCTTGTTCTGACTTGACAGCTGTGTTTGGCTGCTCTGGGCACAGTGCAGCTATTCCTCATGTTCACCAGCTAGCCTGTTGTTAGGTCAGCTTGCCCAAGTTCTCTTATGACCTCCACATCAACATACTAAACTGACCCTGGTTCACAAAGACATCAGAGAAGTGTCAAGCTCAGTACCTGGAGGGCACACCCGACCCCAACCCCCCCTACTGCACCCCATGGCCTCTTAGCCGCGGTAACAGTGGGTTTGTTCAGGAGGCTGACCTCTGATGCCCTCTGGGCAGGCTCAGCACTGACCAAAGTGAAACCCCTCCATATGTCCCTCCATCTTCACTTCAGTCACACACACTCAAGTTGTACCTACCCTAGAGTCCAGAGAGCTAATGGTGTTTTCAGCCAGAGGAGAGAGGTGATTTTACTGGGCTTTTAAGAGCAAAGTACCTAGTTGTTTTCAGCATAATAGCAGTGTGTTTAAAAAAAAAAGTGAATAATGCTCAAAATCCTTAGAATTTTAATTCCATAATATCAATGCATTGGGAACACTGCACATTCAATTACAAATCAAAACATGACCAAAATTGATCAAGTTCTACCTTTACAGAAAGTGAAGAAAAGGGAATATTAAATACATTTTGAACAGCCTATTTTCATTTGGATTTTTCTTTACAAACTCAAACATTTACTATGTAAACTGAAAAATGCCTCAAGGGTTTGCTTTACTTTGAATCACTGCACTAATATTTAGTTGCATAACCATTATATCTCTGAGAACTGCTTCACATCTGTGTTACATGGACTCGACCAACTTCTGGCACCTGTATTCCAGCCCAGGACGATTGAACTACATTCCACAATTCCACAGCATTACTGGGTTTCCCCTCAAAAACAGCACTGTGGATGTCACCCCACAAGTGTTCTATGGGATTGAGGTCCGGGGGATTGGGCTGGCCACTCCATAACATCAATTTTGTACATCTAGAACCAAGACTTTGCTCAGTTGTTGGTGTGTTTTGGGTCAATGTCTTGTTTCAAAGGCATTTACTCTTCAGCACAAGGCAACATGACCTCTTCAAGTATTTTGATGTATTGAAACTGATCCATGATCCCTGGTATGTGATAAATAGGCCCAACACCACAGTATGAGAAACATCCCCATAATATGGTTTTTGCACCACCATGCTTTACTGTCTTCACAGTGTACTGTGGCTTGAATTCAGTGCATGGGGGTCGTCGGACAAATTGTCTACAGCCACTAGACCCAAAAAGAACAATTTTGCTCTAAGTCCGGTGTTCCTCAGAGCAATGTCTGGAACGACCCATTTTACCCCAGTATTTCAGTTTGAAATGCACTATAATCAGCATGTTCAACATTTGCTTCCTTCCTTCCTTCCTTCCTTAAATATGGGCCATAATTGATTTCTTCACAGAATCAATCACCTCACTAATTAAACGCAACATTGCTATTATTTTGAACATGCCCCATTCAATTACACAGAATGAGCAGCATGTTGGGTCTGTTGGTTTTTTATTTTGAACACAACTGTAGGTGTCATGCTAGTTAAGCAGGTCGGAAAGAGGCAGACAAGGAACCATGTCTCACACAGGCAGCCATTTAATGTCTTAGACTGGGACAGTTGGTGGAGCTAGTGCCCATATGTGGAGGTTTAAATCCTCAACGCAGCGTGCCCAGGTTCGACTCTGACCTGCGGCCCTTTGCTCCCCTATCATGTCATCTGCTGTCCTATTAAAATAAAGACTGAAAATGCCCAAAAAATAATATTATCTTAGGCTGGTTTGGCAAGGGGAAAAAATTACAACTCATCCATCTTTTAACCAGTCAGTTGCTGAGAAACTCTCACTGATGACGGCTTGTGTTCGCAGTTCAACAACTGACCTCATACAGACATATTTCTTATCCGTGCGACACACGAGTATGACAGGTGTTGCATTGCAGCATCACAAAGTCCTCAAGGCCCCTGATAGATGGGCGCAGTGATTCCTCATAAGGGAGCACATAGCTAACGGGACAAATTGAAAACCATCACACATCAGTCTCCAATGTAGTCGCTTAGAGTAACACACAAGTTTATACCATGCTAATGGAGAATACTGTGTGACTAGAGAGTGGGTATTTTTAAATACTCATAGTTTTATATAAACTCCCCGTTCTAATTAACCCACATAGCCATACATACATGCAGATTATTTACTCAATTATTTGATTAATAGTTTTTACTAATAAATTTTAAAAAGTGACAAATGCCCATTAACTGAGAATAGGGTCCAACATGGTACAAGATAACAAAAGCATAAAATCCTTACATTTGAAATGATTGAACCGACAAATCTTTTTAAAAAGATTGATAAATTATATTTAATACTTTCAGTTTAATTTACTGTTGATCAACTAATTTATTGCTCTACATACATACACCGTACTCGACCATGACTTTTCCTACTTGTTGGAGCGGTAAAACTTTTATTAAAAAATGTTGTTCCAGCTGAAGCCTGACCTGATAATGGTTCACTTTAATCCAATATTAATATTTAAGTATAGAAATAAAATCCACAAAGTGATATAATCTGTTTTCAAAGAATATTTTGTCCAAGGATTCTAGCAATTCATTTTGATATCCAAGATGACAGTAACTGAAAATATCAGCAGATTTTAAGGATTTCTTTTTATAAATGAGAACAATACTTAAAGCCACACATAAATCAGAAATAAATTGTACTTGAATTAATCAATGAAAAATTAAGATTAAGAAAACTTCTACAGTGCCTGTGTATGTATACTGTACATGCATGTACTGCACCTGACAGTGATACACCTGCAAACTGCAGTTTCTTTCTCTCACACACACACACACACACACACACAGACAGACCAGATTAGGCATGAAACCCCCCGCTGACATCCTGTTGGCTCTCCACGGGCAACAGTAAACGGCGTTATTAACACAGTGGTAATACAGTCCGTCACCGCACCCATCTGAGATAGAAATGTCACCCTCCTCGCTGTCCGCTGGCCCCACTCTCAATTAGACTGCAGGGTTTCTTAAAGAAATACACAAAATATCACATCCTTACACAGACACACACACACGCACACATATATTCTTTAAAGCCACTCACTCATAATGGTGTTCAGGTGCCGGGTAGGGAGCCTTGTATTGAGAGTTGATGATTTAGTTGTCGGCCTTTCTTTTTATAGTGTTTATCCTATCATTTGTTGGCAATTTCCTCTCTTGCTAAGTGCTTTTGAAGAATGAGTGCAAGCTGTACATTGGGAGTTGGGGGTGTCTTTGGGAGGAGAGGACTCGGTGAGGGAGTGTATTAAGCACGGCAGGTAGAAACTGCTGTAATTACACAGCACACAGACACTCTTTGTAAGACATTCACACAGACAAGATGACTGCCTAAACAACATAGATCACACAGTGGCACAAGTTATAGATTTACGTTGTTTTTTTTGATAAACTGGAGTACGGAAAAATCTGATTAGAAAATTCTCTTAGCTCAGAGTTGATATGATAGGATTGTTTCAAAATGGGACATGTTCATCTGTTTTCATTCTGCAATATTTATGCTCTGTTATTCAGGACAAACAATGCTAAAGAGGAGCATTCAAAAGAAAAATTGACCAGGATATTATTTCAAAAGAAAAGATTATCAATGATCCAGTTATCCCACTAGTTGATACACTAATGATACCAAACATTTCTATCATTTTGTTAGCAGAATATCCTTATCCAACTTTTACCTTCAGTTCTTGGTTGCTCCCGAGCTATGTTTTCCTCCAACCTTGAATTTCAAGATTGTTCTCTGTTGACTCATCTGTCTTGCCTGTTTCTTGACTCACTCCAGCATGGACGTGCAGGGAGACTACAACCCATGTGATGCCTCTGGATTCATCAGGATTAATGCTGTCAGGTTAGTCATTCCCAACAGCTATACAAAATGGTTACAACTTGTCTATTACAGTGACTTGTTCCACACTCATAGCCCTTATACCTACACGTATTCTTTGTCCTTCTTGTTCCCCCTACAGATTAAGGGAACACCATCGTTTGCAGGGTTTCTCCGGCACCAACTATGCCAAGAAGTAACTATTGTAGTCCTGTGAACCATCTTTCTTTTTTTCTTCCCTCCATCTCTTTATGCCATGTCTTAAGCAGTAGTAGGTTTACTTCACTATCTTTTGCCTTACTCTTTTCTTTTAATTATATTCAAGGTATCTAGCACACTAGCAAGCAGACTCTTACCTGTAAAATGGTGACATTTCTTCAGTGGTGAAGAGTGGAGGAAGGAAAAATCTACAAAGTATATGATGCCAGTAAAATAGAAACAGGTGTAGAGATGATTTTTAGCTATACTGTGGGTAAGGATTAGTATGCATTTATTGTATTCACTGAGTTTGTCTTTGCATCAGCAGGTCAGCCCTTGAACACAAATATTTAAACGAAGATGTCTTTGTTTCAAAAATAAAATGAATAAAATAAGAGTAAATTGTGTTTTTTCTTCCTCCGCTCTTTTCTTTATTCATTACAGAAAATAATGAGCATTTATCATCAGTTCACATGCAAAGACTGTGAAGATACATCTTAGCCCTTGTCAGTTTGAATGTGTTAGTGATTAATAGTTTGTCTTTGGCAGACAGCCTATTTATTAGCACCTGCCTGTTTAACTATTGGGGCTGTACAGTCACTGCCCCGTGAAGATTTCAGGGCAGCGAGGACACTGGATCGTATTTACAATATGTAGATGAAGCGGTAGCAGTGCACAGGTTTGGCACAGGCGAAAGGAAACATAGCTCGCTGATAGCCACTGGAGCAAAAGTGATGAAGCCATTTCTGAGCTCATATGGCACAAGTAAGTCAGATGGAACGAAAACCAATTGGCCACATGCATATATTTCCTTGCACCGCATGGGGTCTCCAAGCTTAGAGAACAGAGGACAGAGGGGGAACCATTTTAAAGAGTATTATCATTCATTATTACCTTTTTTTAATTTATTTATTTTAAATAGATCAACCTGATATGGATGAGCAAAGTGCTCTGTTAAATCACTCACATATTGTCCTGAATTAAAAACATTTGTTAATATCAGGAAATATGTGACCATAAAGATAATTATTTAGATATTATTTATTATATTCTGAACACTTAAAGAAAGTCAGACATTCACATAAAGTTTTAAAGATGTAGTTTTCACCTTCTTAATCCCTCAAACAAGTGGAGATTTTCCTTTTCTTAATCTCAATGTAGATTTTGGTGTTTCTACAACAGCAATTTCAGAGACAATGTGGCTGTTTAATGTTTGTATATTGTTAAATATTAAAAATGTTTTCCCTACAGTATAATCCATACTGCATCACCCTTCAGTCTGTAAGACACAGCAGCTGTTTGTGTGTACACCACTACCCAATCCCCACCACTGAAAGATGTCAGTTCTGTATTGAAGTGCTGGGTACGGTGTTGGCCTCAAGGTGGAGTCCACAGGCACTGGAGACCCCCCGCCAGGTCTAATGGGCAATGAGGGATCCTCGGACCCTTTCAGTCCTGCAAGAGCCCCTCAGCCCCCGCTCAATTACACGGCAGGCGTCTCAGTCTTTGCCTGGTCAATTACCAGCCAGCCCCTGCATTTACTGTCGTGCACACACAGGTTGCATGATAATCAGTGTCCAAAATTGCCCGGTTAGAATGAAGCGCTGGATGGAGAGGTATTAAGATTAGTCAGTCAAGCTGAAGGGGAGGTAGGTGTGATGGGGACAGTTATCAATCTCAATCTGGCTTCAGTGGTTGCGGGGGGAGGATCATGGTGACCTTTCAACTTTTGTTTCTGGAAGGATATGATCCCGAGAAATCTTTACTGATGTGATAGCTGTCTTGCACAATGTGTGTGTTTTGTTTCAGGAATAGAAAATGGTGTCGGTATGTGAGGTCCCCTTTGGGGCTTGGTTTTATTTAAGCACAAACTTCTCTAATAAACAATCCTGGCTGTGCATGTATGTGCGCACCTGGACACACATCCACTTACCCACTCATCTACCACGTCTCATATTCCATCCACCTTCCCCTCCTACCTGTCTACCCAGCCAGCCAGGTATGAAAACTAGCTGACACCTGACCAAGGGAATTAATCATCCTTGACCCTGGACCAATTACCCCTCATTACCCACTCTGTGTCCACCTCTCAGGGGAGAGCCGTCTAACAATAGCGCAACATGAAAGTTTGGCGGCGTCGCAGGACCAAGCCCTAATGGACACTCCTGTGTGACTGTGTCTCCTCGGGAGTCTAGGTCGACTAACCTTCAAGTCCTTGTCACTCTCCAACAGCACACGTACAAAGGAGGTTATTGTTCAGGATCAGGGTCTATGACCTCTTGAGATGAAGTGCACATGGCCGCTGGCAGTGAGAGGGCAGCCATGCTGGAAATGAATAATTCAAGGTTTAAAAGAACAAAACAGTGTAGAAACACTTGATTTTCAGATGTTTGTTGCCACTTTCTCCACTTTTCTAAAAAACACCCTTTCCTGGTTTATGTGTTGAAAGTAATAGCTTAATTTGGTAATAATTAAGTGAGAAATGTTGGTAATCAATGCACCTGGGTTTCTCACTTCCACAGAAGTCTTCAGCTCTAAATGTTAAGTCATTAATAAAGGTTTTACACTGATTCATACAGACAGCAGCTGTAGATGGATGTTAAAGTTTTATCAGTACATGGATTGTGGTCTGGATTATTCACAGGCCTCTTCAGGGAGTTCAGCCTATGCAATTTTCACAACCTGGCAACCCAAAATGTGTCTATATTAATGATAATAATAATTACTTATTTTGGGGTAAATATCTCTTAACTCTAATTTTCCCTTTGTGGCTTGCCAGTTCACTATTTGTTTTAAATCACTATTACAAAACACATGTCTGTAGGAATTCTGGGTTTTATTTTTTTGTTATCTTTGCATTTTAGTAAGTTAGCTTCTTTGTGATTTTCATTTAGCTTTCTTAGCACATGTTGTACAAACTCAAAAATCACTAACATTGAAATTGCAAGTTTTCCCTCAGCAACAGTGATATTCATTTGTTGGGACAAAAAGAAAGAATTACCTGAACAAAGCACATCAGGCTATTTTGTTGTCAGTCAATCTGTGCTCTTCAGCTACCTGTCTTGTGGAAAAAGGCTGCCATGTTCACTGACCTCTCCTCTTTAAATACAATGAGACAAGAACAATGACCATGGGGGGTTAATTACCACCAATTAGAGGCAGAAGTGGCTCTCCTTTATTATGGTTTGTGTAACCCGAGTCCAGTGTGCTGTATTTGGGCTCTATTGTAATGCCAGTCCCCTGTCTTCAGATTCCCACATTTGTATTCAGCTTGTGCATTGAAAATTGAAACATACTACTTCAACATATTCTAAATGTCACAGAAGTATCTGATCACTGAATTTTTTTCTTCTGTTCATGGCTTCTTTGTTGTTGTTTTTTTTACTTTTACCACCATCACATCATAATTTATTGGATTGATATCTCAATAAACTGTCGATTACTCCTTTTTCCTGAACATTTCACTTAATGCTACTTTACTTAGCAGGTAAAGGGTTAATAGACTGGTCCCCTGTGGTTTGTGCAAAAAGCTAATGGGCCTGGCAAAGATGATGAGGTCATTCTCACTGCTGAGAAATGGTGAGCGATTTACAGACCAGGATACCATTCCAATAGTGTTGGCATATTATTAATAAATTATTTATATTTATACTTTTTATATCAATAGGTAGCCATACATGGAGTCGGATAAATGGTAATGATCAATATGATGAACAGATTATATTAAAATAAAAATGTGAAAGATGTGAGGCTGATTAAACAAACTTTTCTTAACGTGGTAGCTGATGAAATTAGGTTAATTCATTTAATTCAGGTGAATTAATACTGTAACTCCGATCAGTGTGTAGGTATAAATGCCATTGATGTAATTGAACAGATCTGATTTGTCCTAATAGCTGAAATGTCCACTTCATTCATACTCTTGAAACTTGATCTCCTGCTACAACATGACAAGACCATCTGTGAGGAACCATCCAAATAAAGCAGGATACACTTTGCCTTCCAGGCTAGCTAATATCCATGGATCCTGTGAGTGCAGTGTGTTTCCTTGATGTCGAAGCCTATTTTCTGGTGTCAAAGGACACCCATACACTTATGTCCTTAAGATCTATAGACAGATGGGACCATTACGTTCAAAGCCCCTGGCTTTGTTGGGCCTGAGCCGGTGATGAAATATTGATGGAAAAATAGAAATATTTTGCCTGCTGCTCAATGTTGCCTAACTAAAAGGGTTAATGAGTGTGAGGACTTCCAGTCTCCTGTTACAACAAAATGTAGCTTAACCACCCACTAACATTGACTAGACCGGAGACTGCAGGCTCTATGGAGCTAACAAGAATCGATCACCTTTTTCAATGCTGGATTAAGTTACCCGGTTATAATTTCTCTAGTAGATGAATTTGTGTTTATGTTACGTTGTAGGTTGCTAACTGTTTTGTAATGTCCATCTTTCAATTATTGGAAGAATTTGACATGTTAGGAATGATGCTAATTTGCTTTCTTACTGGGAGTTAGATTAGCAGTTTGATGCCACACTCATGTTTGTGTGGTAAATATGAAGCAACTGCCAGTAGCCTGTTATCTTATTTTAGCACAAAGCATATATCTATGAGCACAAATACTGGAAATGGCTAGCCTGCTCGTTCCAAATGTTCCACAATCCTCCTACCTGCACCTCTCAAGCTCTAGCTTCAAATTAAGCTTTTTTAATTTCTACATCACCTCATAGCTTTTCTCATAACAAAGAACACTTACTGAACACATAGCCTATGTTCACTAGTACACACTTTCCTCATAACAGTTTGGAATAATTTCCTAGTAGTTTGTTGAGCAGACTCACCACATAAAACTAATGTAATGAAAATGTTTTTCATTATTTGGTCTTAGTCAGCAGCAACTCCATGAGCTTCAGTATACAGTGTATGACTAGCTGTGATCCATATATATGGCTGGCTAAACAGCAGTGTCAATCTGCTACTTGTCTACAGACAGATCCTTTGGCAGCTGTTTAGACCTGTTGAGCCTGGCATTGAACTGCTTGTTCCTTTTTTATGCATTGCATAAGATTCTAGCATGCAGGGTGTATTTTCCAACTCTATTGAGTCCTGTTTCTGTATGCATCTTTGAAGCTGGAGTAAAAAAATAACTTGTGTCACACTTTTATTAAATCAAAGCTAAATGTGAATGTGAGCATACTAACAAGCTCACAATGGCAATGCTAACATGCTTATGATAAGCAGGTATGTTTCCCATTTTAATTTAGCATGTTAGAATGCTAACATTCGCTAAATAACACTAAACACAAGTACAGCTGAGGTTGTCATTAGCTTTGCTCGTATATTTTTGCCGGAAACAAAAGTTGAATTAAAATTTGGACCTGCTGGTGGCACTAGAAGAAATACCAAATGCGGATACCAAAGTCAGTATTCATCCTCTGGGGACCATGAATCTCTATACTAAAAAGTGACCAGTGAAGTCAACAGACTGAAATTGTCATTTCCAGAGCCACTATGCTACTAGCATGGCTACAAACCACCTTCACTATTACACCCTCCTCCACTTCCCAGATCCTCTGGGGCAGCAGCAGTAATGCAGCACGCTGATCTCAAATCAATAGATTTATCTCCCTCATTTGAAAGGGACTTGGCTTCTGCCTCTCTCCTTCCCCTCCTCTCCCGGGGGTCTACTGGTGGGGTTTGTTTGCTGGCACACACGGTTTTATGTTCTTCGATCTGTTGGTCTGTGAGGTGATGAATGGATGAGAGCCCTATCAGGTTCAAGGTAGCTGTCCTGGTAGCTTTGTTTGCCCTACTTTCTGTGTATCCCTTGGAAGATCTAAATGTTTAATGGCGCTGGTTATTTGGTTGTTATGGCGTGTGTTATGATGGATGGTAATGCAGCGTAGTTTTTTTCCATTTGTGCCTGAATTACACCACAGGGTATGCAGGCTGTTTGGGTTGGGTGTTTAACTGGTCTTCATGAGCCTGGCAAATACATTTTAAAAAATATAGTTAATGCTAAAAGATTTTCTTTTTTTAATCAAATGTTTATAATTTTTTCTACATCCTTTAAACATACACACTTTTAGGGACAGCAGGATGATTTGGTATAACCACATCTTGTACAGTATATTGTGTGTGCCCACACCAAACAGTGTGCCCCCAATTTCCCCAATGGTCATATCTGCCCTGGCAGCATTCCCTAGCCACCTGTAATTAGACAGAGTGGAAATTAATTTTGGTGTTCACTCAAAAATCACAATCTGAAGTTCATAAAGCCTGTCTTAGCGAAGAAAAGGTAATTTTAAGACATTTTAATACAGTGTCTTTAATGTATCACTCTGGCAGTGGTACCAATTTTTTGTTCTTTGAGTCACAACAGAGCAACAAATAAAGCTGACCAAGATGTGTGGTCTTTTGTGTGCATGAAAAAAGGATGGCTTGTTTTGCTTAATGGGACTCACTTGTGAATGCATTGCCACCTTAAAGCTGTTCCAGCCGTAGACTTGGGTTGAGTATTACATGCAGCTTTGCACCTCAGTGAGTATGAACGACAAAGCAGTAGGTAAGGGTTTTATCCGATAGTAGATTCAACACCAACAGAGTACATCAAAGATAGATTCCACTTTTATAATGCTTCAGACCCCCTTAAGCTGTGGGTTAAAAGTGCTGAAAAGAATTCCAACAATGCTTTCCTTTGGATGAATAAAAAAACACTGTCCATCTCTGAAACTCTGTCTGTTGTTGTGCATACCTGGTGTCTGGATTTGAACAGTGCCTTTTGTCATCCTTAGGGAACTCTTTTCAGTGGCTTGTTGTGTGGTTGAAGCACAAGTTACCTGCAAAACACTCTTTGTTAGCTCACCGTGCTGAGAGCTCACAAACCATTTACCTATTATTCACCAGACCATTTACCTATTATTCCCTCTCAGTTGCAGATACACACAGCAAAGCGAATGTTTATCAAGAAAAATGGGTGACTGTGAAAGGAAGAAACTAGGACAGGTGGAGAGAGAGGCTGGGAGAGAGAAGGAGGAGGAGGGGGGTTATTGGAGCCAGGGAGGGGTCATGGTGTCTCGGCGCAAAGAAATAGTGGAAAACATCCGTAATTTTCACCGCAGGATCCCATGTAATTGAGTGATTTAAAATACAGATACAGAGCTGAATCAAAGCAAAGTGGCTTGTGGAGGAGGAGGAGGCTGCAAAGTAAAATTGAAGAGAGGTAAAAACAAGGAGGTAGACGTGTATATTTCCTATTATTGGACAAAGCTGGTCTGTTTATCTTTTTCATCTGTCAATCTTCTCTCACAAAACAGGATGTTTCTTGTTAGAGTTTTTTGTTTGTTACTCTTTCACTCCCGATTATACTTTTCTTCCTGTTCTCTTTATTTACTCTTTTAAAATGTAGTTGATGTGATTTATTTTGCAGTAAATGCACTTTTTTATTTTTCCTCTCTTTTGTTTTGTTATTTCAGTCTGTGGTTACCTGATACTGTTTATAGATCTATAGAATTTACCTTTACACTTTGTTTTTTACATTCCATATATTAATTTTTTTATTCCACTGACAGATCCAAACTGAGTTAGCAAAGTTTCTACATGTATATTCCTGAATCAGTGCAAAGGTTCTGACCACATGTTTAAATAAAAACAAACAAAAACATAATTTAACTGCAGCTGATCATTTGCCTTAAGTGATGTCACTTGAGTCAGCATCAATTGGGGCTGAAGACTACAAGTCTGGAAAGGAAACACTTCAGATGAGTTTCAGAAGTATGGAGTAAGAAAGAAGTTAGCTAAACAGACCTCTGTCCCCTCTGTAAGGCTACATTATCTGCTAGGTATAACACACCTCAATCTGGGGGGGGGCTAGGTGAAAAAAGGGGGAAGACATGCAGGAAATCGTCACAGATCGGACTCGAACCCTGGACCTCTGCTTCGAGGCATAAACATCTACGCAAATGTGCGCCTGCTCTACCATCTGAGCCTACCTGGCCACTGTTGCATCAATTTTGATTAGATTTTGTGAGACCAACAATGTTTTAAGTGGCCATAAAAGTAATTTTTCAACAGACCAGAAAAATGTAAGAATAGATAGGAGAATTAAACAGTAAAATACAAAATAGAATAGGATGATACAAAAAATAAAAAACAAAACAGGTTAAAAACATAGTTAAAATTTAGGAAAGGGCTTGAAAGTGAGTTTTTAGAAATGATTTCAAAGATTCAGATTTGGCTTGTATTTTGTCTAATGTGTTTTCAAATATATCAAGTATGAATATGTTAGAGCCACTACATTTGTATTCTCTGCTTCCCTCTGCATGAACAATTTGTTCATGAATGAAAGCTGTGCAGGGATACTTCAGAGGTCTCTGGATGAAACACTATCCGTTTCTTGTATCCTGCCTTTAGAAATGTACGCCCATAGCAGAACCGTGGCAATTATAAAGCAATTACAGTTTCATATGGCCCGTTCTTTTAAAATTGAGGAAGAGAAAGGGGGAGGTAAAAGCTCAGTTGTTAAAAGGAGTAAGTGTGCAAATAGCGATGTTTCTTTTTTTTTTTAAATGTTCGGTTGTCCAGCTAGTCATGTATTCCACTTGCCTGACCACAAAAACATCACATTTTCTTATAGGCCACACTTCATTGAAATGAAAAGAAAAGTGGATCAATTACTCAGCAGACATTGGTGATTTCTTTAACTTTTTATTCTGGAGACCAAATGCTTTCCTAAAGAGACACACTCTGTTGACGATAGTGAACCCTGGGAAATAGTGTGTATTGTAAGACAATGAGAGGGAGGAAGCTGTTTTTGTGTGACACATGATCAACCTGCTATACGGTAACCACAGCTCCACAAACACACATGCACACACACACACACACACACACACACACACACACACACACACACACACACACACACACACACACAGACTTGGGCAACACTAACTCAATTCCAACTGCTTGATTGGCAGGACGCCAGAGACCCACACCTGCTTTAACTGTCTTTACTTTTTTTCTGTTTGACCAGATGGGGCCTGTATTCATAATAACTATCTATGTGTTGTGTGCGTGTGAGCGTGCGTGCGTGTGCGTGCGCGTGTGCTTGCATGCATGCTTGGGTGTGTGTTCTTGCGTCCATGCCCATGCATCGTTTGGTTGTATATGACGACCACCACCTGACTTATCCTTTGATACCAGAGCCCTAAAATCATTTCCCAGCCACCTTGAATACATTGGACAGCACATGGTAGCAATATGTTAGCAGGGCCAAGATCATACTTCAGTCATGCTAAATTAGAGGTCTTCATTTAGAGCTTCTGGTCTGGGAACAGCCTTCAGCTCCCATTTAATTTTCCTACTTCTTTTTTAGAGGTGATAACATGCCCAGGGGCTGACAGGGAAGGGAAAATTTGATATCTGGAATGTCTGTAAGACGCAGCACGCCAATCTGTATTGTCTCAAGTTCGAGGTCAATCAGCCCTGTTCAAGCAGCTGCATGAGCATGTTCCATATGTGTAACCATAGAGGGAGACGGTTATTAGGTATAAAGAAACAGCACATATATTATCTGATTTATTATAAGCCTCAGGCTGGTGCATTTCCTCTTATTGCTTATGATGTTTCATATTTTTATATTTTTGGACATAAGAGATCTGACATATTTGAGCCTTTACTGTAATATCAGTAGGTAGTAGGCACAACTGCACGTATATCCTTAAGAAAAGCATCCTAATGCATTCATCCTGAAGAAAAGCTCACAAACACTTAAATAACTCTAAACTGTTTCTAACTCTGCTGGACCACACATTCATTTTAGTCCTTATTGGTCGGATTTTGCTCATTGAGGTTTGGATACAATTCATGGAGCAGGAACTGTTTTGCATAAACAGTTAGAAAATTTGCAGCAATTTTACTTTCTTCTGTCTGGCTGCTGGCATTTTCCAGATGTGCAACAATAGATGTTACCACATGTGCAGCAAGGAGGAAAACCAATATTCCTCAATGTTCATTTTGTTGCGTCAGATGGGATATTAAGTTTGTATTCTAACAAGACAGCTTGCAATGTTAGGACTATAAATAGCAAAAGTCAGTTTAAAACATCTATGGGGCTCTGGAGAGGGGGCTGTAAGATCTCAGAGAGATCACTGACTCAGAGTCAAAAAATAGAATAAATAGAAATAATGTCTGATGAGACAAGATGAACAGTTTACAGAACAGAACATATTGCCCATGGAGGAGCAAGTTGGCACAGTGCAGACGTCTATGGCAGCTAGATTACAGCTCAACATGGCACCCCCTCTGCCATAAAGTCCTTGAGCAAGGCCAGCTGCTGATTTTTTTATTTCAATAGTATTTCAATGGCTATATAAATTTCAATAATAATAATAATAATAATACATTTTATTTGTAATGCACTTTACATTTAAAAAAATCTCAAAGTGCTACAGGTAAGATCATAAAAGCAACATCAGTATAAAATATCTATAAATAGTGCAACAACATTTTTGTGCAAGGTTAAAACTCATGCTCTGTGTGTGTGTGTATATATATATATATATATATATATATATATATATATATACTTCTTTAGTCATGGTTAAAGTGTTTTCCTTGCCCACATCTGTGGTTTTCGATCAACTCGCGAGATCATCTGGCTCGCGGAGCTTTGGTTTGGCACGTGTGCTGTTTTTTTTTTTTTTTTAAGTGTGGCTCTCAGCTGCCGAGGCGGATGATGATGATGGCGGAGCTGGTTCAGGGACAGGCCTCGGTGGCTCAACCCGGAACGAAAGATGACTTCGCAGACACGATACGCCGGGTCAGACAGGTAAAATGCTCTTCAGCGAAAACAAGTATAGTGCTTTCGGACCACAAACAGCGTATTTGCATGTGGAGCAACGTGGTACTTTGGTCGGGGCACCCCGGACCCACTACTACAAACACTCCTCATGTACCCAGCAAGCTAGCAAGCTAACGTTAAGTAGCCGAGACAGCGTAGCTGAGAGGACAGATTAGAGTTTACACGAGACAGAAGACGCGTTAAGTAGCCGTGTCAAAGCTGCCAAAACGACCACAGTAACGATGTTTGACTCGAAACACGAAGGCCTCTTATAATGTCGAAGTTTGTGTAACTTTAGTAAGTTAAGTCGACACACTGCAACCTGTTGTCAAGCCACAGAAGTTGCAGTTAGCTTAGCTTGCTAACTTACTATTACAAGTTTGATACCCTGCTGTTTGACCCGCAACGTGACTAAAGCTAACATTTAGTTTAGATATGAATCCTGAACCACCAAGCTCCCTGACACGCTGTCATAAAGTTAGCTTTAGTATAACCGGCTGTTGCCCCAGTTAAAGACTCATCTGAGAGCTTAGTCAGTGATCGCATGTTGTACCACGTTTAGACTCACTTATTTCCCTTCTTTAACTTAGCTAATGAGCTTGTTAAACGTATAACGTAAAAGATTTTTTTTTCATCTTATGATAATACATGTGAGTAGGCTAGCTAGTAGAGCTTGTGTAAGCTAGCTAGCTAGCGTGTATGGTAATGTGTCCTAAAGGTGCTGACACACCAAGAAGATCATCGGCCAGTGAACGTCCGTCGCCGGCCTTTCTCGGCTTGTTTCCGGCCGATTTAACATGTTAAGTCGGTGAGAGGAATCCATTTGACTGGCTGTTGAGCTAAAGCGAATAGTGCACGAGAAGAAAACGGAAGTGAGGAATCAAGCAAACTAAAGTCAGAGGGCACACAATAAGTATGATGTGGTATAAGGCACACACATTTTCCATCTTACCTGAGCAACATAGGGTTGTCAAAAGGTTCAAACTATTGGAATATCTATTTTTTGCACATTATGTCCATAATGGAGCAAAAGTATGATATAACAATACATAACTACTTATGTAGGTATATTCATTTCAACATAGACATGTCTTTAAGTAGATCTACATACCTACACATTTCAAAATAAAGATACAATTATGTCCTATATCATAGCACTTAATGAAAAGACTGTAGTCCTCTCTTCCTCTGTCCTTATGCACTGTGGTTGGTGCTAGACTGAGAACTGAGCCCCCATGCCAGCTAGTTAACTAGCCAACCGGTGGGGCCCCCCACTACATTAGTAAAATTTAACAGTTTCATTTGCGACTCTTCTCACATGGTAGGAAAGCACGTTGCTATTGCCAGATGGGTGACAACGTTGTTTGGCTCATTTCTGTAACCAGTGTATCACTGAGGCATCTTTGATAATTTGCTTGTGGTGGTGGGTGGCGCAGGATGTGACAGTGCAGTGTGTGATGGTTGGGTTTAGTAAAAGACTAGTCAAACAAAGGTTTATAAACTACTTTATTTACAAATTAACCAGACTGGAAGATGATACAGACGATGTGTGGCCTATGATGAGCTTTGTCAATTAAATTTGGTTTTCCTTCACCTTAAAACCATACTATGATCCATACAGAAAGTTACTGTTATTATAAATCTCAACACTCACGGCATGTCTCCTCCTAACTTCTGTTAGTGTTATTTTAATCTGTGTTTTGGGGTTCTTAATAGCGTTAAACACGGTTTTCTACCATACATGTCTGTGTTGCACTCAGTAAGATTTCATCTGAACAGTCATTCAAGCAACTGGATTGTAGTTTAAAACTTTTACAGCCAACTTTATAAAATGTCAGGTTTTATTCGGGCTTGTGTGTGTGTGTGTATATATATATATATATATATGTATATATATATATATATATATATATATATATATATATATATATATATATATATATATATATATATATATATATATATACACACACACAATAGGTATGGGAACTGAAGGCTTGGTCAGCAACGATTGGCTCCAGTTAGCGGTTAGCTCCATTATTACGAGCAGGCTGCTGCAGAGAGGGGAACAATCAGACTGATAAGTTTTGGGGACCTTTCACATCGGTGTGGCTAAAGCTTTTCTACGGTTTATCAGTACACTTAGCCAAATGCCAAAACATCACTACCAGCATATGCTGCTACTACCGTCATTAATGTTAGCCAATGAGTCTGATCGTTGATGCTGTGTCATGCACGTAGAGTGCAACTTCTCAAGGGGGAAGGGCTGGAGGCCGCTGGTCTGTGCTCTAACAAATTACTTTGTTACATCTAAGAAGAATGCGCCTCACCAGTCAGTCATTCTGACATTTATTTAATTTGTAAAGAACACAACGTGGTAGAGGTGTGATCTCGTCCCACCGCGGTGAATGCTCCCTGAATGTCTCATCCCACAAGATCTTGCGAGATTTAAAAGTTACAATATTTCTCGTCAAGGTTAAAAGTTGACATTTGATATCAGTATACAAGCTTACATTGACTTTGCAGTTTTGTAAAGTCACAGTGAGACAAAATTGTGGTTACACTTTTTAAAACTTCACTCATACACCATTTGTTATAATAGTGAGATTTCTTAGCAGTTAATGTTACACTTCCGAGACAGACAGGTGTAGCTTTCATATGCCCTGGTGACTGAATGACAGGCTGAGGTTTTAGGGCAAGCCAAGGGAACTTTTTTTCTTTAGCACCTTTTTAGCAACATAGCAATTCATAGTGCTTTACATAAAACATAAAAGAGCAATTAAAAACGGTGACAAAAATAAAACCGGCTAAAAAAGAATAGATGCAAATACAAGAATGTTATAGTGCACTGTAAGAAATGAATAATTATTTGATTTAATATTTTGTAGGGATGCATTTGGGAGGAGAGAGGGGCACTGCAGTTAAGTCTGAAGAGGTTAGTTATACAGGAGAGAAGCCATCTGAATTTGTGGCAAAAGCTTTCACAATGCTAATTTTTCATTTTGACTGATCTTCAATTGAAAAGTCATATTTCATTTAAGTTCTTTTAATATGGTGTTAAAATCTTGTCTTGTTCTTGTGACCCCATTCTCGTGTCGCGTCTCGTTAGCTGAGTGGCACGTTTGTGTGATAGACTACAAACTCTGTACTACATTTAACAATTATTTATTAAACACCAAATGTTAATATATAATTAATAAATTATATATCTATGTGGCTATCTGCCACATGGCGAGTACCAAAATAGCTGTTTTTCAGTCTTCAATTTGGTGAATGTGCAGCTACTTTCTTCTGTTGCTCTGCTGTCTGCATGCCGCACACACCAGACGCCAGCCACCACGTCACTTCTATTTACTGATAGCTATTGTTCACCTCTGGCTAATTGATTGGCTAGTAAGTGGCCATTTTTGGCAGCCAGCCTTCCAAAAGATAGAACAATGAAATGTTAACTGATAATTAACCATTGGCCGACAAGCATGAAAAGGAGTCTCAGTTCACCTGTCCGGGAGGGTCTGACCCATTTTCCACACTCCGTGTCCGCGGACAGCTGTAGCCTTGTACCGTTTATGTTGTGTGTATTGCCGGACACATGCAGCCGTATTCCTGAAACCGTTTGCGAGACAGACAAGTCCACAGCAGCCCATGGCGTTTATGTCGGAGCCTGTCTCCTCCACCTGCAGGTTGTCAACTGTGTAGTTTGGAATGAAAGTGGGAAGAAACGTAGCTAAGGCGGCAGGCGTGTGTTGCTTAGGCGGCCGCCTTAGCTGCAAAGTGCTGCAGGAAAGAAACCCTGAAATCTATGCATGTGCTATTGTCATTTTTGACAATTTGATAAAACTGACTATTATGGTTGTGTATTTAAATATTATGTATTCAAAGTATTTCAATGGGAAGTCCTGCACTGCCTGACTTTGGATGGTAAAACTGAGAATAAGCGCTTCTATTTAAGTTGATCCTGCTTGTTCAACAGTTTGGTAAATTGCTATTAAAGATTTGAAAGGCAAAACATTTTTTTTTTCTCAATTCCTATCATTTTGGCACTGGTGATTCTCCTTTGGGACTGGCTAAAACCTTTTTGGGGGGTGCCAAAAATTCTGCTATGCTGATCTCTGGTGTTTGCCGTTGTCCTAACAGAGTAAAGCAGAGGGATTTTTGGCTCTGTGCTGCTGCTGGCTGATTCAGGAGAGGAAATTCTGTTATATATCATAGGAATGATTTATATATCCGATTTACCTTATTTTTTATTTTATTTTTTGAATGACAAATGCATAACTGCTGCCATGGAGAGGTATTTCCTCTGACGCAGGCGTACAACGTACATGCTATTCGGCCATCAATTGTAGACTTTGCGGTGTGTTCAAGAGAAACTTTTTTTGCCAAGACACAGGCGTCGTGAGGGAATGCCGCAGTCGGCCTTTGGCGCCACTAGTTTTTTGCTGTCTGCTTGGTGTGTCTGCACCAGAATAGGCAGTGTTGGAATAAAGCCATGTAATGTAACATCTGTTTAAATAAGCCCCGTCCACTCATGTTGAGCACACTTGGGTTTTCCATTGCTGCCTGGAAATTAATTAACCAAAAATATCTTTGAAAATACAATCTGCAATTCTGTTTACCTGATCTTGCTTAGTTTCAAGTGGTGACTGTAGCAGAGAAGGTCACTCTAGTTTGGCTACCATTGTCAAAAGTAGAGCTGTAATAAGATTAGTATACCACTGACTGCTGTTAATAGTGTGTAAATTGGACTTTAGTCATACAGCTACCAGTTGAGCTTTCACCTATGTAGATTATAACCTAGATATAAACAGAGTATCCCTGCATGTTTCAAGCCATAAATCATACAATAATAAAATGTGCTCAAATATCTTTTATAACAGATAGTGTATGTGCATTAATGCTCATTAATAATGCTCATTATCAGTACATTTGGAAATATAGGTAACTTTTAAGACAAATTTTAAATACACCCAGATACAAACATGACATGTCAAGTACATGTCACTGTCCATCAGTGTTTCTCATGATGCTTTTAAAGCCCTCCAGAAACCATCCGTCCTCCACTTTGTCACATGTATGCTGACACTGTGTTCACAAGGTCTCCCGTCATAACAAAAAGCTGCCACCAGAGGAGAAACGTTTAACGTTGGCCTCTCAGCAGTAGCAAATAGGTTAAGATTTAATTGTGGGCATCTACTTCACTCTTGCAACCTTAATTTCAGAAGGCCATATATACTGACGTGGACAAAGATAAGCATCTAAATGAATCAAATATTGGCTGTTGATAAAAGCTAGGCCTATTTATTTCTGCCACATTGTTTGTGGCTGATATTAAACTGTGGATTTTACCTGACTTACACTGATGTTCCCACAGATGTAGTTATAGCAATCACCGGATTCTCTATACTTGCCCTACATTCAGTGAGAGCGACTGCCAGTTAAATCTTTAAGATGCATGAGCTGAAATTGCTTTGTTCCAATTTCTTAACTGTTTTTTTATTGAACAATTAAGGTCCATTAACTCATTAGCTATAATCGCAAGATGTTGACCCCTGCAGTAGGCCTTCACTTTTATAATAATTGCCTTCTGATTCCTGCTTGTATCTTCTGGTCTGTATTCTTTTTTTTTTTCAAATTGTGTTAGTAAATGTACCTATCTTAATTCTAACCATAACGATTACTTTAACACTGTAAACTAATAAAACACACACAAGCAATTCTTGTAAAATGTAAAGACCACTGAGTGCAAAGTGTCATGAATAGTGTAGCTCACTGACTAAACAGTTGTGCCCAATGTACAAGATGTTCTTGGACCCTAAATATAAAGTATACATATTTGGTTCCCGTGTGACCACGTCACATGATTTCAGTTCTTATTTTTAGTCAGACTTGACATTTTAGTACATATTTTAAGGCTTAAAGTATGAAACCTGACTGTAGTTACTATTAAAGATCTTTATTTACTTTTTTATTTTTTACACATATTCACTTAGCAAAGATTGCGTTCAAGAAGTGACTTGGTCTTGGAGGCCAGTCCAGTCCACAGTGGTGTTTACCCAAAGGACTCAGTTGACATTGGGACTTTCTACTGTACAGCATTCCATTGACTGCCATTTATTTTGGCACCACTTTGACAGTGAATAACTTTACATCTGAAGTGTCCAAAGACTCGATTTGTCCGTTGTGTATTTCTGAAGAAATATGACAATGTATAAAAGGCTCCATTACATTGTAGCTCATGTTACAGCTCTGTAGGTAACAATTGTGTCATAACCACGCGACTTACTGTCGCACAGTAGAGGGATCATCGTATAGTACAGGGTAAGCTCCGAGACAGTTTGGACTTACATTAGTTGTTTAGGTTTAATTACTAATGTTAACTAGCATTGTAGTTAGCAATAATTGGCCTGTGCATATGTTATCTCCTTACATATACCTGCACTCTCTGTCTCTGCACAATTCGGAATATTTGAGAATTCTCTTGGCACAGCTACCAGAAGACTTACAACTTTCAGACACATTGCTCACATCACATCTACGTCGTCAAACTCCGTTGGAGGCTGTGCGGTAACGCTCAGCTATCACCGGAGAAGTGCTTCTAATATCCTTCACTGGTCTCTGTCCAGAACAACGGGATCTGTTGGTCCATTTCTTTAACTGTCTATGACCTTAACAAGGTTGAAAGGAGTAGTAAAGTTTAGAGCTTAACCAATAAAGGATTTTTAAGGCCGTTACAAATATTTGGTTATTTAAAATCCGATGTGCCGATATCTATTTAAAAAAATAATCCAGAAATGCGTTACAAAACAGATTTCCCTAACAAACGTTATTTATGAGTTCTCACTAAAATATTTGTTTTGTCACAACAGAACAGAGGAACATCAAAATATAAAAGTTCTGATAAAAAATGAAATGTATAAAAATACAAACTTAAGATATGAAACTCAAAGTCCTTTTGAACAATAACAAAAAATAATCCGTGTTGCCAACAGGGACGTTGTAGAGCAGCCTCTTGTGGACAAACTATGCAACGCCAATACTCACAACATGGTTGATAGTCCGTTTTTATATTTTAAATATTAATTTATTATCAGAATCATTTATTTTACATTATTTTTTCTATCGGCCATTATAAATGCTGATACAGATCGGGGAAATGCCTAATATCGGCCCGCCGATATATCGGTCACTCTAGTAAAGTTTTCCGTCTGTGGTTGGAACAGAAGCCTCCGTGTTTTATTATGATCCTCATAAGTAAACAACACAACGTGATTGGTTCATGTCTTCATTTGCTTTGCAAAAGCTCAGAAAAACCAACTTTGTTTCAGAAAAAATTACGTTGCTTTATCGCTGCATAATATTTGCGTTCTGTGTGAAAGTACTCGTGACAAACATTTTTGGAAAAAAATAGGATGTGCAAATGAATTGCACGGAAAAAAACGTCCCCGTGTGTAAAGGCCTTTAGTGTTCATAATAAACTTGCTGATGGATTTTTCATTAAAAAAAACAGCAACCCCACACCTGCTTCCTTTTCTGTCTCCTTATTTCCATTTCACCCCTCTCACTTCCGATGGTGGGCTCTGAAGTACATAATCATCCCTGAAGCTGATGGAAGACTCTAATTGCCGTCACTATATTTTCATATTGTGAAAGAAATTCCAGTCAGGCACAGATGTCCATTTTGTGTAATTTTCTGAAATGCTATACTTTTGTATGGAAGCAGAGGTGGCAGATTAACGGGTGCTGGAAAATGCTGTTGGCGCTCTCATGCAGTGTAACTGAAGATTTAAATGTCCATCACTGCAGAACACGACTATCTACTTTTAGGCTGGCAAGTGAATGATTGTGAAAGTAGACATAAATTGGTTTTTAGATCAACCCTAATGCAACGATTGGACACTTTCCATACTATAGGAGAAAAAAGTGTGTCCGGTGGCCAGACGTGTACAGCCCAGTGACTGTTCCCTGGCCTAATCGTGTATTGATTGTTCCACAAAAGTCAACACTGACTAAAGCTTTAATAATATGGTTCTTATGTGATATGACTAGGGTAAGTTAGTACTGCCGTGGTTAAGGGCAGTCTTTTTTTTTTAAATTCTGATGGTAAATGTGTGATTTGGCCATCCCTTTTTTCTCCTGTCTTACTTTGCACACCTACATACCCTCCTCCTGCTTCTTAAAACGGAATTGTCAGCCTACACTTGATTTAAGAGCTGGAAAGGTTTTTTTTGTGTCATTGCTTTAGGTAGCAGTCGTACCTGTTGTAACTTTCTGGCAACTTGTCTACTGGCAAATCCAGTCCTGTTGAGAAATTGAGGTGTGCTGTGGTGATCTGGGTCATTTGTCAGTGAAAGCATAACAAAATGAGTTTAGTCAGTGAGAGCTGGCACATGACAGATGTTTCAAGGAAAGTACCAGCGTCAGTAGTCTCAACAAGAACTGTGGCAGACTGCTTCAAGCTGTAGTAATGTACAAAGTGCAGTATTCAGCTGCTGACAAATAAATAGCACTGTGCGACAGATGACTTTGTCAAGGCTCGACTTCACAGCAAACGTGACGCTTTTAGCAAGAAGAAAAGGGAATTTGTCCTTTTCAAGATGGGCTGTTGGAAAAGAAATGTATGTTCCAAAAGATAAGAAAATATCATTGCATATCCACTTTTCACCCTTATTCCATCTGTCTTACTGTTATGTGTCTCCAGATGGCAGCCAAGATGGGAGGAGACCAGATGCCCCAGATGTCCAACATGAACAGTTCCCCTCCAGTCATAGACCCCTCCCTCTATGGTTTTGGAGGCCAAAAGCGTTCACTGGATAATGGAGGTAAGCTTTCAGTATACACGCATACAAGATTCAAGATGTTTGTCACTCCAGTTACACAAGTACAATCGTGTCAAATACTTAAGCTGGGAGGCTCCCTTAAAGAAGAATCATGGGTGCATTTCTGCAACATATTCAGGTATATTTAAATACTCAAACCACGCTCTGCTGCCTCAGCTTTTATTCTGAATTACATGTATGTGGGCACCTTCTTGAGAAGACCATCCTGCTGTATTAAAGCTCTACATGTTTAATCCCTCACTGTAGAAAAGTGGCCGTCTTCCGACTGTTCAAACTGTGCGTTTTTTTTTTTTTTCTTTTCTTTTCTTTTTTTAAAATATGTTTTGCTCCAACCACCTTGTTTGACTTCATTGTCCAATCTGACATGTCATTTATGTTTGAAGTGTTATTTTGCCCTAACCAATCAGTAGCAAGTGACATGTCCGCCAGCATAATTTTCAGTTTTCAGACCCAAAAGCTACTGCAGTGGTTGTTTGGAGCAGTTACCTTTTTTTAAAAATATTTCATGCAGATTAAAGAAATATGCAAATATATGCAACATACAATCTCTACAGCTGCAATCTCAGCCATACTTGTTCATAATCAGTTATTTTTCTGGCTCTTGTGCATATAATTATACTAGGATCAACCATACAATATATGATATAATTGGATTATTCATTTTCAAGTGGTTCATACAAATATTACACACAGGCCTAAGTTAAATTGAGGCCCCTGTGGACACACTGTGTGATTTGAGTACAATGAGGGGAAAAATCTGAGTAGAACCTTGGAGCCATTAAGATGTATCTACTAAGTAACATTTGTATTTGATACAATATTTTATGAAGAAGGAAATTCCTTTTGGCGGCCACTTGACAGACCATACATTGTTTTTTGCATGTGTCGTGTTAATATATTCATGTAAGCAGTAAAATATTACTAGACATTAACAGACATTTAGACTGAAAACACCTCTGCAAGGATAATCAGATGCAGAGTAGTTTATAATTCTTTTCACAGATCAGAACATTATCAGGCTGGTAAGTCAAAAGTTAAGCCAGGCTCAACTTTTAATGGCCAATGGTCTGAACGTGGCCGTTCTCATAATACATTGACCTTTTCATACATTCTTACACAGGGGATTTTGTGCAGAGTAAAGACAATAACATCAGTAAAATTCTTAGTAAAAGTATGCCAAACAGCTAGTTTTCCCACATAATAAGCATGTGCCACCCATTCCCATAATAATGCAGTTTGAGTTGAAGGTAGTATGTGGATTTTTTTGTAAAGGTTTGTTTAAATTCACTCTTAACTCAGTAAATAAAGGTGCTCAGTGCATTTATTTGCTCATAAAATATTTGTAAACCTGTGCTTTTTTTCTAAATTTGCTAAGTTTACATTCATGTTTACTTGCTAGCAGTCTTCTTTCCCGCCTTTGGCGGTGCATTGCTGTTTGTGCATTACCATATCTGTCGATCAGGAATATCTGGAAGTATGAAACCAATGGCACAAATGTGTCGCCCACTTGCCTGTCTGTATGCATTTGTGTCCTCATGTGCCTACCTAAGATTAAAAAAAAAAACCCTGCATAAAAACATTGCTCAATAGCGTTACTAGTGGTCAGCAACTCCAAAAGGCACATTTTAAGCTTAACTTTGTTTGTAGTGAGGGATAATGAACCACAACAAATGCGATCTCAATTGAGAGCCATAGTTTTGTGTTTTCATGTTAGTATGGAGGATTAAATATCTGATACTGCAGTGTAGTGAAAAGCGTGTCACACATTTGATCCATTTCATATCCATGAAGTGGAAACTCTGTCATTTATCCCCTCCTCCTCTTATCTTGTCACAGTTGTTTGTATGATAGTTCAGCCCGGAATGCATGGCTAGATAAGTTATATGCCATTCTGATTTAGGTTTGTTTGACGCACTGTTGTTTGCAACAATTGTCCTCAGTGTTTCGCTTTCAAGGTTGTCCTGGAATATATGGAAAATAGCAGAACTTTGTAGTGCTGCAGTTAGCTCTTAGCATTTAGTTATCAAATGTACAAGTACACAAATAGACTCAAGGCATTCCCATCTTATCTTACGGTTTTGTCCCTGAATGAATTTGATACACCTCCTGTTTTATATTCATAGCTGTTCCATTCTTAAGCGTTAACCCTGGTGCATTTCCAGAAGAAGTGAAATCAGTTCAACCGACCATAAAATTGATTTCAAGTCGCTAGATATCAATTCAGGTGTTCACGTCCACGGCACCACATTCTCCACTGACCCTGCAGGACCTTTGCTTGGTGCTACCTGTCAAAATCCAATTCAGGACCAGCAGCCACTGACCCAGCTGCTGCCTCTCTTTTCTGAACGGCTCTGATTGAAACACTCACTAGCCTGATTACCATGATGCTGAAAGCCCCCTGCTGTGGGTCAGACGTGAACATGAAGGTTTGGCAGGACCATATCCATCAGCTCCTGTCCCCTTCAACCATAACTCAATGTTTTTTTGTTTTGCTGTTTCTTTACTTTCACAGATAATTCAATAGGGGTGCACGATTCAGAATATGTCACGATTCGATAAAATTTATTTTTTTAACGATTCACAGTATGTCAATGTAGTTACTTTTCCCATGTGATAGTATATACGCCATTACAGAACAATAATAAATAAATAATATGAATTGGTCTTTGAATCGGAAGAGCTTTAATGAATTTTTTTTTTGCACACCCCTATATTTAAAATATTTTTTTAACCATGATTTCAGATCATTTCTCACATGTTAATTGATTTGCTTTTCTCAGTAGGGAACCACCTCGGTGCAATGGTACATCAAAGGTGAGCGGAGCAAACTCATTTCAGTTCCTGTTAATTTTAATGCACTTGGATGTATTCCTAGTATTAACCCTGTGCCTCAGTTAAGTAGTTTTAAGATCACTTATTCTGTATTTTACCTAATAGCCTTATGTTTTGCTTGCTTTTCATTTGAAGACTATTTCCTTTCAGTCATCAAAATGTATCTATGAATTGTCAGAATAAATGTTAAAAAAACGTATCTTTAAAAACATCTTCACATTCAAATCACTTTGTCCAACCAACAGTCCCAAATCAAAATATTCTATGATAAAAATCAAAAAAGACTTGAGAAGCTGGAACCAGCAAATGTTTGACATTTTTGCTTAAAAATTGTCAAACATTCTAGAGCTGAAATTTTACATCAATAAGTTAATTAACAGTAACTAAATCAGCAACCGTTTTGATCTGATAAAGGGAATGTGGATATTTGCTGGTTTTTGTCTTGTTAAATTCTAGTAAACTGAATATCTGTTAATCTGTTATCAATCTAAATAACTCAATTTGGGCTCATTTTTATATATTAGACATTTTATAGACAAACATGAAATAATTCATTGATATATAAATAAAAACTATTAGTTGCAGCCCTAGTGCACAAGTTGGTTGAGAGAAAAGGTACTCCATTGCTAGAGGTTTCTTGCTTTTATTTCCATTGATCAGCAAGTTATTGATCATGTCCTAATCTCTTCTAGGGCTCTTGCTACAGAAGACTTCAAAGTGCCTGATAAAATGGTGGGATTCAGTAAGTAGCCCTTCAGTTTATTATAGTCTGTATTGTTTTACATGTAATCATCAGTATTGACATTCTACTCAGTTTTTGGGTCACTGCTTAAGGCCCCTGTCAAAATTCAAAAAGGCTTAAAAACTGGCCTATTCTCTCCCACTCTTCTGTAGTCATTGGTAAAGGAGGAGAGCAGATCTCAAGAATTCAGATGGAATCAGGTTGTAAGATCCAGATTGCTTCAGGTAACTTCTAACTAAACACATGATCTAAGCCCTCTCTTTCTGCTTGATTTTAAGTGTGAATTTTTAAAGAAATCCGTTGTCTCCTTAGATGCCAGAAACATGTTTTAATGAGGCATTAACCACAAACAACTTGGCAGTAGAATCCAAAGGCTTTTAAAGACTGATTGTATTTCTCTGAATGTGCAGACATGTTTGACAATAGTAAATTATCACAAAGACTTCAGACTTTTTACTGTTAGGACTTAAGAAATTAAAATTCATGACATTTTATAGAATGGTTTGATTTACCAAATCCTACTGTAGGTGCCCCCCTGTGGCCATCAAGCTTTATCAAGTTTCTCATGAGAATGATACTGCATGTGTTAATATTACATGTGTCAATGATATTACCTTTGGCAACGTACCCCTAGGTTCTACTGGTCGCAGCTTCAATGCGATTCTTTTAGTTATCACCTCTTTAATGTATTTATTTATTTTAACAATTGGACCCTTTTGCATGAAACATCTTTGATACCAACATCCAAGATAACATCACTCACATTAAGCTTGTGTGTGAAAGCATTTAAGTATCCTGTTGACTACTCATTCTTGTGTATCTAAATGTGTAGTATATTTTTATTTTGTTACAGAAAGTGGAGGCATGTTGGACAGGCCTTGCACGCTGACTGGGAGCCCTGAGAACATTGAGTAAGTCTCACCTTTCAACTTTGAAGGATTACTGAAAGTGTGCCCTATTGTTGTGACACGGAGGGCACGAACTCGCATCTCTTTTCACATCTCCCCTAATCATTCACTGGATCACCTGAACACCTTTCAAATTTGACAAAGAAAACTGTGACACAGAAGTGTTTTTGTTTATAGTCTGTGGTGACAAATGTATTTCTTGCTCCACCTCCACAGTCAGGCCAAGAGGCTGTTAAGTGAGATTGTGGAGCAGTGTCGGTATGGTCCAGGCTTCCACGGTGACATGGATGGCAACAGTTCGATCCAACAGATTCTTATCCCCGCCAACAAAGTTGGCCTTGTCATCGGCAAAGGAGGAGAGACCATCAAACTACTGCAGGTTTGTTAGTAGACTGCACTGAATGTATAGCGGTTACAGTAAAATTGTGCATTTCATAACCATACCTTTCTACTCTGCCCTTATTTTTTCTGCTAAACATTTGATGCAACATCATTGTTGACATGGACACCAGGCATTCCCGCTGATGCCTCAGTTTCGATGCCGGTTCCTTACCGATACTTTTTCAATACCATATGTTTGTGGTTTATGTCCAGTCAGATACTCAGTGTGAAGAATGAAAATGAAAAATGCAAAACTATAATAACATTGGTTTGGTACTGCCTTTTTTTTGTCATGGTCAAAAATCGTGGCTGAGAATCGTGATATCAATTCTAAGTAAAAAATCGTCATTCATATTTTTACCCTGAATCGTGCAAGCCTAGTGCAAACTGCATAATGACACTAACCTTTAACAATAAACTTGGTGATTGCCCTGTTTAACATCTAATGGAGAACTAACTTAACTACAAAGGAATGTAATTTAATTGCCTTGTTGCCGAAAGGTGCTGTAGATGTAAAGTTGCCTTGCTTTACAACCTCAGCCTGTCAGTCATCAGGGCATTGAAACTACTGTTGTGCCTTCTTGTCTCAGAAGAGTTGTTTTGTCAACAGCACCGTAACCACTTTTGCCTCAATTAATGTATCGCAGCAAATGCTGTCAGCGTGAAGTTTTGAAAAACCGTAAAAGTTGAAACCACTTTATTGGCATTACCGTGACCCACTGTGACTTCAACAAAACTGCAGAGCCAACGCCTTTGCACGTGAAGGTTTATTTCCCTTGGCTGAGGTGGACAAAACGGTACAATAAAAGGATTGGATTGATCGGGTTTATCTTAGCATATACGATTCTATAAAATTTGCCTTTATCTGCCCAGTTGCGGCTTTGTACACCCCTAGTTAGCTCCACACACACACACACACACACACACACACACAGAGTTAACATAATTTCACATCCTCCATAGGTATTATCCTTCTGGTCTAGGTGGCGAAGACCACATAAAAAAAAAACTGTTCTTTGAGATGTGGCAGAATGTCCTCCTTTTAGAGTGAATAATGTTTTGGGCCCCAGGTAACTCTTTGGTTTGTGTTTTCTGCCTCTGTCTGATTGTACCCCTGCAGGAGAGAACAGGAGTGCAGATGATAATGATTCAGGATGACCCCATGCCCACTGGAGCAGACAAGCCCCTGAGAATCACTGGGGATCCCCACAAAGTGCAGGTCGGCCTAAGAGGATCTCCGAGTGTGCCGCTAGCTTTCCAGTTTACACTCAATTTTACACATTTTATGCCTTTTAGTGTTCCACTCAAACATTTGAAAACCTTGTTTTTTATTAAGAATTTCAGCTGGACATTTGATATGATTCATATTCTTTGTTAAAATGCTTTTTTAAAATATTTTAATGTGACTTCCAATCTACTTTAAAGCAAGCCCGTGAACTTGTGGTAAAGCTCATCCGGGACAAGGACCAAGGAGACTTCAGGGTTGGAAGGGCAGACTTTGGATCCAAAATGGGGGGAAGCAGTCTGGATGTAAGTCATTTTTTTCCCCCTGCTTTTTAAATGATGTACAGCTAAGATAATGCAATTTTACTAATCTACATAAAAGAATATTTGTAATCTTTTCTGAACTCTTGTCTCTGTCCTCATCGTCCAGGTGGTTGTGCCCAGATTTGCTGTCGGCATCATCATTGGCAGGAACGGAGAGATGATCAAGAAGATTCAGAATGACGCGGGGGTCAGGATCCAGTTTAAACAAGGTAGGAAGATAAAACACAACCTAATGTAAGCAATCAAGTAAAGTAGAAATGTGTAATCTCTAAAGCTGATTATCCTGTTAATGTATCAATAAAAATTATTGTGTATCTATAATAATGAATAGAAAACAAGTTTGACAATTCTTGCCTGGTCCGTCTTGGTGGGAATCTGAGTACTTGGAGGCTGTTATAAAATGTTGAATGATTGAGCTCCAGTCAGCTTTACAATCATCACAATTTATGGACAGATATTTATTCATGTCCAATAATTCAATTGTTTTTTTTTTTCCTTCAAATCTTT
Organism: Etheostoma perlongum; assembly: GCA_026937815.1. NCBI lineage: Eukaryota > Metazoa > Chordata > Actinopteri > Perciformes > Percidae > Etheostoma > Etheostoma perlongum. The sequence continues at coordinate 11,828,297 of CM049386.1, forward strand.
TTTTTACTTAATGTCTTTTATTTAAAGCGCGCTCAAAAGTAAATATGTATGAAATCTTAGAGCCGTGAAAGACTTTTTGTGTCCCTTGTATATGTCATCCAGATGATGGCATCAGTCCTGACAGAGTTGCTCAGGTGATGGGCCAGCCCGACCACTGCCACCATGCGGTCCACCTCATTAATGAACTGGTTCAAACTGCTCAGGTTTGTGTTTCTGCTTTGTCCCTTAATCACTCCAGTTACTTAAATTCAAAGAGAGAGTGCCAAGGTTACACGAAAATGTCTGAATTGGAAGTAATTTAGGGAGCCTTAAACCTTTCCAGGAAACTGTTTTGAAAAAGTCCTGGTTCCCTTCCTGTAGGAGCGAGATGGGTTTGGAGGAGGTGTGATGGGACGTCGAGGGCGAAGTGACTCTAACATGGGAGGCTCCGGAGGTCTGCAGGAGGTGACATATGCAGTACCTGCTGACAAGTGTGGACTTGTGATTGGCAAAGGTAGGCAACATGTTTTTCTTAGTTGATTTAAACACATGTTGTTTCTGTAAGCACTTTACTGAACTGTTATGTTTGTGCTTTGTATGTATAGCTAAGGCTTTTTTGCTCATTTAAAAGTTGCTGGGAAGTGGTGCGCGCCTGGTTTAATTGTTTCTAGCCGTCTAAGAAAACTATTACAGGGTCCATATATGAACATTCTTAAGAGTATAGCCCAGTCACCAGATTGCCTTTTCCCTTTTAATAACTGAAGCTGTTTGGTGTTCTGCCGCTGCGTGAAACTGATGAGAAGAAGGGGGTGAGTGACCACCCTTCTATTCTCTCTCTAGGGCTCATGTATACAGCACAAGTGGCATTCATTGGCTTCACTAAGGGCTTAATGACGGGGATAATGCGTGTAATGTGACATTAATTGTTAAAGGTGCATAATAACAGCCCTCAATCATGTGGAAGGCTGCCTGGCATCTAATGAGGGTCTTTCAGCCCAATAGAGTGCAGCGAGGGAATGAATAGGAGGAATTAGCTTATTGGCTATTCATGCCCACTCTATTGCCAGCTATTTAAAAGTCATTGACCATTGCATTGGAAAGAGCTTGTGTGTGTGTGTGTGTGTGTGTGCGCGATGTCGCTGTGCGTGTGCGCGCAATTGTGGGTGGGTTCGGAGTGGGCCTCTTTACCTAAGATAAAAACATGGCAATAGAAATGTCAAGTGTCTTTTGTGCATGTAGTGGGGCGAGGGAAACAAATAAACCTGGGCGTTGCGTCCCCTTTCTGTGCATTACCATATGAAGTGGGCCAATATGGTGGAGATGGCGGTGGGTCTGGGTGCTGTCAGCCGCCCCTTAAAGGGTGCGGTGATTAATATCTTTACGATACCATATGCAGCCCATTGCCCCTCTGTTTTGACCCCCTACACACACACACACACACACACACAGCATGATGAATCAAGCCACCCACCAGTGCAAGAGCCGTAACAAGCATCCTTTAACTTTATACATGAATTTTAAACTAAAAATATGTGAATGAACTCACAGGTTTACTTACTATGTTTTCTAGTGCTTTAGGTCACATCTCAGTGGATGGAGTTTGCTCAGTTGAAAGTTTAAATTCTCTTGTTTAAAAGCTCTTGAAAAAGTGGATAGTAGAGCGCACTAGAGTTTGGAACATAGATTTATTTGCCAAACTACTGCTTCTAAGGTCAAGAATGAACTTTAACACTATTTTCATGATGATAAAAAAAAAATCTTGCCTTAGATCTAACCTAACATTAACTAAACTTGGTTTCTCACGTATTTGAACTAATCTATCCCTAAAGTAAAACAAATTGCATTACAACTGAAAAATTGGAACTAAGTGACTAAATGATCTTGCAATGTTAAACAAACTGACATGCAAAGAGAATATACTGCTTGGCCAAAATTAAATGTTGGGTTGGTAGTTCAATCCCCAACTCTTCTTGTCCAAATGTTGAAGTGTACTTGGGCAACAGATGGAACCCTTAATTGCAAAGTTTTTCTCTGCTCATGTGTTTTTGTCTTTGGTTTTGCTCCACCAGTTTAGAAACATGCAGGTTAGGTAGATTGGTGACTAACTGCCTGTAGGTGTAAACGTGAGCATGAATGGTTTTCCTTGCTGTGTCAGTCATGTGATTGACTGTTGACCTGTCCAGGGTGTACCCCGCCTCTCGCCCAATGACAGCTGGGATTTGCTCCAGCCCCCTGCAACCCTCTAAAGGATAAGTGGATAGATGGGTGCATTGACGATTAATCAACAGGGTACAAGACAGAGCTATCTTATAAGAGCACCTTATAAACACAGTGAAATGTATACAAACTAGACTTTAAGTCCATCTGATATAGAGTTATTAGAGTTTAACTAAAAAAAACAATGAAGGGCAACCAAATTTATCATTCTCACGGTCAAGGGTACTTGGTATGTCTTTACTTACTATAAAAACACTTCAACAATGATTTCAACCACTACTGCACACCCCTATTTTGATGATGGTAAAGCTGATGTCATATTAGTACATTGAGTTATACACTCTGGTAATGCTATTTTCCCTTGAGGCCTGAGAGTTTCTTCTCCACCAGCAACTAACCAGTCCATTGGCTTTGACTTGAATGGAGTCACCAGTTGCACTTTTGTATCCCCTCCTTTTCTCCAGCTCACTAAACCAGTCTCATTAATAAGGCCCGTATTATCTGCCCTCACTACAGCCCAGTCCATGAAATGAATAGTCAGGGTCTTCATTGCTCTCTGCTGTCTGACTAGAAGACCTCATAATGGCTTCATTAAGGCAGAAGTTTCATTTGGTTGACAATAGGTTAATGGCCCATGTGCAGTCTGTTGGCAGCAAGGAATAGGCTACGGGAGGAGGAGAGGTTTTTGATGAGCGTTTTCATTCGGAGGTCAGCCAGGGTCATTCGAGTGTCAGCCACAAGTGAACAAATGTGTAATTGATGTTGGGACAGCCCTGGTGTCCCCCCGGGAAGCACCCTCAGTCTTTTTCGTTCAGATGGGTATTGTGGAGCGGGGTGGCGTCTATATGCCCCCGTTCACTCCCTCCTCTCATCACAGAGGACAACACAGATTCAAGAATGAAAAGGGTAAAAGAGACAAATGATATCCCAGAAGGAGGATACGCTTCAATTTTGGCCCTTTTCTCCTGCTAGCGATGTTTAATTTCTCCCTGCTGGTGTAATTGCTCTCCCCACACGTCGGGAAGCTGGCATGTGATGCAGCGTAGGGGGAGGTGTGCAGGAGATGTCTCCTTTTGTTTCCTGATTTGCATGGATGTTACGACAGAATGGTAGATAAGTGGTGAGACACAAGCCAGAGTCTTGATAAGGTAGCACTATCGCACTACTTTAAGTGAGTCTGTGTGATTCCAGTGAAAGGAAGTCTGGTTTAAAGCTGCAGTCATATCATATGGGATGAATGGAGGGGAAAAAAATCTGACATTGACTTTCAAAGGTTCACGTCTTTGGACAACTCAAGACCGTTGTATGGTTACAGAAAATCTGCATTGGACAACTTTCCTACGTCTGCGGACAGCAGAGAACCTGCAAGGTCTCCTTTTGTCTAAGAACGTGGAGTGTCCTGTCTGCGTGGTGTTGTCAAAAGAAACACACATACAGCTTTAATAACTTCAAGGCATGCATGAGCATTAGGAAAGAGAGAACCCGGGAAACTGCTTCCTTTCTCACTTCTGCTGAAAGTTGGCGTTATCGTCAGATTATTGGTTTTGGAAAGATAAAAACAAATTGCAGGTAGTGATCATGCAAAACATGCAAGAATGAAATCCCCCTTACAATACCTTGGATTGCTCCACTCGGCCAAGCATGCCAAACACCTACTTATAAACTTCAATACTTAATGAAAAATAATCTCAAAATGAAATGGTACAACGTGCCACAGAAAACAGCGCTTTTAAGCCGGAGAGCAGAGTACACTTCCCCCGCAATAAAAGTCTGAGATACGTTTAGTTAACACCAGGGGTAAAGATAATTCAGCAGAGGCAGGGATATATAGACCACGCAAAAGTTGATGGGAGGAAAATTTGCCAATTTCAGCAGTTCCTTGTTTTTAAAATGTGACAATTTGCTGTTGTACTGTGTCTTTTGTCATAGTTAACCAAAGTTGTGGATAGTTGGTCAGTCCAGACAAAAAAAATGTGAGGACTTCACCTTGGGCTCTTGGATAACTTTTCTGTATTTTCGTACAATTCTTTGACCGAGAAAATAGTCTGTAGCTGAATCAATGGGGGAAAAAAAAGTTTGCCGCCCTATTTAAATATTCCTTATCTCTTGCTTCTTTTCCAGGTGGAGAAACCATCAAGAACATCAAAGAGCAGTCTCGTGCCCACGTGGAGCTACAGAGAAACCCGCCGCCCAACACGGACCCCAGCGTGCGCATCTTCTCCATCCGAGGCACCCCTCAGCAGTTGGAAAAGGCCCGCCAGCTGATCGATGAGAGAATTGGGGTAGGTGGTCTGGCTCTGGCTCACTATTGTCTGGCCTGATATTCATGAGCGCACATGTCAATGTGGAGAGCTGCTGGATTTCTGTGGTCCTGGTGGCCAGCAGGATGTCACCAGAGGTTAAACATAAAGAATCCATCAAATGGACTTAATGGAGTGCATCAGCGCCTGGCCCTGCCCTCTGACCTTGCCTGTTGGCTCCTTTTTAAACACAAGTGTGGTCTCTCACTCGCCTCCTCTTCCCTTTCTCTGCTCCAGGGCCCAGGAATAGGGGGCAACAGCAGCTTCGGTATGAATCCCTACAACCAAGGACCAACCACTCCTCCTCAACAGTAAGCCTCATGTCACATTTTTTTTATATACAAGTGAAACGCGTACTAAGTGTATTACAGTGTCTTCAGTAGACACTAATTGTCAAGTTTTTTTGCTCACATTGAATTGTCTTTTTACTTTGCATAAGTGGGGCTCAGACGTTCATGACAGGAGGATGGGGCACAACTTTTCAAATATGGCAGCCTCAAGGCCAACAGGACCACAGTAAGTAAAATTAACTGTTGTAGCTGAATAAGCTACATAACTAGATTTTAATATAAAAATGCAAAAAAAATCAAAAATCTGATCTTTTCCCAGGAAGACAATTTTGGTTAATGAGAGAACAAAAAATATGTAAATAAAATGTAACTGTGTTCACATAAATTTGGCTGTGAAAGTGCGGCCAGGGAGTTTTGTGGTGCTGCAGTGTATTCAAAGTCTTCTGCGGACTGGGGTGAGATGGTCGCGCTCCCTGTGGGTAACCACCTCTTTCCTGTATGGACAGATTTTAAATTGGCTGTCGATGGAAATCATTAGGAAACGGATGAGAGCAAAAGAGGAAAAGCAAAGCCCACTCTCTGTAACTCTAGTGGTGTTATCTGTGTCTGGTTTCAGGTCACAATGGTTCCCAGACGGGCCAGATGGACTGGGAGCAGTATTATAAAAAGCTAGGCAAGAGAGACATATTTTGTTTAATGCCCACTTTATTCTTCAATCTTGTTCCATAGAAGTTTAAATGTAATTCTTTGTATGTAGATTGTATTTTGTTCACACAAGCTTGATGAAATCATGGATTTATTTACCATGTTGGAAAGATTATGAGCATAAATCCTGCTTTCGTGTTAAAACCTGGTCACTAAAACTGTTTAAGAAAAGTCAGAAGGGAAAATGTATGTAAGATTTGTATTGTAAAAATAAAACTGAAACTCTTCTGTTTGTTTTCAGGTCAGCAAAACCAAGCTCAGAGCACTGCTCCTGAATACAACAAAGCTTGGGGTGAGTATCTGTGGAAGTATTTTATTATAGTAACAAACCAATTTTGAAGTTTAAACTCAAAGCTGCACACATGAATTAATGTTCTTGATTCCTGCTTTTAATGTTATTTACTGGTTTTTCCCTCCTCAGGCCAGACAGCTGGCCCTGCATCTCAGCAGACCTCTAATCCTGACTACAACGCCTGGGTTGACTTCTACAGACAGCCGATGGCCTACTTCAACCAGGGCGCACAGCAGACACAAGCCCCGGGCCTTCAGGTGAGAACCAACTGCCTCAATGTTTACACAGTACAGATCAATCAACCAACAGAAGTGGCAAACATTTGTTAGTTCTGGTTTCTCAAATGTCAGGATTTGCTGCTTTTCACAAAATCAATAAGCCACTAAGTGTGGCTCATTGATGTCTTTTAATAGTTTTGGGACAACATTGGAGCTCTATGGCACACCTACAGTACTTATAGTCTTTGTTGACCGTAAGAAAATATGAAATATCAGCAGACCTTTCCTTTTTAAACTCCAAACAAATGTCAGTGGGACGAATCAGCTGTGATGTGGGAGATATTGCGAGAAATGGTGAACAAACTGTTTTTCTTCTCCAGGATCATTAAGAGAAGACGCCCAGGTGACAGACTTGAATCCCTGAGGATGGAAACAACCCTTTTTTTAACAGAGGGGGTTCTAGATTTGCAACGCCTTGAAGACTTTTTTTCTTAGTGAGAAACACTAGCTGTAGAATGACATATGATAAAGTAATATTTCTAAAAATCAGGAACAGTTATTTGTTACTAAATGCTTGTGTACACTGTTATTTTGGATAGACAGTATCGGGGATCCCTTTTTGGACTTGAGAGAGCTGCTTGTTTTTCTATGTTTTCCTGTCTTTGACTCAGATTGTACCGCCAAAATGAACCCAAGAGTTGTAACATTTCAAAAGGCAATATGATCTATTTTTTCTAGTTTTGTTGAAATGAAACCATGATTAGCTTAGCAGTCTTGAATACAATTTGTCCTATGTCATAAGATGTTTAAAAGGGTGTGTTAAAATGTTTTCTTTTACATAATTCAGTGAAATGAAACTGTGATGTTTTGTTACAGGAAATGTATTTTTGTTACAAGGTTTAAAAACATGGATTAATGTCAGCCAGTGGCAATAGTTCTGATAGAATTCCTATTGTGCATTGTATGCTGTTTTTCATTGTCATTTTATTGTACTCTGGTTAAAAAAAAAAGGTGCAATATCTTATTTCACTTTTGAAACAAAGATGGGTTCTCTAATATTTTGACAGACTTTTAACTTGTAGTTTTAAGATGTTTTTTTTTTTTTTAATAGAAATATCATGGATAATTTATTACAATTATCTGGTATGATAGGATTTAGGGGGATGTTGCAAATAGCTTTTTTGCCTTTGCTACCTTGTAAATCTGTATATATGCTCATATATTTGACTGTTAATTTAAAATATATATGTTTCATATATATATACTTATATAAAAAAAATATTTTTTTCCTGTGATCAGTGTTGCAGGAAAATTGTCCCTCTTTTTCTGTTTTGTTATACTGAAAATGTTCAAAGATTGTAATTGTGTAATTTGAAATTTGATGTTGCATCTTGTAATGAAGAAAACTAAGTGGTAGATTTTTGTGTATGTTCTGTACCTGAACTATTCAAGACTGCTAAGCCTATGTACTTCTACCTGTGTAATAATTAATATAGTATTTTTATGTTTTAAGTATTAAGATTAAAGAAAAACTCTTATTTGGTACCTCCCAGTTCACCAACACCCCACTGAGCCCTCTCTGTGGACTCAGTGGGGCGTTGGACTCAGTCCATGCTAATAACTTTTTAATTCATTTTTTATTTCTGTGTGATCTAATATAAATAGTATAAATGATGCATCATTATGGAAAACATGATTCTGGTATTAACTTCATTTCTTAATGAAAAGGGATATAATTTCAAAATGTCTAATTATGGTGTTTTTTTTCCTTGTGTACAGTTAACATGTATTAAAAACATTCAGACTACCTTTATTGTGTACTGTTAAACTGATTTTCTGTTTCATAACATTATAAACCTTTTAGTCCTTTGCTGTATTCTGATACTTAGTGTTGAATATTCTGATACATAGAGGATATTTAAGTCTACTGTGTTTTTATAATCTATTATAACCTCTATTTTCTAGTCGTTTGCCAGTTCTCACATTCAAATAAATTTTCCACAAGCCTCTCTTTTGATTGATATAAACTATTGTAAGTTCTTAATGTTAACTGCAGCACCTTTCCACAGCTACACTTTACAATCAGTTATTTTAAAGCAGTAGCACATACAGTTATTGCGCCTGCTTTATTTAAGGGTAAAGTTCAATTTTAATCAGCTACTTACAATATTTTCACTAAGAAAAGTGTTAATTGTGCCATGTGTAGTGAAAGAAAAAAAACTCAACTTGCCCCAAATTACATGTTCTCTTAACACCTGATTTTATGGGAAATTTTGGTATGCGAGCACAATCTTCAATATAACACCTGTCTGGTATCAGCATCCATATCTGGACCCGTTTCTCTACAGCATGATACGATGTCATACATACACAATCAGAGGAGGTTTCTGGTTTCTTCTTTTTATTCAGAAAGACTGGTGTTTAATGTTTTTCCCACTACAGAATTGGGTTTGTCTGTCAATACGGTTTCCTCATAGATTTCAATCTTTGCCTCACTCAATAGTATTGGAAGTCCTCCACTGTCTCATTGTCCCCTACAACAATCCATGTAGGTTGTCATCCTTCCAGCACCAGCAGCATGCTGTCCCTCAGCTCTCCTGTCGTGTCCTCCTTCACCCCCTTCAGCTTTGTCACCGCACATCTTTGCACTCAGCAGGGAGACTCCTGCCACAGTGGACCCTGCACGGCCCCATACCGTCCACTGCATTGATGCGGTGCAGCTGTTTCCAAATCCAGCCCTTGATTTTGAGGCTTTTTTTTTTTTTTAAACACTGTCCCCTAGGACACTTCTGACCTGGAGGTCCTTTGTCACCGTCTGATTTAGTTGTTCCCAGATCATTCAGACAGGTTGAGAGGCATGATTTATTAATATAGACAATTATTGGGCACCTTTTTTCTTCTTTTTATGCTGCAGCATTTGAACCATCAACATAAACAAGCATTTAAACTATGATACAGTGTTTGTCTCATTTATTTAGGGAAAGTGACAAAACATTACGGTTCAGGTTTTACGGCCCATTGGTGATTTTATGCTACCTAGCCTTGACTGTTGGCTACACAATATAATGCAATTTATTTATTTATTACATCACAACAAACTGGCTTTAAAATTGATCAAACATACACTAATAGAAATTGTTGCAGGGAAATAATACAAATTTGTTGTTCATTTGTTGTGTTCAGTGGTAGAAAGTTTTACTGTAGCCTACTTCAGTATTTGCGTTTTCTGCTACTTTATGCTTGTACTTACATACTGCAAATCTGAGGCAAATATTGCATATGTTTAGTCTACATTTGTCCGATATAGTTACTAGTTACTTTACAATGTTACCTTCAAAATATCAACTTATAAAATATTGTTGCATAAAGCAACAATAACTTGATGGAAGGAGCCACTCTGCACAATGACTACTTTAAATACATTCATCACCTTGTGGTATTTCTACTTTTTCTTCCAGCACTAAGGCTCATGCATCACTCCTAAATAACTACTCATTATGAACAGTTTTCTCATTGAGCCTTATTAATCTGTTTGTATTGTCTGTAAAAGAACAGTAGTGGAAGAAGAATTCAGATATTTTAGTCAAAATAGCAATATCTATCAGTAATAAGAGGCATGCATTCAAATGTTTACTTAAATAAAAATACAAAAGTGTTAGCATTAAAATATACATATAAAGTAGCCTACTAATTATAGCCCATTTTAGAATAATATATTATTGGATTATAGTTATGTATGCACTAATGTGTAAGTTGCATCTGGTATAGGGGGAGCTAATTGTAATCTATAACATTAAATCATAATTTATTCACTTATTATAGTTTGTATATTTATAATTTGAATTGGCAAAACAACTGAAGCTGTAAGACAAATGTGGAGTGGAAGATAATGGATTTATCAAAGTGCCTCAACATTGTACTTGAGTCAATGTTGGTTACTGTCCACCACTGCTAAAAAGGGAGAAATGCAATCAATCAAATGTATGTGGAGAGTGGTGTTTTGTAGTTATTGAAGACAATAAATCCACTTTTCCAATTTAATATTTTAGGCTAAACAATTTAAAACTGATCTCCCTTGCTGTGTAAATTGAGGTTCAACAGCTCCTCCACATCAAGCAGGTGTCCCCTCCCCCCCCCCCAACAAGAGAGGGAGAGAAAAGCTTTTTAGGGGGAGGGGGGACTTCAAGCACCTCTCTCACCTTTGCAACAGATGAGCCGATCTTCAGTCTCCTCCACACTGTGACACCTACCTTAATCTGGTTTTAATGACCCTGCGGAGGATCCCCGGAGACCCTGCCTCTTTCCACCCAGCTGGTTGGACGACAGCAGTTTGCAGAAGTGTGTGTGTGTGTGTGTGTGTGTGTGTGTGTGTTCCCTGCAAAAAGCTAAGAGTGTGAGTCTAGGAATATTTTTGGCCACGTGTGTTTTAATGGGGATTATAACTCCTCTTTTTTCGGACAGATTGTTATTTTGTAAAGCGCAAAATACATACAAAAAAGCAACTTTGCAAAAAACTTTGCAAAATCTAATCATTATATTCTATTTTATAATTCGTCTTTTACTTTCGGTTATTTAGCCATTAAAGTTTAGACGTTCACATGTATTATTTTAGCATGACCGAGTCTATTTTCTCCACTTTATATTCTCTCCTGATATGCGTTAAACTCTGCTATTTATCCACAAACAAATGCCTGTCTTTGATAGGTTTCCCACCAGCTCTTTGAAATAAAACAATTACCGCGTTCTTTGTGCAATAATTGTCAATCATCCACGTTAAATTGATAAGCTTTAAATGGACAGAATAAAAGCTTAAATTGTTTTACAATGAAACAGCTAAGCAGGATGATTTGCTATTGCTGACATGCCCGCGGCTTTACCAGCTCCAGATAATGCCATAGGTTAATGCATAAATAAGCAAATCAAATCCATGCGTTACCCCAATTCAATTCATTTAATTCCTCTTTAATAAAGAAGCGGCCCCACCCCCCACCCCTGCCCCCCACCATTTACCTCGGATTTGTGCGCTGAATGCTATAAATGTAAATCAATCTAGATGAGAAAGAATCCCGTTGAAAAGGAGGAGAAATTTCATCTGGGAAAAGGAGACAAATGTAGGAGGGGCCCGCTCATAAAAAGCAGCTGTTTCACAGTAATCTTTTTTCGTGCCCTGTCACTCACCTTGCCTTTTCACTATCTCCTTAGCTCAAAAAACCCTCCGCTATTGTATTTAGTTGCCATTTCTTCTTTCCCATTACATTGCCATAATCCATATTCGTCCAGCAGCGAGAGAGAGAGAAAGAGAGAGAGAGAGAGAGAGAGAGAGAGAGAGAGAGAGAGAGAGAGAGAGAGAGAGAGAGAGAGAGAGAGAGAGACCACAACTTGACCATTTTTCCGGACAATCCCCTTGTAGTTGTTGGAGTGAAAAGAGGAGTGCATGGATGTCAAATTGTCCTCAAAACACCATGAAAGATTGATTTGCAGCACTGTTCAGGGTCCTGACATTACTTGGAGGGGAGCTGAATAGGAAACCTGTGAGCCGGGTATGGAATAAAGATGTCCTCTCTGCTGGAAAAGAAGCAAAACTGCCCATTTAGCCCCAGTCCATCAAGCCCGAAAAATAGGCAAGAGAGGAAAAAACACAGAGGACTGTGACTATAGAGAAGAAAAGGACCGTATATACTCATCTAAACGTTGTCACAATACCGAGCGGGCTCCGAACACCCATGAATATTAAACCGCTTACCTCAACAAGGGCTTGAAAAAGTGAACCACGTCAAAGCAGCTTTGCATTTTTTGCATGCGAACAATGCTGTAAAAAAAACTTCACGACGAGTTTGTTTCCATTCTTGTTATTCCCGCGCTAACTCCTTACAAAAAAAATTAATATTACCACCGCATGAATACCAAATGCATGAGAAAAAAATGGGTGAGCAACTCCCAGACTCAATGACCCAGAAAAACTCAACTCATCACTTAAACTCACAGAAAATGTTCTTCATTCTATTCTTTTTACATTCTCAAACCCTGTTGCATTATTTATTTTTTAGGTATTTATAGCCTCCTTTTAAACAGCGTAACATTTATATTCCTATGTGTTACAGAGTGCAGCCTATACATTCTGTTTGCTTTAATCTATTTTTACAACCCTCTTTTTAGGCACTTTTAATTCGGAAGGTTTTCTATGTTTAGAATACTTAAAAATTAATTATGCATTTTAGTCAATCAACATGCATTTGCAGCTTTGCAAAACATTGTTGCATTCACTTAAAGTCCAGCTCAGTGCAGGATTTACTCCGATAAAGTTCCTGTCGCGGTGCATTGGGCAGGTCCACGGGATGAGGGGTGTGTCATTAATAAGTAATTAGACAGGGCTCCCACTGGCCACCTATATAAAGAGAGCCTCACAGCATGGCAGGGCAGCTTTACGCACAGACCGTTTGGAGCAGAAGGACGCACTGAGGAGCAGCTCTGGGTGTCCACCTCTTCCTCTACTCTTTTCTGCGTCTTCTTTTTTGCAGCTGTAATCATTTCAGGGTTTTTTTTTTTTTTTTGTCATTTGCAACATGGGCTCCGTGCTACCCGCCGACGCTTTGGCTCTCAAGTCTGGATTTAAGTGTCCGAGCCGCTCGCTGTCAGACGTGATCACCTCGGACATCCTACACAGCTTCCTGTACGGCAGGTGGAGGAACGTGCTGGGCGAACACCTGGCGGAGGAGCGGCAGAGCAGCAGCAGCCCCAAGACCGCCTTCACCGCCGAGGTGCTGGCTCAGTCCTTCGCCGGAGGTATGGCTGCCATGCTGCTTGGTTATGGGACTATTTAATTCATTTTAGTCCTGATTGTTTTATCATTTTGTTGTATATGTTTGGAGGTTTTTCATTGCTGGTTTGCTGCCTAATTTTAGAGATTTTTTTACACGTTTTATTTAACTTAAATGTTTATGGAATTAAAAGAAATCATGATTTGATTACAGTTTTAAAGGAACATATTTGAATGAAGAATTTGCTTATAGGCCTATTAGATTATTATGCAATTACACACAAACGTGCATCACTGAAATCCAAGAGGACATTTTTTTCTTCCACTAATTTAGGCATTTCGTCCAAACAACACCATGACATAGGGCATATAACTTAGAGAACTGCACCAGAAACTAAAATTACGTTTACTGTCCGTCTCATACATTATTTTCCAACGTTTCTCTCACTAACTTTGTTGCTGTTTTCAGCATTTTCCCTAATTTTTCTGCTTTTATTCCGACCCATTTTAACGTGTCTACCCTTTTAGAGTCGCGTTTAGAGGCTTGTTAGGCGTGTAACTGCCGCTGATTGAAAGACGCAGGGCATTCAATTCATTTGGTTAACTTTGTGCTTGACCTGGGAAAGTTTCCACTTAAACCTCGAGGAGAGAAAGGTTTCCTTTCTTTGAGATGTCCCAGGTTTTTATCCCGTATTCATCAATCTCCGGACAGTCTCTTTTCCTCTCTTGGCAGCTATGGGGCTCCAGAGCTTTTCTCTTTCTCTCTCCTTAAAAGATTTGCTGTTCTACGCATAATGCACCGTGAAGGCTAAATCTAATGCTATTCATTGCATGTCAACCATCTAATCGCCTTTCCATTTTTTTGTTGCAGAAATTCCTGAGTCTTTTTAACAAGTCCTCGTTTCATTCAGCGCAAATTTATTGCTACAAAGTTCTTAAAAGGATAATGAATTTGGAATTAGCCGTTGCTTTTCCAGTAAACTTTAATGAATATCACATCTGAAGCATGACAAATTGCTGGACCCTGGGCAATAGAGGACCATTTAACCCCTATTCTGCCCAGTTTTTTTCGCAGCCTAAAAAAAAAAACAACTTTGATTTTGACATTAAAGAAGCGCACGATTTTTTTTTTCTCCCTTTTTCCCTTTCTGATGTGGATGAAAGTGATTTCCAAGGGGGTTTCTCTGCACAACAAAAACTTTCAATTCAACCAGATAATCGAATTAAACGGAGGATAAGGTGTAGCTTAATATTTCGTGACTAAAATAAGATCCAGTCCATTTGCTGTTTTTAGGACTTTTCCAGCAATCCTGTTTCATGGGCCGTTTTGGCCTCTACTCACCCAACAGACTGCTCTGCTTCATCAGAATTACATTTATGTGTACTTTTACTCGTGCGCATTCTCGTGCGTAATCGACTTGAAGATATTGATGCTCAGTCTCTATTTCTAACATCTACATGTTTTTGTGCTTTTTTATATTATTTTGCATGCTCACATTTCTTCTTTATATTTGTAGAGGTGCAGAAGCTGTCCAGCCTGGTGCTGCCCAGCGAAGTGATCATCGCTCAGAGCTCGGTCCCTGGAGAAGGGCTGGGCATCTTCTCAAAGACCTGGATCAAAGCAGGGACCGAGATGGGCCCTTTCACTGGCAGAGTCCTGTCCCCTGAACACGTGGACCTGCTCAAGAATAACAACCTCATGTGGGAGGTGAGTTGAGACTTCAGTTTCTAAAGAGTCTTGACGCCATTCATTCAGCCTGCAGGGCAGTAAGACCTTGAGACAGTGTTTTATAACGTCCTTATCATATTGACGCCTTTTTCCTCGCTGTTGTGCGAGCTCAGGTGTTCAATGAAGACGGCACGGTGCGCTACTTCATCGATGCCAGCCAGGAGGACCAACGCAGCTGGATGACTTACATAAAGTGTGCCCGGAATGAGCAGGAGCAAAACCTGGAGGTGGTGCAGATCGGCAGCAGTATTTTCTACAAGGCGGTGGAGGTGAGAATGAACTTTGTGTGCAGTAGGCCTACTGGAGGTTGGCTGGGCCTTTCAGTGGTTTAGTGAGATTTTACTTACGACCACCAATAATGCAAATGTCCTTTGGAGCAGCGCCACCCGGTGGCCACAGGGAGAATTGAGTATGATTTCTGTAATTCGATTGTCAGGTTGCAGCAGTCATATAGCAACAAATTGAAATCACATATTAATAACCTGACCTTTGCTGTATTTCTTTCCTTCCTCAGACCATCCCACCAGACCAGGAGCTTCTTGTCTGGTATGGAAACACCCACAACACATTCCTGGGAATCCCTGGAGTTCCGGGAATAGATGAAGAACACCTGAAGAAAAGCAGGAATGGTGAGTCATTGGAACCTTTACAGACGGTTTATTTGTCTGGGGTGTCATTGCTTGAGTGAGTCTCATTAAGGCAAAGACCTGTTAGCCAGTTTATTTCATTGTGGTTCATTTTTAGATCAAAATGTTTGATTCTTTTTTTTATTCTAGCACACCAGCAGCCCCCATTTGAGACCAACTTAATCTCACCTCCGTCCTCTTTGTTTCGTCTCCCAGATGACCCCCACTCCTGTGACGGCCCTTCCTCTTGCTCCCCACCCGCCTCCACCACCACAGCAGGTCGGATGCGCTGCGTCATCTGCCACCGCGGCTTCAACTCCCGCAGCAACCTGCGTTCCCACATGCGCATCCACACTCTGGACAAGCCCTTCGTCTGCCGCTTCTGCAACCGCCGTTTCAGCCAGTCGTCCACGCTCCGAAACCACGTGCGCCTGCACACCGGCGAGCGGCCCTACAAGTGTCACGTCTGTCAGAGCGCCTACTCCCAGCTGGCGGGCCTGAGGGCGCACCAGAAGAGCGCGCGGCACAAACCGGTGGCGCACGCTGCCGAAGTGTCATCCAAAGTGTCCCCTCCTCCCCCACAGATGACGGCCATGCCCCACCAGCACCAGAGGCCCCTGGTGCACCACATCCCCACCATGGTGCTATGATGACAGAAACACGGAGGGACAGTCAAGCAGAACAACGTTGCACTTTAGATTATGGCTGTAGTGGAGAAGTAAAGCAGATGACACAGGCCGTCACTAAGGAAATACATGAGTTGATGTGACAGTAAAGCATCTCACAAAGACAATTGAATACGTTGCCTTATTTTTATTTCTTGTTTCTTTGTGATCAAATGATTTGATTGTCTGTATTTTGGAAAGCCGAAATTGCCTATGCTAAAAAAAACGAAAAGGTTATACAAATAAGTTGTTATTATCTGTGTAATCTTTGAATTAAGTGTCAGAAATATATCACTATAAATGTGAGGCATAACATGTTTTCTACATTTTTATAGTGTTTATTTTGCATCACAGCAGGTGAAAACAACAGAGATATGTACAGTAAGTAGAAACTAAGGGACGTGACCACCAGTGTACATTGTTACAGCTGCATCCTTCCACACTGTAAACTGAAATTGTCACTTTAACCTTGCACAGACTGTATGCTATACTAATGTGTAATGTGTAAAATTGTATTGTATGCAACTGTACATGTGAATGTAAATACATTTGTGCTTTCTTCTATTCTAAATAAATATGATATGATATGACATATGATTCGGATTATTGTAGTAACTCACCCATCAAAACACCTGTTGCTGCTGCAAAGGCTCCCATCCAGCATACTGTAAACTCTGAGCATATAGTCAATTCCTGTTGTGTCATGTAGTAAACAGTGACTTTGTCTAATAATGTAATATAGCCTAATACAGTTTAAATCACTGTACTCCCAGTGAAAAAAACAATATTATTTGTCAAAGATGATTCAATTTGAAACTGTTTGAGTTGAAATAAAAACAGAAATGAGACCCCACTTCTTTTATTTAGAAAAAACATTATTAGAAACACACTTTGCCAGGGTACTTCTAAATAATGGTTTGTTTTTGTGGGTCATTTATTTCTCATTTATCATTAGAATGTTTTGAGAGGTGAAATCCAGAACAGGTGATGCTTTCCTTCAATCCATTTTCTTGACTGCCTTTCATGTCACAAGGAAGGAGGACCCTAGTAGACTTAGACTTATTAATCCCTTTGGGATGACTCCCGCAAGGAAATTAAACCAGTAGGTAAGTGGTGCGGTCAAAGGTAAACATCACATTGCCCAGCAGGTACGAATGCGTTTTATCTCTACGTTATCTCGTGTCCAGTACACCCAGCCGCTGCAACTATAAGCAGTTTGCTGCTCAATTCTTAGAGACAATGGTAACATTTATGTGTATTTTATTACATGGAGTGTTCATACTGTCAGTGTGGTTGTGTGTGTGTGTCTGTGTGTGTGTGTGTGTGTGTGTGTGTGTGTGATTATTTAGATGTTTTAATGAACTCCCTGAAGACAATTTCCCCCCTTTGTTGACATTAAAGTTCTACTGTATTCTCTTCTATCTTTATTACAACACGTTAATGCACATAAAAGTAGCTTTAAACAGTTGGTAGATAACAAAACTGATTATATTTTATGAATGTCAAAGAGGTGGTATTTATTTTATTATTATTTTTACTTAATGTGCACTAAGTTGTTTATGCTGACCATCTTTAGTTATGAAAAGTTCCTTAATGTTTATGATTAAAAACTTTGAAATATTCTCATTTATTATTTGAATTATAATGAATTATAACATTGTTTCATCTTAGTGATAACATAACCAGTGTTCTGTCTTTCTTCAGTCAACAGGTAATTTCAGTTATTTTGTCTTCCACATGATGGCGCCAGATAATCACAAAAAGCGAGTCTCATTAGAGAAAAGTGGGCCTCTCCTGGAGAAACAGGGTAAGGACACTTCAATGACAGACCTGATCTTAACAACAATGTATTGATTAATTTGATTAATTTGCTGTACCACACTGCATTTCTACCATATACATGGTTTTTACATACAGCAGATGTAAGCCACTTCTGAGCCACTGCAGCACTTGTCTGCTGTCAAACATCATCCAACTTCCCAACAAGGAGTTTTCGGACAAGTCATCATTATAACAAGTACAGAGCAACACAGATCATTGTACTGCAAGTAAATACACTTCAGAGATAAATAAGGTGTAGGGGAAATGTGGGCATCTTTTCTGTCCAGAGGAATTAGGGAAGATTTTGACTGGATGCTGCTTCATCCCTAGAGACTGTCCACACTTTCTGCCCTGCACAGTAAGGAAAACAAGACAGTTTAGCTATCAGATATAGGTCATTATACCAAAATGATACAATTTCATCCAAACAAGGAGCACCTTTACACTGGTTTTGTCATCCTGGGTTGCCTGCTGCTACCCTGTCCTTCTTTGAGGAGGCCACAGCAAGAAGCTATCCACTCGGCGGCATTGCACACAGCTGAAGGAAGACAACATGAAACAGACATGAATATCTCTTTTATGTGTTTAGTATCAGCCTCACTGGGCCTGAGATCATGTTGCGGCAGGTAACCTGATCCCACCCCTATCAGGTTTACACCTCCATTTTACACTCAATACTACTATGCATTTCATGTTACAAGTCTTTACTGTATAAAATGTGTTTATCCCCACAGTGCAAAATTAAGGCTGTCTATGGGTGCAAACATATCATTCATCACGATAACATCTTAATAAACATTTTTTGCTACAAAATTGTCTGTTAAAAAATGTACAATAAATTTATATCAGAAAGTTTAAATACTTACCAGAGAATAGCAGTCACAGCATAGTTCCACTTTAAATTCGTCTTTACGAGTTAGTCTTAAAGTCATCTGTTCCCATGTGGTCAGTGTAATGATGTGTGTGCACTGACACTGCAAGACAATGACACAGCATTTCTTCAGTTACAGAGACACTAGTACTCCACTGGCTGATGTCAGTCAACATGTGTCTTTTTCCTTAAGGTTCCCATTGCATCTTTACTTCAAATACATCAAACTGAAGAAAAAAATGAGATGTTGCCACAAACAGTAGCCTAATTAAGATAAGAACCGTGTATACGTTTATGATGAAGGATAATTTCATACAATGTGTATAAATAAATAAAAAATAATTATTCATATGTCCCTCATGAGGATTTGTTTGTAATAACAACAACTGCAATCAATGTGCCAAGACTTGGATGCATATTTGTCAGTATATTTCATTATATGAGAGCAATATAGTAACTAAATGATTGCATCATTCTCATGCACACATTACAATCCCAGCTTCTTCTTCTCAATTTGCAACCTTCAACTCAACTCAAAGCTGGGAATAGAAATGAGGTTGTAACAAATTAAGTAAGGGAAGTATTACCATTTATTTCATAATTTCACAAATAAGTAAAGTTTTTTTTTTACAAGAATTACTTTTCAATCATCATCATCATCATAATCATCATCGTCGTCGTCGTCGTGTGTGTTTTAGTATTTAAAAGTAAAGAAAAAGACATTCCTAACAATAAAACATATAGTATTTCTGCTTCACAGTTTTAGAGAAAATATAGATCTAAAAATAATTATATAGGATGATCTGCACACCCTTCAATGAAGGAAATGAAAAGTAAAGAAAAGATGGCTAATCATGACGAAAACTCTTCTGGCTATTACCAAGAGATGATTTAATCAAATGGTGAATAGATTGAGTTTGCCTTGCTGGAGCGATGATGCTGTTATCTGTTAGTAGAGTCTTGTCCATTCACCGCTGCTGCAGGATTGTTGTCATTTTTCTGTGGCTAGCCTTCAGCGCTAGTTTGATTTTCTCACCAACATACTTTGATCCAGCAGGTGGGTCACAGTTTATGTCGACAACTTTGTGCTAAGCCAAGCTGATAAACTCCTGCAACGAAAACATTCGTTTATAAAAGTAACCGCTTGTTGTCAGAAATAATTGTCGTGGCTAAGAGTTGAAAACAAATGTGAGCTAACAGCTAGTTTAACGTTAGCTCGATAGACGTTTCTGGCTAGCATGTTAAGCTCGTGACTGATTATGCTTAAAAACACACACGACACACACACACACACACGTGTCTACTAGCTATAGCTAGTTAATGTTTCGCAGGTCAGTAGGAAGGCTTTCAGTGTAAACACAGTAACTTGTGATGAGTTTTACGCCCAGCGACAAAGATGTCCATGTTAGGTCATTTTCACACGTCGGTAAGTTGTTCAAAGAATAGCTGCATTATTTTACTCAAGGTTAGATCAGGGTACTGTTTAATTTTGGTGTAATGAATTTTAGTTTGCATGGACTTGTTAACGTCATACGCTTGTTTTAGCTTGGAAATGAGAAAATGCCACGCTGACTAACATGGCTCTGTTCCAGCAGGGACTCTGCACATATAGTACCATACTCTTATTATATTGCTCTTTCTTTGATAGAAATGCACCGACACGCTAAACATAATGAGGATTGCTGCTCTGACAGCATGAGACCTGTCAGTGCTGTCTCTGCATCGTAACACACACCAGTGTAACTCAGCTGGCAGGCTCAAATTAGTCCAGTGAAAGTTGGGGCCTCAAGTTATTTATGGATGCAGGGGGCAAAATAATATGACTGATTTAAAAAAAAATTCTTTCTAAAATCCATGTGAATTTTCTCTATTTATTTGAAAGTTTATAGAAACACGCGTTATCGATTAATTGAAGCAATTGCAGCTAGGTTGTACCATAGCATTTTAAGTTTGGCATCATCACCTGTTGCCTGCAGTTCTCATACACTTTATTTGATCAAAAGTATGACTTTATTGAAAACTTTTCTTAAATTCAAAGGTATTGTCAAGTTTCATGTCTCAGTATAAAATATTACGAAACAAGGGTAATTAAGACTTGAGGGTTTGTCACACTTTTCTACTCTTAAGAGGGGATTTATATTTTTATATTTAAGTTGAGCCCATTATTTATCTCTGGAATACACATTTAATGTGTTTTTTTTTCAGTACACATTCTTCATCTGGAAGAAAAGAAAATATTTTAAACATACCAGTGAAATATTATTGTTGCTTTTGCAAAATCAGTAAGTTAGATGCCTTCTCAATGTATCAGAGTCAAGTATTAAATTACTTTAGTCAGGTTTGAATCCAGGTCACTCTTAGTGTCCACCTCTGTATTTGACTAGATTTTAAACAATAGATAACGAAAAAAGTCATACATTATGTCTTTCATACAGAGGTAAAAATGTCTTGATGCTTTCTTAAAGGTTGCACATCAGTTAGTCAGTTACTACAAATTATGAAGTAAAGTTTTGTTTAAATCCACAGAACTTTACTTGGTGTTTTAGTGGACATACCAAAGTTTTTTTTTGAAGACATCAAATACGTCAGAGTGAGTTTTGGGTAAATGTGTAGGAAAGGATGCTCAAACATCGAGAAATGTTCCATTTGATTGAGTGGTGTAGACATAAAAGATGGTGTGACTTTTTCACATGCTAGCTTCAGTGTAACAAGCTGTTACAGAACTAATAAGATGATTTTAACAACCTGTTCATATTGTTAACCATAATTAAAATAATACTAATTAAAATAATTTACTCCTGCACACTTTGCACTCTTCATTGCACTATTGCCTCAACCTGTCTATATTGTTTCTGTTATAGTGTGTATACATTGTTTGTTTTTGTTGTTTGTTTTGTATGAGTAAGCACGTTGTGAACAATGTATAATCCAAAGCAAAATTCCTCTATGTCCTCATACCTGGCAAATAAAGCTAATTCTGGTTCTGATTAAAGCTACTTAGGGGAAACTAAAAGGGCAAACTGTATGTTTAGGGGTTGAATTTGTTTTCACGTAACATCACACCGGCATACCTGTTTTGTGTGTGTGTGTGTGTGTGTGTGTGTGTATGTGTGTGTGTATACGTGTACGTGTACGTGTGTACACAGGATGTTAGGATGGAGTGTGGCCCAGTTCTGCCGGACAGCCTGGTGTTGGAGATCTTCCTGCGTCTGCCCCACGATGCCGTGCTGAGAGTTGGTCTGACCTGCAGACAGTGGCTTGCTGTCTCCAGAGATGAGTTCCTTTGGAGGGAGCTGTTCTACAGCTACTATCGCATACCACGCTCTGTACCCCGACACACAGGTAAATGATTGTATGTTTAACAGAAGAAATCAAAGGTTTACTCAGTATAAAATACATTGATAACAGTATTGTGTATAGATATTTAGACCGGTTGCAGCTTTAAAAAAAAAAACCCTCCTGATCTTCCTTTGTGCAGCGGCAGTGTCATGGTACAAGGAGTTCCGACGACTATTTGACTGTATCCCCTGTGTGGAGGTTCAGACACTGAGAGAACACACTGACCAAGTCCTCCACCTGGCTTTCTCTCACAAGGGTCACCGCTTCTCCTCCTGCTCCAAAGACTGCACCGTTAAGGTAGGGATTCAAAGATTGTTGAGCTTTCATTCTGGTTCTTATTTTCTTACTTTTTGCCAGTGTTTGTTTGGTTACGTACCTAACTGTGGGGCTTTTTCTCCATTCTGGTTTACTGGTAGTACTGTTTTAAAGTACACACTTCAGGGCCAAAGCAAGTTCCAACAGGTGAACCTAAAATAGATTAAAACCTGCAGTTACATGTGTGTCTAAATAAGGGATTTAGAAAATCACAAAATGAATGTTATAATAATTATTCATTTTTAACACTTTCTGTGTTCTAATTGATTTTTGGTTCTTTGAAGCTGCTTAAAATTTATCTGAAACAGTTGTCAAAGCAAAAGGTGCTTTGACTCAAACCTGGAAAAGTGAAAACGTACTGACACTAAGCTTGATCATGACATTTTAGGGTAAACCCATTCATTTTTAGAACCAATTTAAACAAATATATTTTGTTTTTTTTTGTTCTCCGTCTTCCTTATCATCCTCTCACTTCTTTCCAAACCTGAACTCTGGCTTCGTGTGTGCAGCTATGGGACACAGAGCGGCCAGATGGTAATATATCGATGGTGCACAGCTCCAGCATGCGGCAGTTTAACTGGGGCTACACCCAGTTCTCCCAGTTCAACGCTGACGACACCCTGCTGCTCGTGTCCGGTGTCTACCTGGGCCCACACCACTCCTCGTCTGGGGAAATCGCTGTCATCAGTCTGGGTAGGAATCAGAAAAAAATCATAATAATAATATTTTGTTCTCAACTAAGAGTTTGTGTGTGTTTCCAACCCATTCTCCATCTTAACACACTGCAGAAAATTACACGCTGTTGTCGCGTGTGAGGAACAAACCGTACGATGTGTTTGGGTGCTGGCTGAATGAGACCCACCTGATCTCTGGGAACCTGCACTGGATAGGCAACATGACATCCTGCTCTGTGCTTTGGCTCAATAAAGCCTTCCAGGTGAGACCTAGTGCAGCAGATAAAGTTTCTTAGATCTTATGTCAGTCAAAACTGTCAACACATTTCACATCCTTCACAATGTCTTTCCTCCTCTTCTTTTCTGTGACAGGATGTTGAATCAGAGAATGTCAATGTAGTCAAGCGCCTTTTCAAGATCCAGAACGTCAATGCCAGCACCATTCGCACAGTGATGGTGGCCCACTGCCGTCGTCATGACAACCCAGACTTGTTGCTGGACTATGAGGCTCAGTCCCAGGCTCGAAGGCAGAAAGGGCAGCAGCAGCAGCACCAGCACCAGCCCCTCCTCTTTGACCTGGGAACCTCGGGCAGTGAGGAAGAAGATGAGGAAGAGGAGGGGGGCGAGGAGAGCCAGAGGGAAGCAAGGCTCGGCACTTGCCGCCATCTTCAGCCCACTATCTCAGGCCTGGATCACGTTATACAGGTGAGCTAGATGTAAAGCTCAGGTATTTTGATCAGTTTTTAGAAGTAGTATTGTTCTTCATTCAGTCCCCACTTTTGTGCTTCTCTTCCTTCCTATTAGAATCGTAATGTAGGGCACACAGAGTTGGCAATAGAGACTCATTTGGCTAAGATGATGGGCAGAGCCCACACAAAGGCCCCTGACCAAATTGAGCCTTCTGAGCCTGGGGAAGGAGAGGACAAAACTTATTTACTCTTCACAACCGGCAGCCTTACATACTCTCCTCACCAGATAGGTAAGATGGCTTCAAAGCAGTAGATTTAAAGCTTAAGCATGCTGATATAATTCAACAAATTGATGAAACTTTATATAAGAAAAAATCCAGACAATGCTGTCAGAAATCTCATGTAGTAGTCTTTGTTCATTTCCAGGTATAAAGCTAATCAAGCCCGACCAGATGACCACTTGTGGTCCTGTACTCGGGGAGGAGCGGAGTTCAGATGAGTTTTTTGATTCCCTGGATCATGTTATTGATATCCATGGACACATCATTGGTATGGGCCTTTCTCCAGACCACAGGTAACTAGATAATGTATAGATTCAGTAGGCTTTCATGTAAAAAATAAGCTATATAGGCTAATATTTACTGCAATAATGACATCAGTGGCTGAATGCTGCAGTGGCTAAATGGGAGCAAAGGATCTGAAATCTTCCCAGAGGAGTGGAGTAGCATATTAATGGCCATGGTCTTCGATGAGATGTTCAGCTATCACATATGGATCTAATGTCACATAGCTTTGCCATGTAGTTTAGTATAAAACTGTTTTTACTGTACTTTTAGAACCTTAAATGTCTTTAAAAAAGCATATAACCAACTTTTTAGATTACGTTGCCATTGACTCCTAAATTTTCATCCTTTCCTTTCATTCGCAAGGTACCTTTATGTGAATAGCCGGGCTTGGCCAGCCGGGTGTGTAATCTCTGACCCCATGTCTCCTCCTCCCATTGCTGAGGAGATCGACCTGCATGTCATTGATCTGAAGAATTTGAGGGAGGAGAGAAGGAGCCTGCGTGCACACCGAGCCTTCACGCCTAACGATGAGTGTTTCTTCATCTTCCTCGACGTCAGCAGAGACTTTGTTGCCAGGTATGTACCGTCTCATTTTCCAGTAATAGAAGCAGCTTTCACACATGCAACCCTTACCATTAATTTGCTTGCGTTTTAGCACTAAGTTGTCATGTATGATAAGGGAAGTGATACTGCCATGGCGGTAAATTTGTCACCACAATTTGACACCTCATGCCGTAGTAACATCTGTGTTCTCATACTGGCATTTGTGTGGACAGAGGTATCACAATGCTCCCGTTTTTACATATGATGCCTGTTATTTTTAGCATCTTTGGCTGTTTTTGCGTTTGCATGTGAATGGTCACAAAGTTTTAAAATAATGTAAACCCGTAGCTTGTATGAATGACTGAAGCTGCCATCATCACAGGAATAGCTTGGTAATTAATTTACTCAAGGTTACAAAATGTATTGGGAAAAGCACCTGCACCTACAAGAAGTAAGAAATACACTTACTATACCAAATCTGAGGTTTCATTTAGTAGCAGAAGAAGAAGATGGAGATTAAATGTTCCTTTTAGACAGTGAGGTAACTGCTCTGTAGGATGACTTTCTCACTGGCCACACAGACTGATACATTACATACATTACAAAATAAATTTCTGGAGAGAAATGTATTTTACGCTTAAAAACCTATTTCAGAATAGAAATGATCTACTCGTATGTAGCTTTATGTTAGTCAAACGCAAACAAGTGTTTGCCACACTGCTGATTTTGCAGGTTTTCCTTACTTACAAACCATGTAGAGGTCTGTAATTTTTTTTTTTTTTAATCATAGGTACACTTCAACTGTGAGAGACGGAATCTAAAACAAAAATCCAGAAAATCACATTGTATGATTTTTAAATAATTAATTTGCATTTTATTGCATGACATAAGTATTTGATCACCTTCCAACCAGTAAGAATTTGGGCTCTCACAGACCTGTTAGTTTTTCTATAAGAAGCCCTCCTGTTCTCCACTCATTACCTGTATTAACTGCACCTGTTTGAACTTGTTACCTGTATAAAAGACACCTGTCCACACACCCAATCAAACAGACTCCAACCTCTCCACAATGGCCAAGACCAGAGAGCTGTGTAAGGACATCAGGGATAAAATTGTAGACCTGCACAAGGCTGGGATGGGCTTCAGGACAATAGGAAAGCAGCTTGGTGAGAAGGCTACAACTGTTGGCGCAATTATTAGAAAATGGAAGAAGTTAAAGATGACGGTCAATCTCCCTCGGTCTGGGGCTCCATGCAAGATCTCACCTTGTGGGGCATCAATGATCATGAGGAAGGTGAGGGATCAGCCCAGAACTACACGGCAGGACCTGGTCAATGACTTGAAGAGAGCTGGGACCACAGCCTCAAAGAATCCCATTAGTAACACACTACACTGTCATGGATTAAAATCCTGCAGCACACGTAAGGTCCCCCTGCTCAAGCCAGCGCATTTCCAGGCCCGTCTGAAGTTTGCCAATGACCATCTGGATGATCCACAGGAGGAATGGGAGAAGGTTATGTGGTCCGATGAGACAGAAATGGAGCTTTTTGGTCTAAACTCCACTCACCGTGTGTTTGGAAGAAGAAGAAGAATGAGTACAACCCCAAGAACACCATCCCTACTGTGAAGCATGGAGGTGGAAACATCATTCTTTGGGGATGCTTTTTTGCAAAGGGGACAGGACAACTGCACTGTATTGAGGAGAGGATGGATGGGGCCATGTATCGTGAGATCTTGGCCAACAACCTCCTTCCCTCAGTAGGAGCCTTGAAGATGGGTTGTGGCTGGGTCGTCCAGTATGACAACGACCCAAAACACACAGCCAGGGCAACTGAGGAGTGGCTCTGTAAGAAGCATCTCAAGGTCCGGGAGTGGCCTAGCCAGTCTTCAGACCTAAACCCAATAGAAAATCTTTGGAGGGAGCCGAAAGTCCGTATTGCCCAGTGACAGCCCTGAAACCTGAAGGATCTGGAGAAGGCCTGTATGGAGGAGTGGGCCAAAATCCCTGCTGCAGTGTGTGCAAACCTGGTCAAGAACTATAGGAAACCTACGATCTCTGTAATTACAAACAAAGGTTTCTGTATTAAATATTAAGTTCTGCTTTTCTTATGTATCAAATACTTATGTTATGCAATAAAATGGAAATTAATTATTTAAAAATCACACAATGTGATTTTCTGAATTTTTGTTTTGATTCCATCTCTCACAGTTGAAGTGTACCTATGATAGAAATAACAGACCTCTACATGCTTTGTAAGTAGGAAAACATGCAAAATCGGCAATGTATCTAGCACTTGTTCTCCCCACTGTAAGTGTGTTTGCGTGTGGGTGGTGTTTATTAGCCTGAGAGATGGTGTTTGAGTGTCTTGGGTGATTTCCAAAGCTAATGGGTGACAGGACAACTGCCACAAGCCATTGAGCAACCATCTGAACACTATCTCTCTCTAAATGTGCATATGGACATGTATTGTTTTAGGACAGACTTAAAAAATGGTATGCTTTAATGTTTTTATTATATGCTTAAATATTTAAATACCACAGAACCCAAAACATGCTCTAACAAAAATCAATCAACAATGTCGAAATCATTTCATTTCGAAGGCTTCGCTGACTTATCTCTCCCTTCTCCTACCCGTAGTGGAGCAGAGGACAAGCACGGCTACATCTGGGACCGTCACTACAACATCTGTCTGGCACGTCTGGCACATGACGATGTGGTGAACTCAGTGGCGTTCAGCCCCGCTGACCAGGAGCTGCTGCTGTCTGCAAGCGATGACTCTACCATTAAAGTGTGGCGCTCACCACGCATGGTTCGCCTGGCGCAGACCCCCTCCAGACCGCTGAGGTCCCGCAGCCTCCTGTCCTCCTGGCTGGGACGCAACAAGAACTCAACGTCTACCAGCAGTGTGAATGGAAAACCATGAGTCAGGTTGGAAAACGCTTGCTGTGGGAAGGAAAATTTGAGACATATATATATATATATATATATATATATATATATATATATATATATAATAAAAAACACTCCATGTATATATGTATAGTGTGGTTACTGTCAGTGGTTTTGCTTGAGCACACAGCAGTGCTTGGTGTCTTCAGCTAACAGGAGACTGGACTTGTTGTGACTGAGTGTCAGACACAAGAGAGCGGTGTTGCGCCAGCAAAGGACAGAAATCACCACACACTGTTGTCATGAGTGATTTGAAATGTTCACACAAGTAGATAGTGTAGAGCTGACACCTAAATGCACAATACACGTCCAAATGTGTTACCCAAGAGATGGTTTGTCTGTTGTTTTTTATCTGTAACATTGCATTTGAACAGGTCGAAACTCCCAATGTCTTGCAGAGATGGCACCTTATAATCACGGTTGTTATGTCCTGCTCAGAAGCAAAGTGCTATAACTGAGAATTACTTCAGAACTGTCTTTTCTTATTAATGGGTATTTCCAATTGATGTCTTGAGTATGAATTCCCTAGAAATCCTGTTTAGAGATGATTATAAAACTAAAAGGGAAAACATTTAGCTGCATTTACTGCAGTCTGCCTTTTTAATTACATCACATCCCATTGTGCCCCAGAAAGGATCCATCACTATTATGTTCAAAGTAGAATTATTGAGTAATTTAATCTAGAGGAGTTGTTGAGGAACAGTCAAGGAAACTATGACTGTGACATGACTGTAAACAAAAAAAAAGTTTGTATAGCTTAGTTATTTGGGCCTATATTCTATAGAAATGTATTTAAACACCCTTTTTAATTTATAGCACAACACGTAACCCTTCTGTTTTGTCAAAAGACTCTGACACATTAAGATGAATCTCAGAAATTGATGTTACATTTTGTTGAAATAACAGATTTCACACCGAGAACAATTAAGCAAAATTTTAATCACAGAAATTTGACCCAATTCTTTAATTTAGACATAAAAAATTTTGTAGTACATCTTAAAAGTACAGGAAATATTTTACTTACTACAACTAATGATGCATAATGATTGAAAATGTTCTTGCAGACCAATATCGAGAAGGACGGCCTCTTACCCCCTAACTTCCCGTCATGTCTGTAGTCCTTCAAGGTCCCTTTAGTTCTATAGCTGAAGGACCGGTATAAAACAATCATAACAAAGTAATGCAAGGTTAGGTACTTTACCTGGTAGATATTTCTGTTTCAGTGGAGATTCCCTGCTGAAGGAGGTTGTGGTGAATTAGAAAACAACCTTTAATTATGATTGTGGGTTGTGTCATTACCTGGTCAACTGGTTGCATTTGCATGTCACCTTTTCAGAGAAACCTTCATCAGCAGATTCTTACCACCAATTGAAAAATATTATTATTTTAAAGTTTTGAAATATAATAAGTCATGAACTTTTTCCTTGGTTCCCTTTAAAAACTTTAATATCTGTTATTTTTACTGTAGATCTATCTTGTTAATCATGTTTCCTGTCTTCTAATGTACTTTTCATACCCCCCTAAAAATAAAAAGCATGCCCTGGAAAAGTGTCAGATTAATATTCTAGTCTACTAGAAAATGTTGGTTCTTGGGCAATTTTTGAAGCTTCCTTGTTACTTTTGGTCTGTTACTTATGGCAGTGGCATAAAAGGGTCAACACAAGTTACTATGGATATTACAGGGTACAATTGACTGCGTACAGTAAACACATTAGATAGTAATGCTTTTGTAGATATTAATAGTTCTCTATAACTTAAATTCTTTTTCTCTCCATTGCAGTGAAGAATGGACAATAATAAAGGTTGCTTAGCAGGTATAATGGTTACCATGTTCCCCATCTTAGCCAAGTACAGCTAAGGATGATGGGAATTATATATGTCCACAATCCACCTGAGAGAATGGGCTTTTGTAAAGAAATCCTGCCATTGAAAAATGACCTCAGGGTTTAAACAGAAACTGACAGCTCTCTAGGGCTTTCCCCATAGGCCCCAGTCTGTCTGCTTTAAAGGTCCCATTCTTTCAGGTTCATACTCATATTTTGGTTTTCTACTAGAACATGTTGACATGGTGTAATGTCTGAATATATTTGTATTCACCCAGTTGTCTGAAATTGAAGTTTTGATGCTTGTCTCTTTACGCCCCCCTCCCGAAAAAGCCCAGCCTGCTCTGATTGGTCAGCATTTCTGGGTCTTCCGCATCAGCGCTCAACAAGTCTACGACCATCAATACAGCGAGAATGCAATGAAATGTTTTCTCCCTGGCACAAAAAGTTTTGTTTCTTTTTTACAAAGGTTTGTTACTTTTCATCTACTGACATTCCCAAGCAAATGTTACCATGCTTATACAAATATGGTAAACATAATACCTGCTAAATATGTTAGCATGCTGATACTTGCAATTATTTCAAAGTAAAGCCTTACAGATTTGAGTGGGTGTAGACTTTTAATCTTGTGATGCTGGGTAAACTGACTCCATTATTGACGTTTAAACACAAAGCAAGACACACACAAGCAAACTTGTTCTTGTGATGACAATAACCTTGCATTTATCACTAGCACTTGTTGGCACGTTTGACTTGAACTTGATATAACATGTCATGCAATCCAGGAGGTCTGTGGGTGAAAGGTCTTTTAAAAAGCAACTAACATGCAACTAAGAAGAATGAAAAATGAAACTGATTGCAGAGGAAACTGCCCAAATATTTAAACTCCACGTCCCCATTTGTAACAGACTTCGTTCTAATCTGTAGTCTCCAGGCACTGGTGACCTTTTCGGTAGATAAAACATGATAGGGTGCCCTTTCAGTGGAGAAAAACGAGATACAGTTCACCAATGGGTGCCTTTAAATGACCAAAATGGAATGCAATACCACGTAGGCTGCCC
Organism: Etheostoma perlongum; assembly: GCA_026937815.1. NCBI lineage: Eukaryota > Metazoa > Chordata > Actinopteri > Perciformes > Percidae > Etheostoma > Etheostoma perlongum. The sequence continues at coordinate 11,858,727 of CM049386.1, forward strand.
TCATGCTGGTGCCTTTTTTGATTTTTTGCCCCTGCCCCTCAGACAGCTTGAGTCCACCGCTGTCTCCAAGACACAAGAGACTGTGTTTTAATCAGAACTTATAAACTTCCCCCCTGAAGCACCAAAAAAACCTTACACAGCTGTTTTCACAGAGGAGTTCCCCTTTATAGATTTTTATAAATAATGTTTGGGGGCACGTTGAACAGCACATCATGCCCACATTCATGACAACAGCATAACAGGAGCGAACAAAATACACCAATAACAAACAGCCAGTGTGACACAGAAGTTTGTGGTTTTGCTACAGGTATATTTTCAGTTACTGAGAGCGGCCCATGAAGTGGGTTGTGAGACACCACATGGGAAAGTATCAGAGCCTTTTGCTGTCCCACAGGGGAAAGTTGTCACCTTCACATGTAAAATGCGAGTTTCATATATAGGAAATCATCAGATACAGTATAAAGATAATCATGTATATATATATATATATCATAGCTCAAAAAGCTCATTCTGTACTATAACCTTCATCTTAGCTGTGTTTATGCAGTTTATGCTGCTTGCTATATCACCAAAATGAATCAAATGGCTAGGCGTTATATGGTTTAAAAGTGGATTTATTTTCTCTAGCAGAGCTGAATCTAATAATTTTAATTAATGATTAATATGATGACTATTTTACTGTATAATCGATTATTGGTCTATAAAATGTCATAAAATAGTAAATAAAAAGTCCAAGGTAACTTCTTAGGTGTATTCTAATTAATATAAAATATATATATACTATAAACAAGGTATTTGATACAAATAGTTATAAGCCTTTAGGGTTAGTTATAAGCTGACAGGGTCACATTAAAATGACAGCTGATTATAGACCTGCTTTGTCATCAAGCAGATTTTTAACTCAGCTGTTCTTAATGTTACTAAAACTCAAAACGCTTACTGGTTTAACGCCTGCTGACAGCTTCATACATAAATACTACCTTTGTTATCTGCCAAAAGTCTTAAATATACAAGACATTAACAGTAATTGCTTATTAATTTCTATAAAGCACAGGAAAATCAGTGTAATTGCTTCACTAAAGATAGATACCTATAACCATTACAGATCCACTACCGTGATTGTGATTTTACACACCTTTGTACATCGTCATAATGTGACATTATTACATGTATAGAGTAGATATAATATTGTGTAATATCATAGTCACATAGTATATAATATATTATCATAATATTACCATAATATCATATAGATATATATTATTATTATTATTATTATATGAATAGTTTGTTTTTATAAATGCTTTGGTGTAGCTTCCACAGCTTCCCCAGTTACAAGCCTGTGAGGTCTACAATGGCTTTGATGAAAATGGTATCATCTCTTAGATAGGGGCTCTTGCCTGCCAGTTTAGCCAGCGGACAGAAGAGCGGGCAGCCACTGGCAATGTTCATCTCACTGATCGGCCGCTGAAAGGAGGTGGAGGTGACATCGGGGGCGAAAAGCATCGATGATGTGCTCCCTGTTGTTCTGATCCAAGAGCATTAGAGTCACCTGGGAACAAAGGAGGAGCTTGTTTTGAGCTATTCATTGTGGCGACTATTAAAATAGGTGGAAAGATTGTTAATAAAGTTTTGCTACCTTCTGACTGAATGGCCATTTGAGCAGAGCGTCACACTTTCCCCTCATGACGACAAAAAACAGCGAAAGGTGCGTTCCTCTGCCCGTCCCATCGCCGTTCAGATAAAGCCTCAGACACATTTTGTAGCCGTATTTGCTGGAGTAAAATGCTGCGAGGAAGAAAAAGAAGATTCCAGAATGTAACCCAAGTCCAAACACAGTGTCATGTGAGAATAGGAATGACATGTCCACTCCCTGAAGGACAACAAGGGTGTAGTGAAGTGGAATTTCCCCTGACTACATGCCAATACATCATACAAACCACATGATCTTAGCTCACTCACATTCAAACAGAACCTGTCAGCTTAGAAATGAAGCCGCTGATTACACCTTTTATATTACCTGGTGAGAACATTGCAGGTGTTCGTTCGACCGGCCACAGCATCCTGTCTGCGGCGGGAGAAGTCAGAGATTTTCCACACAAATATCCCATCGTAGGTGCAGAACTGGAGTTCTCGCAGCAACTGTTCGGTTTCAGACAGCTGCAAGTCTCTCATGGTGACGGTCCGCTCCAGCTGACGCACTTTGTTGGAGAGGTTTTCAATTTTTTCCTGGTCTAAACGATGCTGGTGTGAGAAAGCCTCCAACGTAACTGAACTGCGCTCCACTTCTCGGTTTAGGACACACACAATGTTTTCTAAAGCGTTCACCTGTCAAAAACAGCAAAAATTAAGTTAGATCCTCATTCAAAACCTAGAAATATTAGCAGTAAACAAAGAGCATCATATCCAGTAAGGCTCACCTTTTTGTCCACGTCCACCGACTGCATGGAGGCTGCAGCTCCAGAGCCCATAGTGACCCCCTCCTCAGGAGCCCTGTACAGGCCAAGGCCAGAGTCCTCCTGCCACTCTCCGTGAGCAGCAGCATCGGCACGCGTCCGAGCCGTGGACAGCACCATGGGCAGCAGCAGACGCAAGTGCTCCATGGTGCTGCTGTGTTCATGGTCAGCGAGCTTCCCATTATCTATCTAAGAAAACACAACCAAGCTTATTCAGCTACTACTGTACTTAAGACCCAACTGAACTGAACACCTTTAAACTGCAGGACATAAATGATGCTACTTTCTGGGAGAATAATAATCCTGTTTCAATGAGCAAAATACTAAAAATGTACTGAAGTAAATGTTTAACGACTTATCAATCATCATATTTGAGAGTAAAATAAATGTTATATATTGAAATGAAATATCAACCACTTGTTTACAGTTTTTATGAGGATCTCCAAAAAGACTTTGTTTGAAAGCTTAACATTAATATTAACAAGTATACCATGAAATATTAAAGACAAAGCAACAATAAACAGTAAAGTTCAGGTTATTCATTAGTTATTATTTTAGTTAAAACCCATCTAATCTGCTTAATCAGAACTGGGTGTGGGTTTGGTTTCACAGTGCCATGGCAACATGAACAAACAACGCCTCAACTGTCTTCATATTTTAATTCAAATGTTGCTAAATCCTGATTGGTGCATGGAAGTATGTGACATCATCCTTTTCCAACTGAGTCACACCCACTCCAAACCAGCAAAAAAAGCCCAGAGAGAAATCTCTCCAACCAAACTGACAGAAAATTACATGTTCATACCTTTCTAAATATGAAGCTTAAACTAGAGCCATTTAGCTACGCATAAAGACTGGCGGCAGGTGGAAACAGGGAGCTAGATTATTGTACATACCACAGATTTACAGCCCACATCACTGAACGGACAGGCACTCTTTGACTTGGCGCAGGATTTGCTGTGGTCATTGAACTGAAGGTAGAATGGTCAAAAGAAAAGGTTAGGAGTCAGTTGACCAAATCCAAACAGTGCATCAACTCGAAACCGAAAAGTGAAAGTAAAGTACAGGATTACTGGCCAGAAAGAAAATGAGTGGTCATGAAGGGAATTCTAAAAGGGACCATTTCCTTTAACTGTTCAGATGATCAACAAGTGGAACTCACATGCATCTATAGTTTCATGCTACATTACATTTCATTTCATGCTATTGTAACATGTATGTTGGCCAATATTTCTGTTTTGTATACATTTATGTTTTATACCTATAACATTTTATTTACAGTGGCTAGAATAAGTTTACAGACCCATGCTAAAGTTGATTAAAAAGAGGATTAAAAAACATCTTTTGGAAATTGATCTTAATGCCTTAAATTAAAATGTTTTTGGAAAATCCAACCTTTTAAGGACACCAGTTTTCTTGGTGAATGAATAATGTATTTTAAATAAATAAATGTTCTTCCTTAAAATACAGGGGGCATAAGTATACACACCCCTATGTGATATTAAACCTAGAGATTGGCATGGTTTTATGTCAGTTAGCTTAATAGCTGGTTTGATTTGCATTGAGAGATTATGTTATGGAAAGTTCCCATGCCTATCTCTATGTATGGTGAAGGGTAGGTGATGATGTGGGGTTATTTTAATTCCAAAGAACAAGGGAACTTTACCAGGATGCATATTATCCTGATCCATGAAATAACTGGCCTTTAAAAATAAAAATCTGCCTGCCTCTATGAGAATTTAACACGGGGGTGTGTATACTTATGTCCCCTGTATTTTAAGGAAGAACATTTATTTATTTAAAATATATATTATTCATTCACAAAACAAATTGGTGTCCTTAAAAGGTAGGATTTTCCTACATTTTTTGAATTAAGACATTAAGATCGATTTCCAAAAGATGTTAAAAGATTTTAGCAATGTTTTGCAATACCAAGTTGAGTTATTTAAAACCACTTTACTATTATATGTATTAATAAAAAAGATAAAGGGTAATTTGAGGAGCAGCTCAAACCTTTTCTCTTGGGATTTTTTTCTTGCCACAGTCCTTGCATTGTAAGGGAAACTTCAGACAGATCTCATCATGGGCCTAAAATTAACCATGGAAGGAACATGAGAATATTATTTAGTTTTCATTTATGCAGACACAACCAGCAACTGCTTTACCCCAGATAAGCTTTATGCCTCACCTTGATGTCTTTAAAGTTGAAGGTAATTTTGCAGTATTTGCAGTTGAGCGTTCTTGCTTCACATTCTCTCTCATTATGTCTGTCCTTGTCTGTACGCAGGATTGACGTTTGGCAGGCCTCACACTGTATCCGCTCAAATTCACAGCGACCTTCATGTTGAGCCTAAAGATGAAGAATAGATATATAAGAACTACATTCTTACTGCCTGCACACGTCTGGTATTTGTTGTTTTTTCTCTCTAAATGATATAAAAAAAGACAGTTGTGCTTTATGGTGCCACAGCACACTTGCATGCATGAGGTGTAATTTACATGGTAGCTGTTTAAAACATGTCATAAAAGCTTCTGGTCTTGTGTCAGTTATTATATTGCTGACACACCCTTGTCAGACATTGTTAAGCTGATGCCGTGCACAGATATAACTGCTAGACACACCTGTACTTGATAACAAGCATGGTACAGCATGTACTGACAGTTGAAATGTGGAAAAACAAAACACCATATATCCTTCAGTGCATCTTCAGTGCATAACAAACCAGTTGAACAACACAAGACAATTTACTTAATTAAAAAAGTGATATTAAGTAATTATAGCTATGTAATTATATTTTTCCTGTAACCCAATTATGAGAAATATTCTGAGACATACAACTATATGCTTGTTAAAATAAAAATAAAACGTGAGATAAAATAAGTAAAGCCATTTAAAACAGCTAACCTTAAAACTAAAATAAAATGGGTTAAGAGAAAAAGAGGAAATGAAAGTAGAAAAAGCACAGAAAATAAGAAGCTTGATAATCTAAAATGCCATAGTTTTGAAAAATGCCGGGGAAACGAAAGCTCCGCCCAGACTATAAGGCGGAGTTTATTACATTCTCTTTCATAATGACTATCAACAGCATCTGGAGCCACAGAGCAGGAACTACAGGTAGGCTAGCCAGTTTTTCGCTTTGACTGTTCACTTTTCAGGCATGCCACATCGGCAAATCTCAAACCGAATATCCAAACTATATACGAATCATTTCAAATCCCTGTTTTACCGCGCTACTCAGGGAGCATAGTCTATTTTTCCAACAAGTTTTGGGCGTGTATGGCTAGCTAACACAGCAGATCTTTCCACAGAGACAGTGACTAAGACGGCAGCCCACAACTAATCACACAGACATGTGGGTGTTTCACACCACATAGTAGTCATTTCTTGAGCACTGCAGTCACACACTTTGACCAAATTGTCCTATGAAGCAAGCTCGTGTTTATTTACAACATCGGTAAGCTAACAAGTCAGAACCACATTTGCAAGCTATGAATAATCATCTGCTTGATGTTCTCATTTGAAATACTAGATAGGGGTTATACGGTACTGTTAAAACTACAAACAGACAGAAAGGTACAAACATCCGTTTACTCATTAGCATCAGGAAGTCAACTCTTTACTAAACAAACTTACCACACACAAAAACATTTACAGTAAAAACAAAACTAGTCATAGAATCACATGAAACCAGACTGCTTTTATAATTATGACAGGACTTTTCTGTGATTTTACAAACCAGTCTGTCTGAATGATGTGGTTCATTGTCTACCGGGATCTTGTTTTTCCATCTAACAGTAAGTATAAATTGAGTAGTTCCCTTGTGAACTGGTGCTGTCTAAATCTAGTTTCATTATCATGTAAGGGTTAAATTAACCCTTACAAGATAGCTAACCTCGAGATAAAGGGCCTTTTCTATCCTGGTACTTTCCCACTGAGCTGATGTTCTTAGCTGGTAACATGGGGACTTTCCAGGCTGCTAAGTTTCACTTCCTGTTAGGCTGTTAGACTCTGCTGCTAATGCATTGCTGCATTGCATGTAACATGAGCACATCTTTCAGCTCTTTGTCAACTGAAAGCTGCAGGGGGAAAAATGTGACTGCAACCCAGAGAATGCAGAATATGTCCCGTATACTCAGTGTTGGTGACAGTACAAGTTTGGGTGTAGTACACGGACACTTATACACGATTTATATGAGACAGGCAGTGAACACTGAAGTAGAAAGCAGAAGCAGTAATTACACCCAAAATGACAAAAGCACTTTATACTTCACCTCATACTCTTTTATTGAGCCTGTCCAATCACAGCCCTGGTTCAAACACCTGGCAGGCAGACTTGCTATTTCTCGGCCGGCTGCATTGTCGGGAAATGCCTGGTGGGCGAACAAAGAACAATGAGGTGAAGTTATAAAGTCATTCATTATAATAGCAAACAGACATTAAAGATTGCATTGTGCGAGACTGTGGTAAGGGAAACTCCTATCAGATTGTAGTAAAACGTTTTCTTTTTTTTTCTTTTTAAATCAGTGAGTGAGAAATGGGATATAGATTACAAGGAATATGACTCATAAAATAACAATATTGGCTGACGAATGATATCCTTCATAACTTACCTCATTACTATTTAGGATGGAAATAGGTTCCTCATATATCTCCTCATGGCGGCAGGCTTCACAAGGCTTTGGCCCAGAACTGACAAACAAAATAAGTTTATGACTTTAAAGTAAACTGTTTGGTGCCAACAGTCAATTTCCTGCTGATTCATTACTTGAACGACTGCTGATCAGTATGGATCAGAGCTCAATTAGATGAATCATTCATGAAAAATACAACAGCAGTGAAAAAAAGCCTGTAAGCACTCTACAAATTCTGCAATTTGCAACATTTGATAAGGTGTGGGAAATTGATGAGAAAGAAATGTATTAAGAACATGTGAAATGTGAAACATTTCACATAATGAAAGTCACAAGACACGGGTACTTGACATAGCATGAACAGCATAAAAGTGCTTTTTGCTGTTGTGTGTCTGTTGGAAGATTAGCAAAATGATACTCCATGGCATACATGTTATAAAAGGTTTAGTTTAAGATATGGTTCTATAATTTGATTTCCTGTACTGTCACCGTATGATTAATGATACTGCCAAAGTATCATTTGACATAAGGAATTCATGAATAATGAACAAGCAGTGAGTCAGTGATAGGAAACAAGAACTGGAAAAGAAAACAATGGACACCTTTAAAATGAATCAAGAGGCATGGTCAGATCCTTGTGATTCACTGACTTCAGTTCAAGAGTCCGGTCATGTGTGGGATGAGTCTGAATATAGTAACTGATCTTGGGTGCACAAAATCCCCCAGAGGCGAGCAGAGATAAGAACACAGGATGTGCTGAAGCATGTCCAGTAAGAAGGTAAGCATTGGGGAGGGGGTTTGAATTTCACACGGCTGTAGGTGGTCCAAGGACCTCCAGTCTACCTGGTGAGCTGCTTGAAACAGTGTACACAGAAGCGGTGGCCGCACTGAGCCTGGACAGGCTTCCTCAGGACCTGGAGACACTGCTGACATTTGTACTTATTCTCCATAGGCACTGACAGCACACTGAGGGGGATCCCTGGTAAAGAGTTTGTGCAGTCCAACGAGATTCGGGCCATTCTTCTCCATCAATCTGGCGCTATATCCTGTGAACAAGTACAACACAGCAACTGTTAGTAGCTAACCATAACCTTTAGAAGTAAAGAAACTTTACATCACTTGTGCAATCAAGATGTTTTGTGTTTTCTCTGACATACCACTAACTTATACCGGGTTAAATTACTTATGTGACATGTATGTCAGAGTTAGTACACCTATTGGATAAATCACACATGGGCTATTTAGTAGCTGCACTGAAAGTGCAATACAGGCAGCATCCAAGCCTTTAGGCAAATTATTGTACAGTGAGCATGAGGCTGATTCATCATTTTGATACCGGGTTATGTTTGGCTACAGACTAAACACATTTGAGATGTCTAAAGCCAAATGACGTAGGCATTAGGTCAGCACGATTCTGGCCAAAACGATAACCACGATTATTTTGATCAATATTGAGATCACGATTATTTGTTGATTTTAACCAAAACCAATTTTACAGTCACATAGACTATTTATAACTGCTTTCACATCCATATTGTGCTACATTCCTCTTATGTTGAAATTGTATGTTGTACATACATACAGCAGCAACATATGTAAATGAAAATTATCTGAAATAAATAGCATAGAAAAAAATGTATCTCTGCAAAAGCTCCTTCACTTGTTTTCAGCAGTAACTGATTAAAAAAGCTAGGGAGATGGTGGGAGTGCGATGGACCCATTCATAATGAGGCGGCTGACTCATTATGAATGGGTCCAGCAGGCTCCGTCTCACACGCTATTATTCTACGAACTGAAGTTAGGTGCATTCATTAACTTCTCCTGTGTTTTTCGCCATGGCCGCCATAACAACAGAGTTACCAGTGGAAACACGAGTACAAATACAGTTTGCCAATCCTGCTTAACAATATAAAGCTGTGTCAAGCTGTAGAAGAAATGGGTAATGTAACCGGAATCAAACCATATCCATATAAACAACATTGCTTTGTTTGTAAAGAGGCAGCGGATGTGAGGACATTAGGTGCACCGATGCGACTTAAAGGAAAAATGATAGTCGCATTCTAAAGCCCTGTGAGCTAACAGATAAACTAGCACTGGTCACTGCTGTTGTCTGAAAAACAACATTGACTAGACAAAATGTTGCGTTTACTAGTAAACCAGTAAACCTTGTGACCAACGTATAACCAACTTTTTTCCCCCCTCCGTTACTCTATCCTCTGTGACTGTCTAAATCTAGAAACTAAGCTGAGCGATGCAGGGAACAACTCTGACTGGCACGTGATCAGACAGTGGTTAACGGAGCGGTAGATGGGCTTTGCAAAAAAACTCGGAGCGTTCTATGAACGGAATGACGCATTTAAAATATACTCGATTACGCAAATTTGATCGTGGGAAGCCAAAATCATGATCATAATTCAAATTTGATTAATTGTGCAGCCCTAGTAGGCTTGTTGTAATACATGCAAATAAACCATGGCTGTGCATAAAATGTGAATACATGTAAAACTGTTGAGGCTACAATGGAACATGTGTGCAACTATCATTAATTAATAATGTGAGAAAAACATTTGGTTTTTTTAAATGTTATTAGCCAAAATGTAATTATTGCATCACCATTGCCTTACCAGTAGCATGTCTTTGCTGTGACCCTAATGAACCTGGGAACCTTCCAAAATGATTTCCCTAACTAAAAGCCTAAATGAGATATGTGCAAAATCTTTTGAGTTTAATGCAGAGAGAGATACAGACCTTTTGAAAATAGACACTAAAACTGGTGACAGGTTTGTCTGATGGGTTATTTTAGAATGTAAACATGGTGGGTAGGGGTGGGAATCTGTTGGCACCTCATGATTCGATTCTGATTGAACAATTTTTATGTACATTTCCATGCATGATTTTAAAAATATACATATGAATCTGAGTTTGATACTCAGAGTTTGCTAATCACTTCCTAGACCAAGCAGCTAGACAAAGCTTAGATTTTGACATATACAGTATTTGTCACACACAAGTTTTAATGAAGTGTTTTGTCTGAGGTCTTTATTTTGTAGTCATTCCATGTTTAAGCCTGCTTGTAAAAGTCACCGTCTTTCACAGTAATCTTCCATGTCAGAGGCTCAGTCATGTTTAAAGATGAATAATTAGCTTCTTAGAAGATGAAACATGATGTAGTCAGATGTAATGTGATAAAGTAGATGAACAGCCTTTATGTGTTTGGACTAATTATTTCATGTATGTCTCATTAGATCATGTGTATACTGTATATACAACATTTAATTTAATTTTTCCTTTTGGCCATTTTCTGTGTTTTTTTTCTGCACTCTTGCCTAGACTCTACGTTGTTGTCCATTATCCCATCCTCTTTCAGTTACTCTGTTTTCTGATTTGTACTTGTCTGGAGACAGTAACTTTACAAAAAAAAATAAAAAAATAGAGCATTGAATCGTGATGCATCTAAGAATCGATTATTTTACCCACCAGTAAGCAGAGGTTTAGTAAAGACAAAACATTGATGCCAAGAGAGCTTTTGCAATATCTGAAAAAAGAAGACTTTTCACTAAATAGTTTATCTTTACTTGTCTCATTGCATTTCATTATTTTTCTGGTATTTGTTTTCTGTAAACTTACAAATACTTACTTCCCAAACAATTTTAACATAACTTTGCGTCTGTCAAAACAAATTGAAAATCAATATTCCAGTCTGGAAACCAAACAACTCTCAATAAAAATTAATTGAAAATTATACAAACTATGACAAACGCTAACAGGTCGCCATTGCTGCCCCTTATTACAGCTCGGGAGATACTTGCCAAAGCTGTATCACGGCTGACTTACTTTTGCTCATGAAATTTGCAAAATTTGCAAAGCTCTTCTAGAAATGTCTGCTCTATGATTCTGTTAGTAATACATGGTTTATCTGAAAAATCCCTTACGGGTAGAAAAATGAGTGAGGAGTGTTTTTTCCATCAACAGATGTCATATATTGACATCTTCCCATACACCCACATCAAATACTCCATTACTAAATATGCACACAGCTGTTTGTTTTCCTGTCAGTGCCTAACTGGGTTTGGTTTTACACAGAGCTGCAGAAAATGTTATACGATGGGGATGACGGGATGAAAATATAAACTTAATAATAATAATAATTATACATATTATTTATGGGTGCCTTTCTGGACACTCAATGTTACCTTATAAGACAATAAAATCTTGAAGTATTTCTGCTTGTTTGCCTACAGGTGCTAATGCAATATGTAGTTTATCCGGTTTGAACTCTAGACTGTACAAAAGCCAAACAGCTTTGAGTAGTGTTGTCTCCACCTATTTGTTTGCTGGAGTCAACACGTTTTAAAAAACAGTTCTCCCATAAATTAAAATGATTCTTCAATTAAAATGCCACTAATCTAAATTTGCACAAAAACACACAAGAATGTTTATTACAGTGTTTTCCTGAACTGGTAAAGGGTAACAAGGCTATCTGTTTACACTAGGTGGTGGTAAATATATTTCCAACCTTTTTGAAAGCATACTATTTATCCTGCACAAACTGACTGAGGAATTTTAATGGAAATTGTGTGCTTTTGTAAAAAGCCAGCCATTAAAATGTTAAGAAATGAGGCTGAGGTAGGCTTATTTATTGTGCTGATGTGGCATAAAGTAGGAAATATCTGAATCCTCTTTTTGGTGAACCTTATATTGTATTTTACAGATGTAAGCATGTTCTAGATGAAACTAGGCAAATTAAAAGGTTACTTTGCACCAAAACCTATTTTCAGTGGAACCGTGAAACCCACAAAACAGAACGCACATCCCTAACATCTCATTTTCATGATGGAAATCCCATGATCACAAGACTAATAGCTAGGGCACCTAACTCTCATGCTTATCATGAGACTTAAATTGATCCAAGTGAACATGTGACCGATGATAACATAGTAATACATTAGCTGCTATTAGTAATGATAGTAAACAGTCAAGCTACAAACAATAATCTTTCTTTAAACATTTATACTTCCTGGCATCTTTTCTAATTCATTTAGTTAACATTTAAAAACATTTGTGGTAAAATAAGGTTATTAGCTAAATCCCAATTTTTAAGATTAAATTACATAGCATTTTCACTGTTTGAAACATATTGTTGGCAAACTCTTAACAATTACTGATATTTTGTTATCCGTTTTAACTATCTTTTTTTTTTTAAATATATATATATATATATATATATATATATATAAAATATTATATTTTCTATTGTTCTAAGTCATGTTGATTCACCATTTTTTGAGTATTAATACATTCAATTCATGTTTACAAATCTTAAATTTCAGTCCCATTACATTGAGAGTGGAACAGCAACATTGGTGATGATTTTACAGTTAATGTCATGTCAACCTCAAGAAGGCAGGAAGTTACATACTTCACTTGTTAGAAAAAGCCCAATGCTGCTTATCATTGGAAAGCCACAATGTTTTTTCCCTGGTATCATTACTTGAATGCATAGTTGACACATTGCCACGTCTGGTATATGACGACTAACATGTCTTCACTATTGCAACATAAAGCAGTAAAACTGTTTTGTCATTTTCTTTTTAATGAAACGTCCAAATGGAGCAAAAAAAGATAAATGATTAAATAAGTCATAAAAACACTGCCTCGCAGTAAACAATGATTACCCAAACTCTTGTTTACTTTATGTATCCATAGAAACAGTGAGAGGGTAGCAATTACAAACCCAGTAAAAACAAACATTAATCTCGTGTAGAAATCATGGTAAAATAAAACTGTCTGAAACAACATTAAAAGCATCCCAACACTAAGCACAAACTTTACTAAACTTTAAAGTGTAAGCTGTGATAAAAAAAATAAAAACGACCTTGCTTTTTTCTTTAACTTCATATGAAGTTTTTGTAATGTGGAAACGTTTGTTAAAGAAACAACACCAATAGCTGCATTCACAATCAAAACAAAGCCTTAAAAAGTAAAGTACAACTAATCTAGCTAGCTATCCCTGCAGTCTCCACATTTATTACTTTTGTGTCACAAACAACTGTCCCTTAGCTACTGTTTTTTTTTTTTTTTTTTTTTTTTTAAGCCAGTAGCAGCTACGTGTATCTGAAGCCAGAAAAAAACATCTGCTCTGCCAGTATGCTCGTCCTCTCGGTTCGCCATTTCCTTGGTCAGTTTATGTTTTACAACCATGTCAAGTGCTTCTACATGGTCTGGGAACCTTTCCACCCTCCGTGCGATACTAACTGCACTAAAACCAAACCGGAATCTCTTTAACGTTACTCACCCAGAGTCTGTCTGTTCCCCTTAAAAACGCAACCGATACAACGCCAAGTATTTAGCTAGCTAAAGTACGCCCTAATCCACGTGACTGCTAAGTGGGTAGTCCTCTGCAATACTCATCTGGACTTATATATTTGCATTTGTGTAGAACCTAGCTAAACATTAAACTTGCACTTCAACTTGGTTTGTATAAGTAGCTAGCTAACGTTACACAACTTCAGCCAAATGCTAAGTTACTCGGTGTTTCACTAATCTAACTACTATACTATAGGTTTAGCGAATTATCTACTCAGTTGGCAAACTTCTATCTAAGATATTCATCTGGCAAGTAGAAACACAGGGTAACTAACCTTGACGTCTTCACTTTGCCTCAGCAGACAGACAGAAAACAAACTTTGTCCGCTATCGTATAAGAAGGACAGTTCAACCTTAGCTAGCTATGTTTACAATTATTGCGACATGCACCGCTTACTTTTACAGATAAAGCAACTGCCGAGAACCGAGTGTAATGCAGTGCATTGACCAAACCGCCCCTTCACAGGGCTGCCCCGGAGTGGAAAGCAAGTTTTCAACAGATAACGCATGCGCATCAGCGTTCACATATCCACAATGTGGCTGTACACTGGTAGACCTTTCCAATGGTTGAATCAACGACAATACGTTTTGATCTCCAAAGGTATGAGTTACTACAGCTAACGTTACGTGTTTCTGCGTAAGTTGAAAAAGCGTAAAGCTACTAATATTTTTAAATAGATGTTAGTTAACGTTACTGTTTTAATGTAGACATAAATGCATGTCGAAGCCTAGCTAGCGTGCACCATACCTTAGTGTACTCTACGTTAATGGTGCACACATTTACACACTCCTCATCTAACAGCTAGCTAAATTAACGTTTTATAGCGTTAGTAACCTAGCAGCTTAACTTTAAGTATATCGATACGCCGATATCGATATCGATAATTTGTAGTTAATGAAACCTATAAGGGATGGAACCAATATGCATTTGTAGTAAAAATTAAAATCTTTTAGTCAAAATGAGCGTTTTGGAATGTTACAAACACAAAAGTTGAAATGCTTAAGGCAATTATGTTATACAACTGAAACACTAAACATAATACATTGTTTAACTATGAAAATAATGAAGAGGGGAAAAGTTATCAATTTTATTCAGGAACAATCATTTCTTAAATTTGTTAGAGCTTTGGTGTCAGCACATTGGTCTAAAACAATACAAGCCTCAAAACGCCCTTCATGCAAAACATCCAGGATGACTTGACACACGCTCCGAAGCCTCGGCTCAGCACAGCAATACTGTTCAGATGTGTTGTAAGCAGAGAACTAAAAAGAACAAAATTCACATTTCTTTGCCATAAAAAATCTCATAGATCTTTATCTCAAACATGAGCATGCATGGTAATACTGCAGTCTTTTTCAGTAAATAGCTGGTTTAACTGGCTTCTGTAGAGCATACCAAAGGTTTTTGCCTCGATATACATCATTATCAATAAGCTAAGTTGTTATTTGAGGGCAATGCAACAAATATCAAGTGCATTATTGCATTGTCTTGGACCAGTTATGCAAATGTTTCTCATGTTGCTCTTCCTTTTTCTCAGCAGTGTGTGCCCACCAGGTGCACAGTAGTAGTACTGGGTTTACAAACAGCTGTTATAATGGGCTGTATCCTGGACATATCCACACCACCCCCATCCAGAAAGTCATGTTGGCTGTTGGGTCAGGTGTGGCTGCACTACACGACCCCCACAGACATGGTGAGATCCACATAAGCCCTGTTTTGATCAGGTATTAAAATCCAATCTGAGTGATCAGATCAAAAGTGGTCACTCAAGACCCATTTGGAGACATTCTACTGCCGGGTGGGAACAAACGTACTTAGAGTTGTCCACTTGTGATCAGATCACTCAGGAACCAGGTCAAAACAGGCCCATACATCAACATGGGGCTCATGCTTCATTCTTTGTTTTTTTCTTTCCCTTTTCATCTCCCTTTCTTCATTGTTTAAAAAAAATAGGCCTTCCCATGGCCCGAGTGATTCTGACGCATACAAATATAACTACAACGCCAGGTTTGACTCTGGCTGGGGAAATATTTTTTTATGCCAATCCCTCTGCTTTCACTGCTTGTACCTCTGATATCAAATATAGGCAATCTGAAAAAAGACTCCAAGAAAAGCCTTCCTGTGTACAGCAGATGAGGCGGTAGACGCCAGTCACAACCTACTGCATTGTCAAATATGGAGATAGCTCTGTTGATGGTGGTCCAAAAGAAAACCACTAATGTTCCAAATGGAATGGAAATTCATTAAAAATCAATTGTGTCTGTTTGACTGCTTTAATTATAAAAGAGTTATTGTAAACTTTGCTTACTTTTTTTTGTGTGGCTTAAAGCTTAGGGGAAAAAAAAAGATGTTAACGGTGTGATAATTGTTAGACCTGTAAAGGTTGTTCTGTTATTTGTTTTGAAGGTTGATTGACTGTGGTACTCAATTGTGTCAAATGAATCTTTCTAGCAATACATTTTAACTGAATGCTAAAATGCTAAATTACACATTTTGATTTCTCAGTGTTCAGAGTGTTTCTTCTTTTTTATTTTCCAGTGAAATAATACAAACTTTTGGGACTGTGCCTGAGGTTCTTTTCTCATATAGCCTACCCAGTACAGATACTCATTCTCAATCTTTTATTCTCTGGAGACCACTGTTACATGGTTTTAAAATGGCTTGGAAACAGAAATGAGAGTAGTAGATACAAAGTGAGTGCACTTACCCTGGAACTTTCAGGGAGGAAGAGAGCACTAACACCTGTTAGTGAGAGCCACACCTGGCTTTTAATCCCCAGTATTGTTTGATCTCCAAAAATGCTGTATCCTACTATTTTAAATGCCTTTTTTATTTGCCCCTTTCACCCACATCCCCAGTTTGTAATGCAGGCACTCTGTTAAAACATTGTACTATCCAAACACAAACCTATAATGACATCACCAGACTTGACATTTTCAGCCAGACATTTTCTCAGTCTAAAGCCACAGAATACATTGAACAGCTGTTTTCACAGGCTGACTAGTACTCCCTGTGATGAGTAAACTGATCATCATGTGAACATTTGCTGGATTGCCCCTTAAACCAAGCCCATTGAAGCTATAAAACACACTTTATTTTCAGACAAACTACAAATTGTTAAACTGTATATTATCAATGTAACAAATATTTTAGTTGAAATGTATGCCATTTTGGGGCAATCAATTATTAGATTGTAGGTTTATCAGCAACAAATCTCTTTATTTCTATATTGTGCATTTTTAATACTAAATCTCTCCCTACAGACATGGTTGCAGTGCTCGGGGAGGCGACAGGACATCTAGCATTGATAAATCTCAGGGACAAGATGAGAAACGACCCTGAAGGCTACACAATCCTTAAGTGAGTCCCTGTAACACTGTTCAGTAACCTTTTGATTCAGGTGCTTTTAAATGGAATTTTCTCTTTGATGAATGAAATTTGATTTACTCTTTCGTGTTAATGAATGGTAATTGCAGAGAAAGACCCCGGATCCGGCTGTCTACACTTGATCTAAGTGAGATGACCTCTCTGCCAGATGGATCTTTTGGGAGGGAATACCTTCGCTTCCTGCAGGACAATGTGAGTGTTCATGTCAAGACTGATTACATCAAGATAAACAAATTTCCTAAGAAATTCCTTCCTTTTACGTTTTCCCGTTCGGCTTCACTCTAGCATTCACTTTCCTGTTCTGTCAGGATGTGACACCCGACTCAAGGGCAGACGTAAGGTTTGTGGACGATGAGGAGCTAGCTTACGTCATGCAGAGATACAGAGAGGTCCATGATTTGCTGCACACTTTACTGGGCATGCCCACCAACATGTTGGGTGAGTCAGGCTCTACAAGTTAAAACCATATTTAGAAATAGTGTGGATTTTCAACCCACTTAAACGTCAACTTCCTTCTAGTTTTCTCTTCTTCTTCCATCTGGAATAATCTGGATATTTCTTTCTCTTTCCGTCCCTTCTTGCTGCTTTCAGGTGAAGTGGCAGTGAAATGGTTCGAAGCTGCTCAGACTGGGCTTCCCATGTGTGCTCTTGGAGCTGTGTTGGGGCCACTTCGGTTGAGTACGAGGTACAATACCAGAGTCTAAACTACAGCACAGTATTGAACCACTGGGATATTTAGTAAGCACTGTAGCAGTACGAGCAAAGGTACTGTATAGGTAGTTAAGTTTGAGTGGAAATCTTTGATATGCTCATAGTATTCAAGCTCACCTGTTTCTGTGCACTCACAGCAAAGAACAGAACTTAATGCTTTGGGTTAAGGCTGCAATAACTACAATTTTAGTTAGTTTTTCTGAGCAACAGTCCAAAATCCAAAACTATTCAGATTAATATAATAATAATAAAAAGCAAGAAAACCAGTATTAAGTATTCTTATTTTTTAGACTAAAGCTCTTTGCGTTTTTGCTCAAAAAGTGAATAAACAATATATTTGTTACCAAATAGCAGATACATGTTGGGTTGACTTAGCGATTAGTCAGCTAATAATTTCAATTGTACTGCTTCATTTGTAAAACAAGGACTCTAGTAGTGATTTAGTATTATTTTAGTAGATAACAAAAGGGAAACTGACAACAATGCAGTCCAGATCTCACAGAGGCATAAGAGGAAACACTCCAAGAACTATATATCATTGCTACCCCCATGATGCCTGTAAACCATCTTTACCTGTAAATAATTAATTCTTCCTCATAAAATAACTGAACTTCCTTGTGCTTTTGGGGAACTGGTTTATCAGAGATGAATTCTTTTTTGTCATGATGAACTTTTCCTCCTTGTATCACCTTCTTCTAGCCGTTTAAAGTTGCTGTTTACATCCTTGGGCCCTTGGGCTTTGCGGAATGGCCATCGGGCCCACTGCGTCCTCAGCATCTTCTACGAGAGACGATGGGCGCAGAGCATCGAAGACCTCCGACAAGAGCTCAACATAGAGCCACCTCCTGTAATAGTCAGGACTACCAAAAAGAGGAACACCTGAGAAAGACAACAAAGACAAAAGACTTTTTTTATTGCGGACAAACACAAAATATTTGAAGTGTTATACTGTGGAGAAGAATGCTATTAACACCTGAGGAAATGAGGGAATTTCACAATTGTCAAACTTTGGGGTGTCAACGTTGACTTTGAATTGTGAATCATTTTGAGTAAACACATTTCAGCTGAGGAAATGCTCAGGTTTTTTTGCTCTTCTGATACTTATAGATAGCAAGTCTTGGTCAACAGATCATGTTCAGTTGCCATCTGTTGTTGCAAATGTGACTGAAAGTGGGTATTTGTATCAAGTACCAAAATAAATGAAAATACTTAATTATAACTAAATTATATTTCCGTGACAATTTATCTTCTTTAATATTGCTGTGAACTTACAACTAGTTGCTGTTTTACCTTTTCTTGTTTGACTTTTAAGGGAGTCTATTGTAACACCTGGCCAGGGACTACAGATGAAAACTAGCCTTCTGGCTAATGCTGGCATTTTTTTCAGAAATGTTCATTAAAATGCACTGTCTTGTCAATTAAATTAAAAAAAATTGAGAAATAGTATCATGTGTATAAGTAGTTATACTTCTCACACATATGTTTAGTGTAACTGCTTCTGTTATTTCATCACATACTGAAAAAATGCAGCTTTACTGTATATCTCTACATGGTTCTTTGGACAAAATACACAAAGATAAGCCATGATTTTACTTGTATTTCTTTGTGGATATGATGGTTACATGTGAATACTAACCCCTATGATGATGTGTTTCCCTCCAATTAAGGAGTAAAAACTTCCTCTCTGCATTTTATTGTTGTGCATCACATTTTAGAATTTATTTCTGCAGTTCTGCCAGTTAGAATGCAAATTTAATTTTATGTTACATATACCATGATTCAGCTGGCCCTAAAAGAGACATTAACAGAGCAATTGGGACATATTGAATCAAGCCTAATACTCACTATTTTCGAATCTGAATGGTTTTAATGGGGAGATGTATTTATAGACAGTGTCTCTGTTGAAATAGCAAGGAATGGGCTATTACAATGTTACACAACATAGTACCAAAATTACTAGAAATATTTGGAATTGCTACATCCTAGGATATCCATAACTTAAGCATGTCCTGAAACTATTTAAATCAATCCTGTCATAATAGTACCAAACCATTTCTCTGACATGGTCATTGGTGCTAAAAACAATACCTAATTTGAATCGAAAATATCACTGATGATGAGTCAGTGAAGTCCCTACTTGATTCATAGTTTTTCTTTTTTTCTCAGTTTTGTTTCATTGCCTGCTACCGTCTCCTCACACAGAGTTTCTGGTCACTTCACACTTCTTACTATGAGTTTGTTACTTTCATTGTTACATAATCCTAAAATGACTCATGCGTGTATCTGTATCTTACTGATGTTAAAGCTAAACCTAAAAATCCACAAACATTCATTCAACAGGAACAATATGTTTTTGTCTGATTGTATCAGCACCTGTAGCTATCCGGGGTCCTGGAGACATATTTTCACTTAATGTACTAATCTGAAAGTGCATCATCAAGAGCACACTGTTGCATGACTCATGTTTGTGATGTTCTTGTTGACTTTACTGCCCTCCAGTGGGTTTCTGCCAAACTTCTGAGAAGTAGAAGAGGTGTGTACATCTGGTTTTGGACAAAAAAAATAGTGGTTTTGTTTTGTGAGCTCACATATTATGATCTTAACAGCTGAGCTACTTTGCCAAATTTTAAACAGTTTAACTGTTTTTTCTAAGGATGTTTCTAATAAAAAGCGGAAACATCAACTGTCTTCGGTGGTGAAGGGTTATTAAGCACATTCACTCTAGTACCTTTTTAGGACAAATCTAAGATATTTACTTTACTTGAGAATGTCCATTTTATGTTACTTCAATACATTTTAGAGGTACTTTTTACTCCACTACAATTATTTGCAGCTGTAGTTACTCATTACTTTACATGTTCAGATTTTTGAAAGTCTATTTAAGTAATTTGTGATGCAAAAATGCCAAACATTTCACGGTTCCAGTTTTTAAAATGTAAAGATTTGCTGCTTTTTTAATTATTTCAATTTAATTTTTAATGATTTTGAGGTGTGTTTTTGTGGCTTCAACGAAACAAAGCACTGTGATAATGTCACTTTGGGCTCTGTGTAATTTGCCATTTCTCACTAATTTCTGAATTTTTACAAACCAATCAATTGGAAATATAATCAGGAGATTACTCTGTAATATAAATTATCATTAGTTGCAGCCCTATATAAGTAGTTAAAATTAGCTCCATCTCAACCAACTACCATAACAGTAAAATGCTGCTTAGACATTAATGCACAAGTGAGAATCTAATGATATAATACATAATAGTAATATACATAATGGTCTGCTACTTTTGATACTAAGTTTTCCTGAGTATACTTAGATTCTTTAACTTCAGTAACATTTTCAATGCAGGACTTTTTATTATTATTTACTGTAATTTTACACTGTGGTATTATTACTTCTTTTAGTTAAGGACAAATGTCTGAGGAAGAATGATTAGTGTTTTTGAGATGTTAGTATATAGTTCTGTTATATCTGATCTTCCTGCGAGGTCCCCAAAGGACAACTTGTATTGTAATGTATTTCAGGTACTGTCATACAGTATGTACTACATTCACAAAAACACACTAAACAAAACCCTGCTGTGGCATGAAAGAACAAACTAAATCATTAATCTCTGAAAATATATTAATGCAAATTCTACTTTGTTTTACTCTTTATGGAAAGTGTAAGAAAGAAAAATCCTTACAGTAACTGCAGGGCATTAAGGAGGTCTGCACACTGTGGGGCTCCAATTAAATACTTTATTTCTTTTTTTAGGCCAACTTTCCAAGAGTCAGAAAATATAACAGTAAACAGTCATCCTGTAATAATTGGTTTACTGAGCATATAACATTGTTACAAAATGACCTCAAGAGTATTTCTTTCTAGTTTCACGCAACATTTAAAACAGTCCGGGATCAACCAGTGTTATTATTTATTTTTATTATAAGAAACGCTTCATTACAAAGGGAAGCTTCATAACACAGATCAAACTGATGCTAAAAACAATTATATTAAATTTTTTTTTTTAAAAACAATCATTGTCAGTCAAACAAAATACTGTTACAGCGCAATTGTGTAATAATAATAACTATATAATATGATCAACAGATAATGTTTAATTATCTGATTATCTCTAAAATAAAGTCTATTAAATCATTTAAAAGAGTGAAAAAAAGAAAATCAGCAGCAATTAGTAGAATATCTAATAAAATAAATAGAAATTGACACCTTTGCTAACTGCACAGTCAGATGGCGACTCATTAGCTGTTGATCATATTTACATTAGGAAATGGTATTTCTTCACATGTTGAAGGTGTTTGGCAGAGTGTGTGGTGTGTCAATGCAGTATAGTGATACTGCGGTCAGTCACGGCAAACGCCGGCAGCAGCGGCGCACTGAATGGATGTGTGACAGAGTACAGCACGGAGCTGGAGTTAGGCTCGTAAAACATCAGCGTATGAGTCGGCCAGTCCAGCAGCAGGCCGATCCTCTGGGGTCTCCTCGCCATCTGCAGGGGGACCTGCTTCCCTGCGTAGCAGAAGGAGTAGTCCCCATCGTAGTGAGACAGCACCCAAGACTGACTGTTGTAGCCCAGCCGGGCCTCATTCCCAGAGCCTTTGCGCTCAAGAGACGTATAGCAGACCCCAACCTTAAATGCACCACTCTGGCCCACATCCACCACCCAGCTGTGGGTGCCAGAGGACATGGACAGTGAACCCAGTGCATTTGGCCAACAGTCGAAGCGTGCTGGATCGTAGGGCGGGGATTGGCGAACTTTTTTTATGAAGAAAAGTCAAAGTGTAGAAGTCGTCAGACAAAGACAGGAGAGGGCTCACTGTGCGCTCATCAAACTTTAAAAAAGTTGATCTATAAGCTGCGGGAAGAAGAAAAAGATGGATTGAATGTCACAAACTGCTGCAATAGTAACAGGCATGTTTTGAGAGATTATCAGAATTCCTTACTTTAATAAAAAAATATTTTTACTGTAATATCACAGCTTGCTCTTCACCACACACACAAGGACGTCAGAAATGCCAAAGTCAATAGTTACAGTATTGGTCAGTGAAGTATAGTACAGATCACTCTATACACCGTAGACTATCAGTACAACTCAGAGTCCTGTCATCTGCAGAAATTCTCAGATGACTCTGCAGTTGTTGGGTATATTAAAGGAGGACAGGAGTCAGAGTACAGAACCTTGTGGCCAACTTTGTTGAGTGTTGCAGAGCGAACCATCTACTCCTGAACGTAATATATATCATCATACACTTGCTAGGAGAACAAGGATTTATATTGAGTCCCTCAAAAGTCTGTGAGAGGAGCTGGAGGTGGTGGTACCTTGGAGTTTAACTTGACAACAGACTTGACGGAAGTTTACAAGAAAGGACAATGCAGATTTTACTTCCTGAAGTAACTCAGGTCTTTTAATGTGTGCGACAAGATATTATAGATCTTTTACCTGTCTGTTTTAGCAAGCATAATTTTCTTTGTTGTAATGTGCTGGGGGAGTGGCATCAGAACCGACCACCAAAACAGACTAAAAACTGATCAGAAAGGCCGGCTCTGTTATGAGAAGAACCTTGGAGCCGTTGGAGAATCAGAATCAGAATCAGCTTTATTTGCTAGGTATGAGGACACATACAAGGAATTTTGCTTTGGCTCATCATCATTGCTCACAATGCGCTTAAACATACAAAACAAACAATATATACACACTATAAATATAGACAGTTTGAGACAATAGTGCAATGAAGAGTGCAACGTATGCAGGAGTAAATTATAATTATAATAGTTATTATTTTAATTATGGAGCATTGTGCAAAGGGTGCTGGAATAAATAGTATTATGTTATTATATAAGTATTATATTACAATATTAACAGTTTGACCAGCTCTGAAACAGGAGATCCTTCAGCTGCCGTCTCCCTGAACAACCATTCCCTCTGTGTGAGGACAGGGGGGTCAGGAAGTAAAGCCTTACACTTCCCTCCTAACGGATGAAAGACACAGTGCACTATCACACATTTATTAGACTTCTTAAAATTATCTGATCCATAATTGCACTACAACCTTACAGTATAATTATGTATATGTCTACCTCACACATATATTTTCTCGCCTGTTAAGATTTATTTGAAAACCTACTCAGTAACATAAAAACATCCAGGCCTTATACAATCACAATCCAGTTACTTTTTACTCCAATATAATCATGCGACAGCTACACAGTAGTTACTTGTTACTCTTCTGATTAATGTTTTACATACAAAAACTTGGGTTACCTAATCTTAAACCTAACCCAAAACAGAAGTGGCTTAGAAAATATAAATCCAAATTAGTATTAATGTTAAAAATAACATCTACAATATTGTAACACTGAAAAGGAGCCATTCTGCAAAACTACTACTTTTACTTTATTACTTATTACAATGAATTTTATACTTTTTGAATGCAGTTTTTTTGCTTGTACTGCAGTATTTTTACACTGTAATATTGTATGTAATTACTCAAGTTAATGATCTTCCATTACTGGACGGATGTCAAAGAAGGAGTTTCTCTGCATATTTCTGTTTGAAACATAGCATTTAGTTTGGTATTGTCATCACATACACAAGACATACCCAGAATTTCTACCAAAAATCCTCCCTGCTTTTGAATTTTGAAAGTGTCCTGTTTTCTATATTTTCAAGATTTGCACATATGCTAATTACCATCATTAGTGTATGCAATAACCTTGTATGCTCATGTTGGGCATGAAGACTGAATACAAATCTACTAACCGTTTGGCCCCAGCAGCACTGCAGTGGCCCACAGACCTCTCAGCAGCTTGCTGTCGCTGCAGCCTGGGTTCAGGTTGAGCTGGTCCGTGTCACAGGGCTCCCCGACCCCCTCTGCTTTCTCCACCCTGACACAAATAAGAGGAGAAGAGATGTTACCTCTCTGGATTGTCCTGAGCAAGAAAAAAATATTCACCAGCCATGTCATGTTAAAAAAATTACCTGTCAGCTATCTCCTGGACACTAGTCTGAAAGACAGGAAAAAAGGGATGACTCTTTGGGGCATTCATGTAGTTTAGCAAGTTATGACCAAGTTCAGGATATTATTATTTGCCCCCCCCGACAAAAATGTCCCAGTCTCTCACCACCAGCTGTGTGTCTGGAGTGTGTGTCAGTGTGTGCACCAGGCTGGAGCGTGTTTGCGACAGACTTGCCAAAGCCTGACTCCAGTGGGCTCTCTGGGTGAGGAGACACTGCTCCACCCGCTCCTCCTCTCTCTGCACCCCCTCCAGAAGACGCTGCTCCTCTTCCTCCAGGGCTTCACGTGCTGCACTGACCTGAGCCAGCACCTGCTCCCTTGCCCTGCTCGCCGCTACCTACACCAAAAGACAGAAGAGAAGAAGAAATATTGGACAACTTAAATTACAAAGTACATTGTTTTTAATATGATTGCATAGATAATACTTAATTGTAGGTCAGGTTAATTGTCACTTTTAGTTTTGAAATTCACTGATGTAATGTTTCAAATTGTATAAAACAATCAAAGTTTATCATCAAATGTGCAATTTTTTTGTGATACATACTGTGGCAGCAAAGTAAGAAATGAAAGAGATAACATCTTTCCCTTTAAGGCTTCTCCAAATCTTTTGTCAGCCATGTTTCAGATTAAATACTTTTTACAGCACTGGTTTTGTAATTTAAACAAAAGAGCTGCAACTAAGTCTACAAAATGTCAGAGAATCCTTGAAAATAACATCACTTCAAGTTCCCAGAGCCCAAACTGTTATCTTCAAGTTAGGATTAGCCGATTTGATAATACACACAGCATGGCACGATACATATTTGTCAACCGTGCCCTGCTATACCAGTAATACAGTGGTAGTTATCTTATTAAGATTTCTGGGCATGGCCAATGTTACAAATCATGGTGTGATGAACCCAAAGAGAATTATAATCTGTATCTGCAGCTTGCTGTGCAGCCAGCAAGTGTCAGCTCATTGTTTCATCTTGAAAGGTGATATGTCAATGTTGTGTTCACAACTCGTTTCTGCTGCCTCCAAATGCCCAAGAAAATTGTTATTGCAGGTTTAAGAAAGACATATTCTAAAGCCCCAGATTTTGAGCAAAGTAGCTAATAAATCCAACATTAGGCAAAATGTGGGTCAATAATGTCGCTGTCCAAGGTTCTGTTGTTTATAAACTGCCAAACATTTGACGGTGGGCGGCTATAAAAGCACAAAGGTTGTCAAAGACATTTTACACGCTTGACTTCTCGAGTCTGACACAGCAATAGCTACAGAGGTTCATAGACCAGAGTTTTGACCAGCTTTGATTCCACAAAGTCAGGTAAGTTTGTCTGTTGTTGCAGAGGCCCATTGGTGATTTAATCCTTGCTCATATAAGGTTTCTACCTATTTGTCTTACCTGCCTTTGTTGTTTTAGGCTTGATTTCCTCGTGGTAATTTCTAACCTAGGAAACTACACATAAAGGACATCTGACCACTTTAACCACCCATTGTGGTGTTTTCAGGAAGGTTAATAAATATGGGTGTACTGAAAGAGGCAACATTTGCTTTGATGCATGCTGGGGATACATTAAATCAGCTAGTTATATGTGTCTAGTGAACATAATTGTATTTCCTCTATTTACCATGCATTTAAAAGTGCAAAGTTCCTCATTATTTAACATTCTTTGAAATAATAAGATCTGAAATCACTTAGCTGTTCTCTCACAATTGTTAAAGTGTTTATATTATGCATATTTTAAGGTTCATAATTGTACTTAGAGGTTGTACCAAAATAGGTTTATGTGGTTTAATTTTCAAAAAACACTATATTTTTGTTGTACTGCATATTGCTGCAGCTCCTCTTTTCAGTGTTGAGCTTTCTGTTTTACCGAGTGAAGCATTGCACTTCTGTTCCATCTTTGTTGGGAGCTGCACATGCACGGTCAGCACAGCTAGCCAGTCAGAAGCAGAGCATGAGGGAGTGCCAGGCTAGCAGCTTGGCAAGCATTATAACATGTGTTACAAAGTGACACAAGTTTGTCACAAAAGTAAAGGCTGGACTACAATAGAGCTGTTTGGAGCAGTTTGTGAACAGTGTTTTCTGTTGAAGATGGTAAGTGCCTTTGAGGTGGACTTTGGGCTTTTTCACCTTTGTAAACCTATAACGTGCACAAAAAACATATATAACACAATAAAGGAAAGGGGAAAAGCCAAAAAGCATAATATGAGCACTTTAATGGAGCAGTGAATTGTGGAAAAGACACAATAACAACCCCCGAAGCATGCTTATATACTATTTCATGCTGTATTTAAAAGCAGTGTTATGAATTAACAAATTAAATCGTGTAATATGTTTTTTTACCATACAGGGATGATTTCTTTCACAATTTCCTCTTTCCTTGTTGATGTAACAATAACGGTTTCAAGTGCTGAGACAATTAGTCCAATAAACAATTAAGTTATTTATCAGACAAAAATGTCAATCCTTCACTGGGTCCAGCTTCTCAAATGTGTAGCTTTTTTATATAATTGTAAACTGAATAACTTTGGGTTATAGAAAACAGCTGTCTGGACCAAACAAGCAATTTGAAGAAGAAGAAAATTAAACACTTTTTACTTTTTACTGTTCTGAATTCTTATACAGTAGATTGATTAACGGTTGATTAGATAATTGACAAAGCAGTTGGCAGATGAATTGACAATGAAATAAAACTTGGTCACAGCCCTATGCAATGCAAAGAGACCTATTGCAGGGTATCCACCTATGGTCTCGCATTGCCAGACCTATTTCCACAGGGCATCCAGAAAGAATATGTTGCCACATCCAAACCTTGTATGTGTAGGCTCCACTTAGCAATGTGTATCAGTATTGAGGTTGACACTTTGTGTGATCATTAGTGTGTGGTTGAGTGGGTGGGGATCAGTGGTATTTCTCACCTGAAGCTTTTGTTCTTTGGATGCAAGCGTCTGGTTAATAAACCTTTCAATCCTCAGTGCCTGCAGCTGCATTTTCTCACACACGTCCACCAGTTGGTTCTGGTGAAAACAAAAACACAACCATACACACACATACTCATCAGCTGGAGACAAGAGAGAAACAAGAAAATCCTGTATTTTTAAATACCATGCAGAGAAATTCAAGAAAGAAAAGCACATGCAAAATGTACCACACCCAAGAAAGAATTATAAAGTAGGCAACACATTGCAATGTCAAATAGGAAATTTGAAAAAAAAAAAGTTTATACTTTGTTTAAAATGTTTCTTATTAAAGAAACGTTTTACTTTTACATCATATAGCCTAACAGTTACAAATAAGGCAAATAAAGAAGTTAGCTAAGGTATTCACACAAAGTGAAAGTAACCTTCCTGGGCTAGCCTAGCCCTGCAGGTATCTCATAATGAAAACATATTTACCTTTTACATTTCCAAAGCTGAAATATGATCAATACCATGCCCCAGCTCAGTCAATACAAAGAAGCAAACAGCTGTTAATGAATAGGCTACAGTATTAGTAGGCTAGTACAGTATGACTCACCCTGACTGCGGTTACTCTGGTGGCCAGAGGGGTCACAGTGTGTCCGTGGCAGGGGCCCACGGTGGCGCAATGAGAGCAGATAAGTCTCTGCTCGGTGCCACAGAACCAGTCCAGCTCAGACTCATGCTCCACACAGAACTCACATTCTCCAGAGAAGATCCCGGATTCGGTGTCGGCGGTGGCCACAGCCTGGGGAGGTCGACAGCGCCGTGTCCCCCGCCGTGTCCCCCGCCGGCTGGTGCTGCTGCGGCTTCACACCGCCGACCAACACGGAGAAAATAGGCTGCTCAAAATCCATCTCCTTAGTTTTAACACCATTTAAAGTTTTCCCCGGGCCAGTCGGTGAAGACGGGCATGTTAATTCGCACGTTATTAACTCCTCGGTCATGGCACAATAACGCAACAGGTGCACCGGCAGAGCTGGAGTCGCACCTAGCCTATTGCCTGCAGCACAGCGCTGTAATACAGGTGGAACAGGTGAGCAGAACACGGAAGTAACACGGACATCAGAGGTCAGAGCTGAGTAAAAGAAGAATAAAAAAAGGCTTTCTTCTCTGCTGGCAGTTTGATCTGGGCGTCAGCTAAGCCTAACAGCCGTAAATCATGGGCTATTCTATTCTATGGTTAAAGGCTCAAAACACTCAAGTAAAAATGGAAATCTGCTTGCATCAATGATGTTTGCAAACCTACATTGATAAAATGTATCACTCAAAATGTGCCTTGATTTAGGCCTATATCAATTCAGAACGAATGATGTTTCATCCATTACTCACCAGTTAGAAATATAGGCTAGGCTACCTGTAATTTATATGGTCAAATGCTTTTACTGTTAAATAGGTCTGGGATATGCCTCATGTCACGGGACATTAAAAATGTTCTTGAAGTCATCACTTCAGACAACAGAAGTCTAAAATGCTAACCTGATATTTATTACAATACATAGCTGTTAAGATTTTTATTTGTGACCGTTTGTAACAATGTCCTTGTTTTTAGAGCAGTCTCATATTCAAAAACTATAGCCAGGTATTTTGATTTGAAATATTCTTTATGTTTACTAGATACCATTGTGAGAAAACAGTGGAAGAGTCACATTTTCCAGGGTGTATATGTGTGATAGATATACAGTTTCATCATATGTGTGGGATTATAGGTGCAGCCACACCTCTTGAATGAGGTATCTGTTTAGAAATAGTGAGCAACACCCACTGTCTGGAAACACTCTTAAATCCAGAGGATAACCTCAATTTGAAATCTGCCCTTCATTTAAAATGACTGTGTAGTCGGGTTTGGTTGCAGCCATCATCACAATAATTATGTTTTAATTTCTAAAGCTACACCAGAGTGCAGCCAAAAAAATAACCTATCGATAATGTCTCAATAGAAATGTTTAGCCTACAGTGTGCTGAGACGATAAAATGAGAAGCTATTGATATCCTGTTTTTTTCAGTTTGTTTTGTAAAACTGGAAGAATAAATGAATGTACTGTGCTGTTCTTTAGTCTTTGTTCTGAGTTTGTTATGTTATTTGAAGATTGTTTCTGTTAATTTAATTTGCCAGTGAGACCTATTGTTTTAACTGTAAAACCCTTTACGTGTGCTTTCACTAGTGGATGCCAATAGGAAAAGTTCACTTCTTGTTAAATTCTTGAAGAAGAAACTTAGGACAAGAGGTATCAAAGGAATCAAAGGGAAGTAAAATGGTTATCCTCTTTGTATCCCTTTTTATCCCATCACTTTTAAAACTGAGCTTTAATGAAAGATGTTTTGTTAAAGCTACATGCATGTTTGGGAGGAAACAGATCAAATCTCAAGAAATTAAAACCTTTGCAAGGAACCACTTCCGACTGCTCACAGAAGAGAGTCGTGACTTCTGGCTCAGGCAAGGTGGGTTTACAGCAGAGGCACAGGGCTGCCATTGTTCCCATCAGAAATAGCTGCTTTTTAATGGGAACAACTAAGTTTGTTGTGGAAGAAAGCTGAATATACCATAAAAAGTGAAAAACAAAAAAATATATATAATGCAAGTGTTATTTACTAAAAAAGAAACAAAACACTCATCTTCTTCTTCCTTGTTGAGTTTAGAATATCTTACCTCATGTCTCAGTGCAGCATGGTAACATAATATGTTTTGTTGTATGCAGCTGTATGCAATAGACTTAATATATATAACAGCACAAGTTTCTTAATACAATTCTAAACCATTCTTAATGCCTTGAAACAGTTCATTTCTGAAGTTTCTGTAATACAGGTCCTGATCCCAAGAGGGTGCTCACTCACTTTACTAACTGAACTGAGAGTCTGCAGATGTGATGGTACAGAAGATGCCCTAACCCTAACCCTTAAGATTATTTAGAATGATGAATGCAATTGGAGACATCCTCAGTGCTACAATATGAGCATCAGAGTGTGTGAGGGGTGGTACATTCCTTTATATGAATGGGAATACAATGGCAAAGGTATAAAAATGTCTATTTAGCCTAAAAAGACAATTATTCTTGGGAAAATAGTAAAGTGAAAAAAACAAGCAGCATTTGCATTTGATATTTAAAAACTTCAGTCCTTTCCCAAAATCAGTGTTTCATTGTCTTTAACTGTGTTATACTATTTTAAACACAAATACATACACAGGCTACTGTACTTTAACTGCATTTGCATTGACTTACCAAGCAACCACACCAAGTAGCAAATAGAAGACCATCATCAATTACGTAAATTGACAAATTTAAATATTATTACCTGCTGATTGGAAACTTGTAGTTTAGTAAAATAATGCACAAAGCCCACATTTGGTCACTCTGATCAGTGTAATAATATTCTATCAGTATTCCTTTCTTTGTGCTTCTGCAGTAGGCTAATGTAAGTGCACGACTGTCATACTAGTGTATGGCATAATACACTGGTAATGCAGCAAACCTAATTTAGCAACAAACGCCATATGACGTTTTTAGGACTTTTTTTATTGAACATTCATAGCGAGACAACAGCATGCGTCAGTGTCAGTGTCAGTGTCAGTGACACCACTGAAAAGACGAGTAAAAAAGGCATGAATGGAGGCCTATGCCTATTAAGATTCTAAACTCAAAGATGGAAATGCCATTAGTGTTTACCCCGCTGGCCCCGCCCGCGCGTTTCTGCTCGGCCCATGGACTTCACATTACAATGACGTCATAACCTTTCTATGCTATAGGAAAGTTTTTGAAATATAAAATCATGGATTAAAAAAAATCTAAACACAAGGAGTGATAATCGACATTGATTGCAGTTTGAGGTTGTCAACAGTTTTATGGATGTCTCATAATAGTGGACTATGGGGAAATGCTTTTAAACCACTGAAACAAATTTAAGACGATATTCCCACCCAGCTAACATTTCGCGCGAAAATGACTGGAAGTGGTCACGAGAGTGCGATGACGTAATACCTATAACAGGCAGTCGTTAAAATTCGTCGATTTCTATTGGACAACATGATTGGAGGCTTCCTATTAGAAAAAGCGTAACTTAAGTTTGATTGGACGGTCTAATTAGTGGTTCGTCCTGTCCCGCCCCGCCCACAGCAGCTCGCACGGCTTTCCTGCGCCAGCAGCGGTGTGTCGCCAAGGCTGGGTTGCTGCCGGAGAGATCAGGGCAAACAACCAGTTAACCCAAACTGGCATCGCAGCGGGGCTGAGGGGCTGCCCCGGCGAGTTTTAAACCTGAATACTGCTTAGGTTGGATCCTACGCCTCGCTGTTACCACCGCCCTTCCTCCTGATGTCGGATTTCAAGCTAGGGATCGTACGGCTCGGCCGTGTGGCCGGGAAGGTGAGCTGGATCCCAGGACTGCCATGTGCGGCCGGGGGTGGGCCCGCGGG
This sequence comes from Etheostoma perlongum, assembly GCA_026937815.1. Lineage (NCBI taxonomy): Eukaryota > Metazoa > Chordata > Actinopteri > Perciformes > Percidae > Etheostoma > Etheostoma perlongum. The sequence continues at coordinate 11,890,646 of CM049386.1, forward strand.
GATCACAAAAGGCGATAGAAAATGGGTTTCGCGGTGATGAGTCGGTGCTAGCCAAATCCTTTTATGGTTATCAACCCGTTGCTGATTTATGAGTAGCACAGCTTTATTGATTTTATCCGCATTTACCGGATTTGAGATGCCGGCCGAGCCGGACTGGTTTCTGTAACGTTAACGTTACCTCCGCCGCCACCACACAGTCTCGCTATGAAGCTAGCTAACGCTAACTAGTACGTAGCAGGTTTCTTAGCTGTTGGATGACGGTAAAAGAGCGCAACACATGTAAACACTCAATTTAAACCCCTCAATTCTTTGTTACCGGTGTCGGGTAGAAATGGCGAAGAATGTTATTTTTTCGACGGTTGGTCGTATCTTTAACGGTCGGTGCGCCGCAACGTTACTGTTAGCAGTGCCACGCTAGCTATGTTATTTGGATTATACGGTGAAGTGTCTGCTAATGAGGAAGCCATTGCCATGCTCCATCAACTGATTCTTTTGTGCAACGTGACAAAGCACCGATAGGACGGCACACAACTCATCTGTGACCAAAACATTGTTTTTTGGCTTAAGTGTCTTTATTATTGCTCCACACTTATATGAAGTTAAACTATGGCTGAATGGTCTATACATGCTCTTGGCTGTTTGGTTTGGGCTGTAACGAATCAGTTGCCCACCCGCTACTTCTCATGGGCTCCAAACAGCAGTCACACAACTTATTTTCATGATGTCAATACTGTTAGTATCTGGCAGTCAAGACAAAGTGTCAAATTGCATGTTTCGACCTCTTTGTATGTGAACAGTACACCACCTACCTTTTGATGTTGTACCATGGTCAGTGTAGCGTGGGACTACTGTGTTGGTATCTTGTCACGTGCATCTGTAAGTCCCACCTGGGTAACATACTCAAGTCGTGGCTACGCACAGTCAGCAAACAAGTGAAATAAACTCTGGTCCCCAAACTGTTACTGATTGATTTGGTTTAGATACAAATTCAATATGTCAGTAACTCCTACATCCCCAAATATCTTGCATCCACATAAACATGTAACTCGAATGCATCGTACTGACGTACTGTGTACTTCTGCTTCAGAGAAAAAACAATGTCAGGTATACATTTACCTGACAGTGAAAGGTTGTAGATTCAGATATTCAGATTTTATTAATACATTTGTATTTGTGCGCTTCATTACCTTGAACAAATGTGCCTCTCTTTCACTCTTCATTTTAAGTAACCTTTTGATAATAGAGGTACCTATTCATAAACATATTCTCTCATTTCAGACAAAATACACACTGATTGATGAGCAGGACATACCGCTTGTGGAAAACTATGCGTTTGAGGTAAATTATGGGGATTTAACTGCAACTTGTGTTTATGAAAAGTATTGCTGTTATCTTTTTCTGATAGTTCCAATGTTAAAAAGGTACATTATTCTATTTATAGGCACGCATGGAGGTAGATGCAGATGGCAACGGAGCTAAGATCTTTGCCTATGCTTTCGACATTGGCAAAGGCCGCTGGGCAGGAAGGCCTTTGCATGAGCTGCTCTGGTAAGTAATCTGTTGATTATTTTATGTGTCAAATAAGCACTTATTTTTGTTTAAATGTCATAGCATTTTATTCTCGTAGGCAAGCATTTATATTGTGGAAGTGTCCTTGATCTGGTCCTCTGATCATAATCAACCTAAAAATTATGAATAGGACTTCTGAATACAGATGCTTATATTGTTGATAAAAAAGTAAAACTATAGACAACCTGGAGATGTGCCAGCGGCTCACTTGTTACTTCTTTTATCTTAAGAATCTTAAAGGTCCCATGACACGGTGCTCTTGCTTAATGCTTTTATATAGCTAGGCCTTAGTGGTCCCCTAATACCATATCTGAAGTCTCTTTCCCAAAATTCAGCCTTGGTGCAGAATTACAGCCACTAGAGCCAGTCCCACAATTAGATTTCCTTAGTCTGTGTCATTTCTAAGGCTGTAGCTTTTGACCTTTCTCGTTTGAAAGCCATGAGGAGGAGAAAGGAGGGGCAAAGTGGAGGGTGGGGGTGAGGTCTTGACCAACTGACAATTTTCTCGCTTGATGTCTCTCTCATGGTTGGGCCAAATTCTCTTGGCGGGCAAAGCAGAGAAAGTGGCGGTAACCTTGCCCCCCATGACTTCATAAGGGGCAAGATTCCTGATTGCCCCATCTGAGCTTTAATTTGCTCAAAGGCAGAGCAGGATACCCAGGGCTCGGTTTACACCTATCACCATTTCTAACCACTGGGGTAGGTATCATCAAACAATCAGGCTGGGGAAATGCATATTAATGCTAAAAAAAAAAATCATGGGACTTCTTAAAGATTTAGTATCTCTACCAGTGCAGGGTGGAGCTCAGTGGCTAACCTTCATCCTGCTGGTATCAGTAAAGCTTCATTTTCTTGTAAATTGATTTGTATACTTAACAGTATTTTTTTTTTTTTTTTTTATGTCTTACTGTCCTTACTGTTTTTATTCCTTTATATTTTAAGTGAGTGTTATACTTTTGAGAGCAAAGATTAACCAAAGTCAAATTCCTTGTTTGTTTACGCAAACATGGCCAATAAAGCAGATTTTTCTGATCATAAGAAAGTTCAGTGGACCAGTATGGTTTATTCCACAAGTTTGAAGTTAACAGTTGCTTGTTATTGATCTTTAATGTCATACTTATCAGCCATTAAATTGAGCCTTGTCCCTCAATCTACGCTGTATTATTTGTGCAGATTATTGTGAGCTGCGTTCCGCCTTTTTAGAATTTATACTCTTCTTGCGCAAGACCAAAGTGTTGAAATCAGTGAATCGTCTTAATGAGCTGCCATTATATTGTTACTGGTAAAGAACTGGATGACTTATGATCTGGATACATGCAGGACTTAAAGTGTTATGCTAGTCACAAAGCTTCGCTCCGTGCACGCTGTTATACGAGTACGTTACCGGCATCGACCGCTGCCGTTGCACCTTCACTGACCGACTTGTTCTTGTGATAAAAACAATATGTGTGTGCACGTTCATTGCGGAACACGATTTGTCATTAACGATGGCCACTGTGTAAAATGTACCTCAAGCCCAAACTGCCTCGTCTGTGTGGAATCAGCATGGCAGTTATATAAACATAAAGGCCTTGTCCCAGAGTTTAGACGTGTAGCTATATAAAAGCTAAGCAAAGTTTTTAATAAATGTACATGAAGCAACTAATGTAAACATGGAGAAAATCATGAATGTACTAATTCACATTTTTGATGATGGCCTGTCCAAAGTAACACAAGATCTAGAAAGTTTTTATTTTCACAATGATTCAATGAAGGATGATGATATTGCAATATAAAAATCTACATTGACTTTTAATTTAATATATGGTTGGAAGAAGTAAAAATATATCCAAAACCTTTTACCTCTTAAAAATGTCTTATAAGGACTTTAACTGTTTTGCCAGTCAAATTAACTTTAATGAGTGCATATCAAAACATTACACTGTGGATCTCCCCCTCCCCCAATAAAAAGTTTCAGGATTTTTTTTCACTTTAAGCCCTGTACATATCTTGACCCAGGGAGAAGCACAGAGGAGGTATTGCCCCCAGTTTTCAAGTCATCCACATCAACTCTGTGACAGTAGACAACCGGCTAGACAACCTGCGACTGGTGCCAGTGGGCTGGAGCCCCAAGCCGGAGGAGATTTCCAGCAAACAGAGGTAGGACTGCAGCTATGCTATTGCTAAAGTAGGGCGGAACGATACTGTGTTTTAGCATCAACATCGCGGTGTGCGCATGCGCAATAGTCACATCGCAGGACGTTGCGATGTTAACACTAATCCTTTTTTGCTGCTTGATAGAAAAGTAAACTTTCACCGTTCTCGTTTTACATGATTACCGGCCGACCCTTCCCCTTTAAGACAGCCATGTGGGCAACATGTGTATGTGACGTTAGTCCGACGGTCACTTGTTATTGTTATGGGAAGTGAGGCTCTCCGTGTGTAGAAAAGTAGCGTAGGCAGTAGCTGCCGCTGACAGTGATGCGCATAGTTTTCAATGGTTAGTCAGTGAAGTTACAATAATCAGTGTTTTATGTTTGCTGCAAATACAAACTGAATCATCTGAACCTTAATGCAACATAATCAAAATGTCTCCTGGCCATTTCCCCCCACAGAAAGCTGCTACCAGTCAGGCTAAAGCTAATATAGTTAGCCTAAAGAAACAAGGGGTCCGTCCGTCCCAACTAACTTTACGGTTCGAAACCGTAATCTAACGTAATGTACACTGATTTAATTGTTCTTGGATACACAGTTTGTTGCTAGCGCGCGTGACATGCAGGTCTGATCAATTTATCAAACAAACAAGCTGGCCCCGCTAGTTGACCACAACCTGAAATTTAGAGGAAGTAACATGCAGTCATACACTTTAGCCTGGATTTTCATATTCACATTCACATAGCCTTTTTTCATATTGCAATTTACAGTGAGGTAAATAAGTATTTGAACACCCTGCTATTTTGCAAGTGCTCCCACTTAGAAATCATGGAGGGGTCTGAAATTGTCATCGTAGGTGCATGTCCACTGTGAGAGACATAATCAGAGGTCAAACGTTTCCTGTAGTTTTTCACCAGGTTTGACACACTGCAGAAGGGATTTTGGCCCACTCCTCCACACAGATCTTCTCTAGATCAGTCAGGTTTCTGGGCTGTCGCTGAGAAACACGGAGTTTGAGCTCCTTCCAAAGATTCTCTATTGGGTTTAGGTCTGGAGACTGGCTAGGCCACGCCAGAACCTTGATATGCTTCTTACAGAGCCACTCCTTGGTTATCCTGGCTGTGTGCTTTGGGTCATTGTCATGTTGGAAGACCAAGCCTCGACCCATTTTCAATGCTCTAACTGAGGCAAGGAGGTTGCTCCCCAAAATCTCGCAAAACATGACCCCCGGTCATCCTCTCTTAATACAGTGCAGTCGCCCTGTCCCATGTGCAGAAAAACACCCCCAAAGCATGATGCTACCACCCCCATGCTTCATAGTAGGGGTGGTGTTCTTGGGATGGTACTCATCATTCTTCTTCCTCCAAACACAGTTAGTGGAATTATGACCAAAAAGTTCTATTTTGGTCTCATCTGACCACTTGATTTTCTCCCATGACTCCTCTGGATCATCCAAATGGTCATTGGCAAACTTAAGACCGGCCTTGACATGTGCTGGTTTAAGCAGGGGAACCTTCCGTGCCATGCATAATTTCAAACCATGACGTCTTAGTGTATTACCAACAGTAACCTTGGAAACGGTGGTCCCAGCTCTTTTCAGGTCATTGACCAGCTCCTCCTGTGTAGTTCTGGGCTGATTTCTCACCTTTCTTAGGATCATTGAGACCCCATGAGGTGATGTCTTGCATGGAGCCCCAGTTCGAGGGAGATTGACAGTCATGTTAAGCTTCTTCCATTTTCTAATGATTGCTCCAACAGTGGACCTTTTTTTCACCAAGCTGCTTGGCAATTTCCAGCCTTGTGGAGGTGTACAATTTTGTCTCTAGTGTCTTTGGACAGCTCTTTGGTCTTGGCCATGTTAGTAGTTGGATTCTTACTGATTGTATGGGGTGGACAGGTGTCTTTATACAGCTAACGACCTCAAACAGGTGCATCTAATTTAGGATAATAAATGGAGTGGAGGTGGACATTTTGAAGGCAGACTAACAGGTCTATTAGGGTCAGAATTCTAGCTGTTAGACAGGTGTTCAAATACTTATTTGCAGCTGTATCATACAAATAAATAGTTAAAAAAATCATACATTGTGATTTCTGGATTATTTTTATTTTTTTAGATTATGTCTCTCACAGTGGACATGCACCTACGATGACAATTTCAGACCCCTCCATGATTTCTAAGTGGGAGAACTTGCAAAATATCAGGGTGTTCAAATACTTATTTTCCTCACTCTATTTGGCAAGGAAAAAAATATTGCTTTTTGACTAACTCGCAAACAATGATCTTGAGAGTAATAGATGGGCTTCTTGTGTGTTTTAGTGTAAAAGCCCAATATGTCATGTTTTCTACAGCTTAACATAAATATTTAGTTTAGCATAAATATTTGTTGTTTAACCTGTAACACGTGCCTAATTTGCCATGTTCTCTTACTGGTCCAGAGAGCAGTCTCTGTACTGGCTGGCCATCCAGCAGGTACCAGCTGACCCTGTGGAGGAGCAGTACCTGGAGTTGAGCCGCACACGCTACTACAACGCTAACGGAGAGCTGGTGGAGGAAGAGGAGTGCTCCTGCACTTACTATGAGTGTCATTATCCTCCCTGTTCACTCATTGAGAGAAGGGTATGTACTGTAGTTCCTCTGAAAGTTGGCATGGTTTTCTAGTTTGATTTAATCAATTCAATGTGTAGTTAAGTTATTTTATTTATTTGTGATCTTATGTCTTTCCACAGCTCCGGGAGTTCAACATCTGCGGTCGCTGCCAGGTGGCGCGTTACTGTGGCTCCCAGTGCCAACAGAGGGACTGGCCCGCCCACAAGAAGCAGTGTCGTGAGCGCAAGCGGGTGCTGGCCCTGGAGTCGGAGCCCGAACGATGATCTGCCTTCATCCTCGCCTGGGAGAGGAGGAGCCAGAACAGGGGGGATAGGGTTAGACTTGTGGGAGGGGTGCGGGAATGAAGTGCAAAATGGGGGGGGGGGATTCATGACAGGAGACTAACAACAGAGGACAATGTTGGTTGATTGTTTGATGGATTCAGGGGCTAAGAAGACGGAGGCGAGGAAGGAGAATTTAAAAAAAAAAAAAAAAAAAAAAAAAAAAAAAGACACATCTGCTACTTCCCAGAACTGGTAATTCTCCGTAGCTTGCTTGCTGGATGACAGGGAAAGGTATTATTATTGTTATTATTATTTGACATTATTTTTCTCGAGGAGGGAGACCCTCGAGCTCTACCTGCTGCTATGGTTTTGTATGTGAGGGGGGAGTCTTGTGGATGAACTGGACAAATTTCTTTGGACCATAATATGGACAGTTGTCATCATCCACTTTTGTTTCTTCACCCATCTACTGGGTGCGAGGACGTCTGTGCAAATGGGGGACCCAGAGGCTGCAGTACCCGTTGTTGAGCTGGTACAATGGGACATGGACCTTTTCACTGTATTGCTCCCTCTGTGACCTCTCTGGTGCACAGGGCTGCTGTCTTCATGGTCATCGACACCTTAGCCGCCATCCCTTTCTGTTGTACTTCCCACGCAGCCAACCAGGGCACACATTGGTAGATTTCACTCATTGAATCACACTACCAGTGTTGCGTGTTGGAGTGTGTATGAGTGTGTATGCTTGTGTATGTATGGCCAATCTGTACTGAAGGACATTCAAATGGTCAACATGGCTTACGGGCAGGGTTAATGTTTGTCTTTTCTCTTCTTAAAGGGGCCATATTACAGTTTTAAATTTCATATTTAATAATCAATTGGTGGGTTAAAATATTTTCACTGTTCAGTAATAAAGTAGCTGCCAAATAAAGGCTTTAATATGTTCTAGTCAAGTCTTTAAGTTTTCTTGACTCATGAGTTATTTAATTTTTCTATCAATTTGATCAGACTTTTGTTTGAAACAAGGTACAAAGTTTTAATCTTACTTCAATCTAAAGTTTTAAAGTAACTGGATTCATTAGATTTTAAAAAAAATCTGCAATTTCAAAATTTACCAGTTACTATTTAAAAATCTGGTCCAGGGGTTGTTAGTACTTTGACAGGCCTTTGTCATGATCTCACAGAAACAAAGCTAGTTGTGTTGGTCACGGTATAAGAACATGCAACATAATTATTTCATGTTCTCAAGACACAAAAGTATCTGTCAAACTTTCTGATTATCTCTACCAAAGTCTGCTATGACCTGTAGCTTGGCACTCCTGTATCAGCTGGTTTAAATCCCTCCAGTCAGTCTTAGTTTGCTGGTTTTTAACAGACTCTTGTCTATTCAACTGTATTTTTTTTGCTCCTGCAGGGTTATGGTATGTGTGGGTTGGGGAGGGGGGTAGTGCGAAGTTTCTTGTGTGAGAGTTTGCTCTAAGGGTTATTTTTTTGAAGATTCTATCAATGGAGCTATATTTATTTAAAACATTTGATTGTGAAATATGTTCTTGTCTTGGTGATATTTGAAGGCAACCTTATAAAAAAAAAAGTGGACAATATGGGACCTTTTTTATGTCACATCTTTTTGTGCAGGGAGAGGGACTGAACATTTCTACCCCATTACTTGATTATTATTTTTCTTTCCTTCACCTGAATGAGTTAAGTCTCCTCGGTGTTACCCTTCCAGATTTTCCATGAAAACACTGCACACCGTCATTGTCACTAAATGACGAAATGACTCTTCCACGTGAGAGACGTCTTGGAGCGTAAAACTTGAATTTACCCCTTTACACACCTTTTTGGCAAAAAACTTTTTGTGGGGGGGGGGGTTAGAACTGAACTGAACATTTCCTGCATTTGTTTTCTAAGACACAGCAGTCAAAGTGAAATTGTTCTGTGTTAACTTCATCCTAAATCGCCTGCCTTCCTTGTATTACCTACAATGCACACCTGCTTAATGTGTCCTCTTGTGTCTTTGAGGAGTCCAGACACTTAGTAAGCATGTAATTCACAGATGTACATGCTACTTGTTGATTGTTATTTTTTTATGTGTGCAAACCGGTTTTCAACACTGCACTAAACATTTGGCTCCCATGTTAGCGCATTTGTCATAGATGGGTTGAAGGGAGGGGTGTGATTTGGAGTGTACAGATTGTCTGAAATCTTTTTGTTTTGTAAGAATATAAACATTAATCACCTAGAAACAAAGAGCTACAATATGTGAATGGACAGTTGAGGGGGATTACTGACCGTTGCTTTTCCAAATGTAAAATGACAATAAATAAAATGAACTTAAGTTGTTGGGGTTTGCTTGTGGAGTTGTTAAAAGTGTGAACAATACTGATAAATGTTGGAGTTGCAAACAATACAATTGAAGATGCTGGTGCACAGGTTAAGTTAATAATTCATATGTTTAGGTTTAATTGTTGACCTGTCGGCAATAAATGCTGGAGGTTCTTAATGAAAGTTTTAAGATAATCAATCTAACCAGTCTCTGAGTCTAAAGTGTTAAATGAGAAGCTCTTACACAGGTAGGTTTTGCAATGTTTAACACTTTAATTGTTAATGTCAATTAATCTGTTGATTATTTTCTTGATTAATCGATTAGTTGTTTGGTTTATAAAATGGTGAAAGATGTGGATCAGTGTTTCCCAAAAGCCCAAGATGGCATCCTCAAATGTCTTGTTTTGTCCACAACTCAAAGATATTCAGTTTACTGTCACAGAGGAGAGAAGAAACTAGAAAATGTTCATATTTAACATGCTGGAATCAAAAATTTTTACTTTTGTCTTAAAAAATTAGTTCAAATCAACTAATTGATTATCAAAATAGTTGGCGATTTATTGTCTGCCTACAACTGCATTAAAGTGTGTATTAAATATTAACATAAACTCTTTAAATGCTAAATACGGGAAGTTAAAGTGAAGTGTTACCAGTTTTTATTTATTTTTTTACTGGACTTGTCCCATTATGTTACAAGACTCACCCAAGACAACTATTGAAATAATTGGTAACTCATTTTGACGATCAATATTAACAATCTATTTGATTATAGAATTAATAGTTTAAGCCATGTATCTTATCCTATTTCCTTCCTAAACCATTTATTTGAAGTATACCTTCATGGATTTAGTGGAACATACTTTTTTAAGGTCAAAAGACAAAGTTTAGAATAGAATGAGGTTTGGGTAAAATACTGTTGAAGGGTAACTTTGTTTTTTTACCAACTTGTGCACAACATTAATTTGTGGTTCTTATTACCCAATACCTTTTAAAACATACTAAGCCTTTATTCAACTCTCTGTCTTTATCAATCTCTGGAGTCTATCTATACTTTCTCAAGTAACAGTTGTCTGGTAACTTAAGCCTTGGTGTTGTTACTTGTCTCAGCAGCAGTTGAATCCCGTCCAGCTCCCTCTTCTTCTTCCAGCTCATCTCCAGCCTCCAGCAGAACCCAAAGGTCACTGTGGTGTCAAGGTTCAACAGAGGGGTCAGCAGGCTGTGCTGCCGTGGCAGGCCTGAGATCACACATGGAATGCAACAGACACAATGACAGGCTACTATGACTTTATTTAATGTTCAAATGTTCATCTGTTAACTAGGCCTTTAACGTAATGCTGCTATTGGTAACGGTTCACATTTATCTTTACATTTTTACATTTATTAGTGGCTGAAGATGAGGAATGGAATATATTTGAAGCACCAAAATCGAAGTTTAATGTGTAACTGATCAATAATGATAGGTAAAATGCTGTTGTGGTGTATATAACATTTGATTATTATAACAACACAGACAGAGGATTTGATGATTGTTCATCTGAATAGACTGAATAGAAGTGTTTTATTTCTTTTTGTGAGATGACTTCATAATTTATAATAGTTTGCGTTTTTTTTTAATACCACCAGAACTCTCCTTTTGTCCATTAGTGATATTTATGTGCACGATGCGACCGTGTGAATAAACTTTTCATTGATGAGAAGCAGCAGTATCACCTCCTCTCCCTTAAGTGTCGCTAGTGTTTTAAACAAACAGCTGTTCCTCTTCTCTTTCTGTATTTCTTGGTTTGCCTCACGGAAGTTTTCAGTAGAGCTCTTCCCTCCTTATGTCATACATCCATTAGGTATGTACACAAGCTCATTAGCTAACGCTTTTTTCCACCCAAGACTTTAACCTCCAGCTTCACAACAACCAACAAAATGGTCAATATCGGCCTTACCAAAGTGGACGATGCGCTGGCAGCAAAACACCCGGTGGGTTTTTAGTTTTGACCTTTTTTCCTCTTAACTGCAGCATGCTGATCTCTGGAGGACCCTAACACAGGCAGTCAAACAAATCAGCTGCTGCACATATTGTAACTTGTGTAATATACTGTAGACGAACATAAAAGGGTTTATATAGGTTTAAATCGTGTAGTAAAAGTTGTTGTGGTTTGTTTTCTCCTCTTTGTCTTGCAGGGTTTACAGAGGTATGCTGCCTGTCAGTCTCATGCCTTCATGAAGGGGACTGGGACCTTTATACTTGGTAGGTAATATGTAATTCCCCATGCTAGGAAATACACGATATTGTCATCTTTATTGTATTTAGATAAACACCAAATAAGATGTAAGAAGACCAATGAAACTACAGTCAACAGTCATCATTTTGCCCAGTTTATACCACAGGAGGGAGCTATATTCTGCAAATGTTTCTGGTATCAATAAAGCAGGATGCTTTCCATTACATAGTGTACACTGAATACCACACAGAGTGATGACGGTTGTATAATCATAATAGTTTATATATACAATAAAATAAGCTTTGATATGCTTTTGATATTATTTGGAATAGAAGTCCCGCACACTGTCCATTACGCCTTGCAAATACAGGAATGTTATGAACACAAATATTGCTGGTAACCTTTGCCGTTACCGACTCACCTGCCCCAGAAAAGAGGTGTGCAAAAGTGCTTTTGAGTCAATATTATTTGTAAACCATTTATGACAATACATGAGACCACTAGCAGAAAATGACAGTTTGGTTTGGCTTCTCTTACAATGAAGTGTAACACGATGAACTGCAGACAGTCATCTGTGGTTTCACATGTTGTACCTTAACAGGTAGAACGTATATTGACATTGGATGAAGGGACACAAGAAATAGAAATGCATGTGTTTTGGTCCATGCTTCTGTTACTGTCAACCATCCCTATAGTCATTATTGATAGTGGACAGTGGGCTGCCATTGCCGTCCTAATCCTCTTTTCACCTACAAGATTTAAAAAAACAAAAACAAAACTGGAAGGTTTGCCAGTTCTAAAGAAATGTACACTAATTTCTCCCATAATCTCCAATCTCCTAGGAGGAGCATATACAAGCATCACATGCAGGTGCAAGGTTATTGGAAATCAGCATAGATGAAAAGAGAATTGCCTGCAGATTGACTCCAAACCTCAATGGACAATGTTTTGATCCTAGTCGGATCCTTGTCAGGTCAAAATAAATCCCCTGTAGGTGCAGGAGGACGATAGTGTTACTAAGGACCTGTGCTGTTGTCGAAATGAAACTGAGTGTTATGGATACTGAATAAGTCACAGAAAGTTTGAGTGTTCATTATGCGTAACAGACATGCCATTGAGATGTGTTTTGTGTTGCTTTTACAGGCGCAGGTGGTTTATTTGCCATTCAGAAGGTTCTCCAGAGGAAGCTTCCTTATCCTTTCAATGGAACCTACTCATTTCAATAGGTCAAAAAATTAAATATGAGCTTTAAATACACAAGCAAACAAACATGAAAGACTCCCTAGCTACCCATTACTTCCTCCCAGCTTACCTGTCCCCTATGTAACCTTGCCTCTCTCTTCTCTCTCAGTGGCATCATCAGTGGGAAGTTATGCAGTGACTCGCTGGGAAACGCAGAAATGCTCAGACCTTTGGTTGCTACTAGAAACAGGAAAAGTTCCGGACAGATTGCCACCGCAGGGTGAGTACAGTGTGAGGCTGCAGACTCACCATCTCTCATGGCTCATAATGTAAAGTTATGAAATGTGTATGTTGTTGTGGTGATAACTGTCTTGTTAGATCATCTTTAAATAGGAGAAGCAACAGTGTTTTATGGAAGTAAATGCATTTTTGTTCTGGGCTCAGTATTCTCAGCAGATTTATCTGTGCCAGCTCTCTTCCTCAGTCATGATGAACCACATGACATTTTGCAGACTTTAATGCTCTATGTCTGTCTCTGTGTTTGTCTTTCAGCGTCTAAACCAGTGGTATCAGAAGAGGGACCTGAGAAGACAAAATACGGCGATGTGATGGAATAAACATTGTTTTAAGCTAACTTGTGTATATACTGTATAGAATTACACCTTTCCAGAAAATGTACTAGATATTCAGATACGCCATTTATTAACTTTAATCCTAACCCTGGACGTGAGATAGTAGTTTTTAATTTCAGAGATTGTGGAGCTTTTGAATTTCATAACGGCATTACTGTATGGATAAACAGATGAGTTTCCCGAATCAGAGGTCAGGAATTAGTTTGGGTTTTTAGGGGGAATCCGATGCTAAGCTTGTGATCCGGTATTATTATTTGGATGCGTTTGTTTGACATGCAACAGACGTAACTGAACCGCCAAAACCAGCCACTAGCTGTCACTGTGTACCCCATAGGCTGTACATTGTTCTGGTGGCGGGTCAACCAGACCAGTAGATGACCGGTTTGTGTTGTCAAGCATATGATCTAAATTACACATTAGTACTTTTAATTATGTATTCCTTGGACTACAGCGAGCAAATCATCGTGGAATGATTCATCCTTTGAAATAGATGAGCATTCATAGTTATTTAATAAAATGCTCCGGGCAGCAGTGTAATCCACATGAAAACTATTTACTGTTGTCACTTTCAGCCGCTGCATGTTCATTCATCTGCCTCCAGTTCAGTGATGTTCTCCTGCAATATCTCAGGATGATTAAATATTGTTTTAAATTTATTTCAATATTGTGCAAAAAACATAAATTCCATGAGGTTAGGTGCTAATTTATAATGGCAGCATGAGCAATAGGTTAGGTAGATAAAAAGATTTGGACAATATTTGATGTTTTTTTATTATTCAGTTCAATTGTATTTATAGTGTAAAGTGATAACAGAAGTTATTTCAGGACACTTTACTATAATTTACAGAGACCCAAACAAAAACTTTTAATAAAGAAATTGTCATTGGATTTAAACTTAAGATCTGTGGACACAAACTCTTTATTTTGATCAAAATCTACAACTGTTGCCCATCTGCAGAAGTGCTCAAAATGCATGTAAGATAATAATATCTTTTAAATTTTAAATGTGCAAAAATCTCTTATAACATTTAAACTGTTGACACAAAATCTTTTTTTTCTGCCCAAAAAAGCTAAATGTGATCAAAAGTCTGTATTTAATTTTTTAATTTTTTTTAAACCACTGTGACTCTGTTATTTGCTGAATTGATGCCTGCAATAAGGTGTTAGTAACATAGAGTCTGTACTATGCAGTGCAGGCCATTGGAAACAACAATAGAGTCTTTCAAGCCTTAACACTCCGACCAAAGTCCAGGACCTTGATTCACTCAGAATAAGCCAATTCTGAGATTCTAATTCTTTTGCTGCAATAGGAAACTTTTTTTCTTCTTTTTACAGCATTTTTTCCACCCCCACACTTGCTTCTTCTTGCTCCCATTCTCCCACTATAATTCAAATCTGATATAACGTCTCCAAGATTTGAAGGTTTTGAATTCTTTCTCCACCCAAAAAAACGAGACGTCATGAATTGAATAAGCTGCCATATCCATTGTCACATGCACAATGATACTGCTGAAGGAAAAGACTTTAGAGAAATAAAGAGCAAACCGGCGATAATGAAGGAAAAGACTGTGTGTGTGTGTGTCTCATAACATGACAAGGACTGACTGGCCAGTGGAGCCGAGGACTGGCCTTTTGGCACGCTTGGCATCAACTTGCATGGTTATAAAGCCTAAAGAGTGCGTGTGTGTTTGGCAGCAGTGCACTTGTGACAACATGAGAAAGATGAGTGCAGGAGTTGTCTGACCGTGTGAGTCAAGTGAGCTGAGCTGCAACTGGACAGTGAGTGCTCTCCTCTTTCTTTCACTTTCTGTCTTTCTTTGGTTATATAACAACCAAGCCTGACATGCAAGTCCAAAAAAAAGGGCCAAAATCAAACATAGTTCACCGCAACACTATTATTGGGTTTTTGAACATCTGATCTATTTTGCCTGTTTAGCCTAGAGTCATGATCAATTCAAACTAATTAATGTGTTAACAAGAACAACTGGTGTGTGATTGACTGTCAGCAGGAGGTGGGTGACAGCACATGTTTGTGGGGGATTTATTGATTGTGTGTCCTCTCTTTCAGCCTCTTCACTCATAAAGAAAAATGTACAGTGCATTTTAAACATATGGAAAATGTATGATTCAATAACAGGAAACAGGAAAAAAAACTGCAACATGCATCAGGCAGTTGGTAAATTACAAAGGGTCCTTTGTGTGAGTGTGACGGTATCTTCAACATTAATCTCTGCTAAAGGTTATGCGGATGATGACAGGATATGTGCTCAAGTCTGGGCAGGTTATAGATAATCATGGGTCTGAGCAGGACAGATCGTTTCTCTCGTGTGACTCATTGCTAAAGAAACAGAAGAAGTGTCCCTGAAGTGCCAGAAATGGTTGCAATGTGTTTTGAATCTGTTAAAGTTGGATTTATGTGTGTATATGGGTGATTGCAGCTGTCCAGCCTTACTGAGCAAAAACCTTGATTTACATCACATTACGTTATTAAGTTTTATGCTTTAATTGTAACTTGTTACAAAGTAAGTACAGTGGTTGTGTCTTTGAGATATCCCCACATGAAATGCATACCATGAAGTAACTCAGGTATCTAAAAATATGAGCAAATATATAGATTATTTTAAATTCAAGTATAACTTCCATAAAAATGGCAACTGTATACACTGCTTGATATAGGCTACTTGATATATCTGCAATGAATCACCAGACCAAGCAGATACAAAATATAGCAAGTGGACACAATACCGTGAACAATGTACAATCTAAGGCAATAGCTCTTTATTTTGTAATAAACGTGCCATTAGCTTTACAATTAGCCTGTATGTAGGATACAATTGTTACATTTCTTTTTATATTTTTGTAGTAAATAGTTCACGGTCATTTTTGCCATCAAATCACAGTGTTATAGCGATTTTGTTGCTGTTATTGTTTTGAACAGGGATTTTACAATGAACAATAATGGTAGTCTACTTTTTAATATTCCACTAATTAATAATCCACATAAATGGGTAAATTGTTTACTCATTAAAATTACATATTCCATTCCATTCTATCCAAAGTTTAGGTTATTGAACGTGGTGAAACAAAAGGACTCTGTTTTCCATCATGGCTGCGTGGGGTTGTAAGGTGATAGTTTATCCAGCTCTTTCTGATTATGTGGAGGGGGGTGATATCCAGGCTTTATGAATAACGTCTCAGCATTAGTAATAACAAAAGCACAAATCAAACTGGAGCCTACATCAGGCCTGCACCAATGAGCTCTGAGCTCGTGCACACAGCGGCCAATAGCTGGTGCCGGGGCTCTTGCGCACAGCCGTTTGAAGGGCGGTCCTCGGTAGAAAAAGGAAAGTATGGAACACAGGCAGCAGAGTTTTGACGGGAAGGTACACGGCCAAAACGATAAAATATAGGACGTGTTTGAGGCTAAACATCTTCAAAAGGATATGTAATTTGCTGCTTAGTAGCCTAAACCTGTATTTCTTTTATTAATCTGTATTCTCCGCTGTGTGTTTGTTTAAAGTTATCCGACTCGTGTTGGTTTGATTTTGATTGATTAGTCAGTGAAGATTATCAGTAACGTTACATTCATGGCTTTGCTAGCGACGGATCAGGGCTGCAAACTGAACGGGACGTCGGCGATTTACGGCCGAGTTGGACCAAAAAAAGAAGTGTTTCAAGGCCAGACGGAGGGCTTTAAAACGGGCAAAATTCAGCCAAAAGAGACGGAGTATTCAACAGATGGCCTGCCCAAAGCTTTTCTGCACAGCCTGAGGACCCTGTTTGACATTTTGGATGATGGTGGACGGGGCTATGTCCACATCTCGGAGATCGAGAGCCGCTGGCAGGGGGCAGACACCCGGGAACTGCCCGGCGGGGTGCTGGGCTGCCTCAGGAGGGTCACCCCACCGCATGGCTGCCTCACCTTTGAGCGGTTCGTTGCGGGGCTGCGGTACTCCATGCTCAACCCGGAGCACAGCGCCCTTTTCAAAGCCCAGGCTGCTGTTCACCCACAGCAGGCACCAAAGCAGCCCCAGAAACCCGCCCCGCTGTCCACATGCAGTGTTGGGACACGGGTTGAGAACAAGGTCCGTCCGCTGGGACCGAGCAACGTCACAAACACCCAGCAGCACCGGGCGTCGTCTCTGCAAAGCCGGGCCAGGCCAGAGGAGGGGCCTGGGTACCCCGCGTGTGGACCTGTGCGGTACAGCGCGGGCTTCGAGAGGCCCGGGCGGAGTTTGGAGCAGAATTCCGTCGCTACAGGGGGCGGGTGTTACCGGGCCACCAAAACCACCAAACCCACACAGCCCCAACAGAGCCGGGTCAGGTCCATTGAGTCGCTCGCTCTGGAGTCACCGCAGCTCCAAGGAAGTAAGTACCGAGCGTGTGTGAGGGGGGTTGGGGACAGTTCACAGAGGTTATGGAGGACTCATGTCGATTAAACCATGTCTGTCAAAATTCAGATCATCACACACTCAAAAGCAAATGCATGTCATGCAGTTGTGTCTGCATCTCACCACCTTCCTTTAATCGATTGTAATTCAATTAGCCTCTGTTATCTGTGACCGTTCCGTTCTTTTTTCTGTTAATGTTCAGCTCATATGCCATGTCAGGAAATAGTGAAACATACGGTAACACTTTACTTGAAGGTATCTACATAAAAGTGACATGGTACTGTCATGACACAGTCATGACACATAACCCCCACCCCTAACCCTAACCATAACTTGTCATGACAAAACCGAATGAAACTTATTAAAAAGAACTCACATCATAAACGTTTATTGTTTATGTTTATGGTTCATGACAGTGTCATGTCACTCTTATGTAGATACCTTAAGTAAAGTGTAACCAAAAATCATGAAAGCCCAGTGAGGTCTTGAAATTGCTTGTTTTGACTGACCAACTGTACAAAAGTCAAACATTAAATTTACAATGATCATCGTGCAATTCCATTCCCATCCCACCTTAGGAATTTATAATTCAACTCTTTGTGCCTTAGTTTTTAGAGTTGCTGTTGACTTAAATCAAAGACAAACTGTTATCTGGACACCAAAAAATGTGCATGAACATGAGTTTGAAGCATTGACTGTTAATACTACTACTACTATGTCCCTGCATTTCCACCAGAACACAGAACAAAATACTTTTGAGACGGAATTCACATGAGATTGCCAATTGATTGCTTGCATAACTGAGTTGATATGTCCACTACAGTCTTGCCAGCTTCAATCTCATATTCTAATTTAATTGGATGCAGTGATCCATATTGTACACAGAAGTGTCACACCAGACAGGCCTGGCTGTACAGAGATCAGCATACTCAGACAGACTAGTTGTGTGTCTGCAGAGTGCTTGCATTTCCGTGTTAGAATTTGTCATCCAGAGGGAGCCCTACAAAGGTAAAATGGTAACTTTGAAAGTGAGTCTTTATGTGAGTCTCATCTACAACAGTTATTGTTGGTTTTTGTCAACACACTTCTCAGGTATCAGTATTATGTCACAGCTTAAACAGGCTTAAACTGTTTAAGGGCCTATGAGTTAACTTTGGGTGGCTAGTTGAATAATTGCTGTTGTGAACCCCAGGTTAGGTCAGAGGTTGTGTCAGAAATTTTCACCCTCTCAATGGGGAACAGGGGATGGTCATGTGTATGCATGTTCATTTGTTCAGTTTTTCATTGGTGAACTCGATGTAGGTTGGAGGAGCCACTGCTGAGAAATTCCCAGTTTGCCTGCTCATTACAGGCTCTCTCACTTTGGTTTCTCTTGCGCTCACAATCATACAACAGTTATTTCACATCTTCTCTCTCTCTTCTCTCTTCTCTCTTCTCTCTCTCTCACTCTCTCTCTCTCTCACACACACACACAACTAGTCTGTCTCAGTTTGCTGATCTCTGTACAGCCAGGCCTGTCTGGTACTATAAGAGTGACACTCGCACAATTTCTCTGTTGAGCCCTCTGGGCTTTTACTGCTTAGACCACTTGCACTTGCATTGCATTAGTACAGTGTTTTTCTTTAGATAGATAGATAGATAGATAGATAGATGGACTGATACGCTATATGGCCAAAAGGTCACATACCCTTGTTTACATTTGTCAGTTTTTTGTCCGAAATTTTAATGCTACAATATACAATGACAATGTCCTTGTGCATAAAGCAAGTCCCTGGAAAAAAGGCTCTCTGAATTTGGTGTGGTAGAACTTGAGCCTGCACCTCAAACCGTCCAACACCTTTGGGATGAATGAATGATTGGCCAGTTTCTAAAATCTTGTGGAAAGCTTTACCAGAGGAGCAGGACTGTTATAGCAGCATATTAATGCCCATAGTAGTGGAATCAGATGTGATCAGTGCATCCAAAATTCACTTATGTGTGTAATGTTATGTCCACTTACTTTTTTAGCAGACCAGCAGTGTAATCTGTCACATGCAGCCAAACCCTTTTGGATTAGGCCAGATTACATCAGACAGGCCAGGGCTCACTGAATCACGGCAGTGGTAAAATCTTCCCCAACACCCTGGACATCACCACAAAGGCATTTCACTCTCCTTCACTTTCTCATGGTTTTGGTAAAGTAGCAGTGGTGTTCTTAGGTCTAAAAATTTGATAATGATAAAATACTGTAGTTGATATGTGGGAAATACCACAGAACAAATACCACTGTGATGCTTTGACACGTTTACACACAATTCGGAGGGCTTGGAGTTTAGCCTCCACTTTATCAGACCTACACATCTTTCAGTTGTGATAGAAAACCCTCAGAAGCACAAACTCAAACTCCACACAGAAATGAGCAGAGATTGACTGAGAGTTGAAAGCCGGGTAGAGAAATCTTTTAATATGTTATATTCTGAATAACTGAGTTGAGTTTCAAAGTTCGTTCTTGAGCTTGGAAACGGCAGCTGACAAAACACTCTCTACATAAGGTCTATTTAGCTTTGGAGTTTTCAATCTTATCATGATCTTCCTAGGCAGATGGGGTTTGTTACAGTGGATAGAAGTCTGACTCTCTGTCTTTCTCTTGATTACAACAATGCAAACATCCTAACTTTTTGGAAAACTTGGGCAAAAACAAAACAAAACATAAAGTAGTATTTAGGCTAAAGGTTTCTGAAAGTATTGTTAATTTAAAGCAGTTGTCTTTTTGTTGAGCTGTCTGAGATGTTCTCTCTACAGTGTGCTTGAGCTCAGATACTTTGCATATTTCTGTCTGCTCCACTAAACTCATCCTCAGTCAAGGAAACTTCAGACTCATTTGCAGAGTACAGCTCCCTCCTGTGGTATACACTGGCAACTCAAATGCATTATGGGGCCAAATTATTGTTTTGTCTGTAATATTGTTGGTCTTATGTATTACTGTCTGTCTGTCTGTGTGAAAGTATTTTGCCCAGTTTTGCATGCCCTTTTTAGGACATTGCAATTTGAGCGTTTCCCCTATGTATAAGGGAAAAGACAATTTTACATATTTTATAGAATTATTGTGTGGCATATATCTGTCATTGCAAGACCCAAAAGTATTTTCCCTACACTGTTATCACAGTTAGGTGAAACTGCATTTATTAATGAGTGCATACCTGGCGGGTGTTGAAATTAATCATTGCATTGATGCATCTTGATGCAGACCTGGACGATTCTGCATGGATGCAGTGACAGACATAATCCATTATTGTCTACTGATGTTACTTTTCGCTGCTTTTTTTGTTTCTGCCTTTTATCTGTTGTCTGCTGTGTTCAACCTCAGCTATGTTCAGGGAGTGTCTTTTTTAAGAGCAAATACAATAAAAAGGGGAGTTCATATCTGAGTGACTGAATTTGTTGATGAAAACCATGTGTAGCAATAACTCATTATAGCGGTATAGGGTATATGTACATCAGAGAATCGATTTGAATTGTTGTCAGGATAATTGTAATCAAATTGAATCGTAAGACCAGTGAAGATTCACACCCCTACCTGACAGTCTTGAGATTGATTAAGTCTGTGTGTTTCATATTTGTCTAGGTGTTGTGAAATCAGGTTTACCAAGATCTCAGAGCGAATCAGCAACAGGATTTACTAGCGGATCCAGGCGACACGGGCGGAGTCGGGAAGAGCAGAGGCGGCATACCATATCCAACGGAGTCGATTACGGAATGGTTGGTACACACACACACACACACACACACACACACACACACACACACTTCTACATCCAACAGTCTCTACAAAGCGTCTTAAAGGGGCCACATCTGGGCCATCTTTTTACTCATGTTTCATTCAGGAACTGTTCTGTATGTCAGTGCTGTGCATGAATACGGTTTTCATTAATAACTGGTTAAACAGGAATCCAGGTCATTAGTTGACATTAGTGATGCATAGGTCTGCTGAGGATCCACCCTTTTTCTATTCAATTACCTGCGAACAACCCACCATTTCAAACCTGCTTCTTTAAAAATATCACTTCCTTTGAAAACCTTTAAATTTCACAGGTAAAACCGCAGTTTTGAGGCAATACCAAAAGGTGGCGTGAGAGAGAATCGTCACTAATCACTGGGTCATCATTGCTAGCGAAAGACAGGGCAGGGGGTGTCCTGAACAAACCCCACCGTGTTTACCAGGAAATACTTTATGCAGTGTATTCCAGCTTCTAATTTGCCTTCTGGCTGTGGCAACAGCCACATACCAAGAATCAAAATCAGCACACTTTCGACGTTCTGCGTGTGTGTCGCGTTAGGTCACGGCAGTTTCCTGCTATGACGACCAGCCACGGCTCGCCTCACACATGAGTTGTACTAATCTGCAATGGAAAAAAGAGGACGGCGCACCGCGGTTGAGTCGTACTGAGCCGAGGCGAGCAGGTACCATTAATGGAAAAACACCATTAGTGGGCTGTATTACTATGCCCATTTAGGATTATCATTTCTTTCTACTTCTAATCCTGCCTTGTACTGACCAAAGTTGGAAAAACAGTTAGCTAGCTGATGTTATCATTACCTAGCTACTGGATAGTATAGAAGTGAGATGTCTCACTTTGTAGTTAAAACAGAGACCCAAACACACAGGGTAAAAAGAGGATCTGCAGCAATGTGCAGTACAACAAAAATATCGTGTTTTTTGAAAATGAAACCATGTAAACCTATTCTGGTACAACCTCAAAATACAATTATGACCCTGAAAATGAGCATAACAAGGAGAGCTTTAATAGTTCAATAAATATTCAAGCAGAAATGACAAAAACTGCTGGTTCCAGCTTCTTACTGTACATGTGAAGATTTCCTGCCTTTTCGTTGACTTACTGTATATGAAGTTAAATTGAATATATAGTCATCGTTGGCTCAGCGAAACTGTGATGTGTTTTTCTCTCCTTGTTTCTTCAGTTTAGTTCAGTTCAGTTTATTCTTTTCCCAGAAGGGCAATTTGTTATCTTCTTTATGTCTTAGACTGCCAGATCAATAGTAAGTAATAAAAAAAAGTATTTTATTGCAGCCCTAAAGAACCATGTCCAGTAGCTTTGCACCAGTTGTTAAAACTGACAAAATGTGACATTATATACGTAACCAACTAAGGATGATGATGGATGTTGTTCAGGAGATTTACCATAGTTTTCAGCTGATCATTCCTCGATGGGTGGAAAGTGTTACACATGGCACATTTTGATGATTTTTCTTTGGTATCTATCTAATTATAGTGTTGATTAAAAGAGTAGAGGATCAGTAGTAAATTACTTTCAGAGAGACAGAGGTCTGCTTGTACTAAAACATTGATGACTTTAAGTGTGATTGGATTTAACAGGGATTGAGGCTTTTAAAGATACATATATGTCAGAAATATTTTAGTTACACAGAAAAGTAAACAAAAGAAGCATGGAAATTCCAGGAAAAGGTTTTCTACTAGAGGCTTTTATTCATTTCACTCTCTATTGGCCCCACATTCCCCTCCCATAACTCTGCCTCCCCCTCACTCTGCCCCTCCCAGCCTTCAGTCAGGAGCTCATGCCTCCCTTCACTCTCCGTCTCTCCGCCTGCCTCACTATTTCTCACTCTCTCTAGCTCGCCTCCTTTCCCTCTTTTTCTCCCCGTTTGTGTTGCCGTCTCCGTCCCTTTTCCTCTTGGCCTCTGTGTCTCGAGAGGCTAATTGACAGGCTCCCCTCCTTCTCCCTCCCTCCCTCCTGCCCATCTTCTCCTCCCCCTTCCCTCTGGCCCTCCCACCTAGGCCGACTTGGCCTGCTGCTGCCCTGATGGTAGTGAGCCGGGTCGGGCCCAGGGGCCTGGTAGAAGTAGAGGACTCGCTCAGCCAGCCCGGCCCAGCCTGGACAGCTGTGTTGGCTGCCTACACCACCGTCTTCATCCCCCTTAGCAGTAGTCTCTACAGCAGCAAGGCCCTGCACTTTTTCCTCTGGGTGAGTAGGATCAGACAGAGAGAAAGACGGAGAAGGAAAGGGAGAGATAGTTGTAGAGGTTATATGAAATTAAAGTTTGTCTTTGAGATGGTTTTATATAGTGTATTTCAGCATTCAAAGATATGCATCATGTTTTGATATTTAATTGTGACAGAGAATTTATTGTTTGTTGAACAGAATAAACTAGTTATTTGGGCTAGTTTTAGGGAGTATAGGCTCCAACCTGCTGTGGTATTGTCGAGCTTTAGTAGTTAAACCAGTTCTGAGAGGAGTAGTTGATTAATCTTTGACATAATTTAATCAACAACAACGTTTCAAGTTGTTTGAATGCCGATTATGAGCTGGTTACTGTTCCTCAAATTTACTTTCAGATTTACTTCTGTTTTATATTATTGTAAGTTAAATACCTTTTGAGTTATGAACTTTTTGTTTGACAAAACAAGCGAGAACTTGGTGGGCCTTTTTCAGTGTTTTTCTAACATTTCATAAACTTACAGTTATGATTAATTGATTAATCTCTTCCTCAGAAGCGTTGGGTCTTTTTTTTATCTCTAACCTCTTGTGGTATTGTAGAGCTTTATGTTTTGGAAACTGCAGAAAGAAGTTGATTAGTTGATTGACAGAATCGACCACAACATTTTAAGTTCTTGATCAAGAAAAAGTGCTAATATATCCTTTTTAAATGTTTGGATTTGCTGCTTTTCTCTCTTTAATATAAAGTTAAATTGCATATATTTAGGTTTGTGTACTGTTATTAACAGTAAATCAGGTAATGTGTGTAAGTGGACAGATGAATCTATGTAAATAGTTAGTTGTAACCCTAGACTTTGTTTCAGGGACTTTTAGACTTGTGTATTGCCTCTGATCTGCTGTTGTAATGAAGAGCTTCAAGGTTCAGACCACACAGTTTCACAGTGCTTTGTAGATGCAGTTTGAAAGGCTGCTATGTTCTTCTTTGTGTTTTTAGTTAAACAGCTTGTGCAACGGGTGTCGTGTTATTGTATGTGCGTTGTTGTGTGTATTCATGCCGGCTCATTCAGCCAGCACACAAACATACATGTCCCGACTTTTCCATAACCTTTCCGCAATTTGCTGCTCTGTTCCCTCTCTCTGTGTATTTTCTCTTTTTTCTAACTTCTTTTAAACAGTGGGTTTTCCTGCCTGTGGACTACGACACATTCATGTAGCTTGACACTGGGTCATGCTTCATTCTAGACACGGACCCTACCCCTCCAAGTCTCTGACCCCCTCCTCTTCCCCTAAACCCCCCTTCCTATCGTCCTCTGTGTGTTTTCTTGCTTCAGGCTCTTTGGGAAAGAGCACAAATATGTTAAACAGGGTTTGAATTAGACCCTTGAATCCCTTGTCCCGTTTCAGTTTACTTTCTTCTTTTTTATGAGCATGGCTGTGTTTTAAAAAGCACTGATGAGTGATGATCAGAGGAATGTACTGAGCCACAGAGGGGACACAGGGATGGAGCGATGGGTGGACACAAAGATCACACACCAGGTGGCTGGATGCCAGCAATGAGGCCTGGACTGTGGCAGTGTGCCGCATGGACAGCCTGGTCAGCACAACTCTGCAGCATCCACGCACACAAACACAAACACACACTCACTAACTGGGGGGGCCACAGTTGAAGTACTATTTACCACATTCTCAGGTTGCTGCGCGGTTGCCATGACACTGGACTGATTGCTCCTCTAAACATTGTTCAAGATGGGAAAGAGTCCGGCACAATTGGCATGGCGCCATTGTCTCTGCCAGCACAAAAGAGTTTGCTGCAGATGCCCTTGTGAAAAGATGGGAGTTTGTCTTCTATGCAGCCTGCTGACAGAAATCAATAATTAGATTTAATCTTGGCAGCGATCTGAAAGCTGTCTTAGTGATGGCATGGGAAATAAAAAAAAAAAAAAATGTTTTTCTCTATGTGAGATTTGCACAGAAAGTGATTTCAGGAGGGTTTGTTTTTGTCTGTTTTTAATCACACGTTTCTCTTTCCTCTTCCACCCCTTTCCTGTCCCCTCTTTTCACTCTCCAACAACATACTCTCTTTTTTAACTTTCCACTCACACAGTTGAAGCAAATGAAAGAGCTGGAGCAGGAGAAGGACTCCCTGCTGGCGGGCCTGGAAGTGGTGGAGCGGGCCCGCGACTGGTACCAAGGACAAATCCACAACGTCACAGAGAGACAGCGGCAGGTCGGCCAGAACTCCCACTGCACGGTCAGTTCAAACACTTTTGCAACCTTTTGTATATGGATAACTAGACAGAAATAGAAAATATTTAATCATGAGAATATATTTCCATGATTTATAGCTGTTGAACTTCTTATATTTCCAAATAAAACAACATTGACAAATGTTTTGAACATAAAAACATCTATGAACTCTATATATGTTGGGAGAGATACATAAACACTTATAAGACTTATAAAACTAACTTTCTGTCATATTTGTTGAAACTGATCCTATATTCGAGTAGAACTACATGAAGCAGGTCATTAAAAAAAAAAAATCCAGCTCCTCTGGCACCACCTACAGCCTGTAGTGCAATTTGCAAAAATCCACTGCGCCCTGTTCAGATGCACCAATCATGGCCGGGGGGGGGGGTCTAACTGTGTGTCAATCACTGCTCATGCACACACATTTATTCTCACTTGTGGGGGGAGGGGCTTAGGAGACTGGGCATTAGCAGAAAGGGGGGGAGGGACTGAGAAATTGTCAATGTTCAAATTCTTTTGCTATGTCCTGGATCTTTACAATCCAACCTAAAGCACCTTTAAAGTATCAGAATATGGATAAAGTTCGTCAGAAAAGAATATTAAGGGCTCCTTTTTTATTTATGGTCACATGGTAAAATACCTTGTGACAGAAGAAAAGGAAAACATTTTTTCTTTTTTTTTAACCCTAACCCTCAGTAGCCTCAGTAATCTGTAAGCTCACCCTTCAGTAAGAACTGGCAGTTGCAGAAGAATATGTTCCAATTTTGACAAGTGTTCTTTTTGTATATTCCCCTCATATACTATTATAAGTTAACTTGAGTTTGTTAAGTCATCATCCCACCTTATCATTTTTCAGACCTTACACTAGTTAAATTTCATACTAATTGTCTTTTATGTTCTCTACTCTCAGGAATTCTTCACAGAAGCCAATCAGAGTCGCATGAATGTTCTAATTCCCAAATTGCGAGAAGTCAACCGCTGCCTTAACGACCTTATTTCCGGCTCTGGGATGGTGAGAGTTGCTGACCCATTGACTTTTGCATATTTATGTGATTCTGGTAAAACCAAAGGATTGAGATTAGTCAAGCTATGATTTGCTGTCGCACAAAACTAGAACTACACAATGCTTTGATTAAATTGGATGTTGGAGAGAGTGCAATTGGATCGGGTCAACTTCTGCTCCAGATGAAGCTCTGACAGATATTATGAGAAATTTAAACATCAATTGTTAAAAATTACAAAGAAATTCAAGATTATACCACATTAACGAACCCCATTATGCTCACAAGTGTTTTATAACTGACAGTTTTATCAAATGGCCTATTCATCATTTTATTTTATGTGGTGATTTTTAGCCATACTAGTGGAATGGCCTTAGGGATGGCAGTGTCCAGAAAGTTTGTTGAGACATTCATGTCCCCCTCAGCCATCACTAGGTCAAAATTTCAATTTTTTTCAATACTTTTATACCTTCATTATAACTAATGACATTCGGGTGCCCAGATGGTGAAGCGGGAGCCCATGTGCAGAGGTTTACTCTTTGACACAGCGGGCCCGGTTTAGACTCAGGTCTGCGGCACTTTACCGCATGTCATTCCCTCTCTCTTACCTTTCATGTCTTCAACTGTCTTGTCAAATAAAAGCCTAAAAATGCCCAATAAATTATCTTAAAATAAATAAATAACTGACATTCCCATCAGCCTCAGCTGTACTTTGTGTTTCATGCACATGTTAGCATACCAACACGTTAACCTAAGAATAAGACCATAGTATACATTAGCATGCTTACAGTGTCTCTATGAGAATGTTAATATGCTAACGCTAGCATTTAGCTCAAAGCACCACAGTGCCTAATAATAGCCTAGGAGCCATTAACATGGATGTAAAAACAATGTAAAAATGATGACATTGCTTAGCCATAACTTTTGTTATTGGGAAATTTGTGTGACTCAAAGCTGAACACTGAACATATTAAAACTTTAAATATTCTTTTGTGAAATTCCGTCCTGCACCAGGTTCTTGGAAGCTGGTTGTACTAGACATGTAAATAATTATACTTTACGTTTAACACTGGTTCCTCTTTGTTTTCGCAGCAGTCATTTCCTTCCAACGCTGCTCAGACAGCAGCTAATCCCCAGCCTCCGGGTCCAGCCCCTCCACAAGCCATCCAGAGACTGAAGGACCAGAACCGACTTCTCACACAGGTTAGACACAGTCGACACACTGCCAGTAGACAGGAGTCACTAATAGTTACAAGTCATTGCGGTTGTTTTCAGTCACTCACTTTATTTATTTTCCTTCTTTTCATTTAGGAGGTGACGGAGAGGAGCGAGCGGATCGCGCAGCTGGAGCAGGAGAAGTCAGCATTGATAAAACAGCTTTTTGAGGCTCGAGCCCACAGTGCACAAGACACCAGCACCATGGACTCCACTTTCATCTAAAAACAGTTACACTCCAACCAACAGCATAGCATGTTAGCACCATGATTCAGCTTGGAATCATCGTGATGCTGGTCTGGAGCAAAATGTTTACAAGACTGTAAGCTGGCTGTTGTTTACCCACACTTGCAGTAGCAGTGATGCACCTTTCAGCCATGACCACCCCTCACCCATGACTGCAGCATGTAGCTTCTCCACTTCACTCCACCCCAAACCATGCACTACCTAGATGTGAATACTCATGTGAAAACCTGACCCACATTACTTGACCTGAGAGAGACTTTTACTTGCCCCCTTTAAGGTGTCCTGCATAAACACTCCACCTGAGCTGTGAAGGCTGGAACGCTATCAAGAAACCAGTCGGGTCTCATGAGATCCCATCACTCAATTTCTTGCAGGATCACAGCATCTGCAAGATCTCCGCTCCCACTCCCAAAAGCCTTTTTTTTTTTTTTACTTCTGTTGCTCCGCAGGCAACATAAAAGAACATGAACTTTAGCTTAGTGGGGGGGATGGTTTCTGTTGGAATAAAATGCCATATTCTTACAGTTTAATATAATAAACAAATCACCAGCTGCTGGAGCTGCTGCCTCCGCGACCCGATACCGGATAAGCAGCAGAAGAAGATGGACGGATGGAGCAGCGGCATCTGCTTGCTGTGACCTATCAATTACATTTTTCTTAGTTTGGTACTTTGATCTAAATTATATTAAGCTACACTTTGCCCATGTCTTTTAGTATTACCTTCTTTTAAAAATAATATGTTTACCTGACGTTGGCTTTCTGGGTTTTAGAGTGTTGCATTTCAAACACAGAAAGACAGGAATTACAGAAAAGAAATATTTTATATTATGGTAGCATGTTTATTAATGTTAGGACCTTTTATGAATTTTGAGATTTTTTTGTTAAGATTGCAAAAAAGAGAGATGGGAGGACAGCCTACAAGCCATTGAGATGTAGAGGCAGAGAGACTTGAGAAGTTTGGAAGTTTGCACGTAGAAGAGAGCTGAGGAGGATAAACATGGCAGATGGTGAATGTGTCGAAGACCGAGCTCCTTGGTTGGGAGATCAAAACAAAAGAAAATCACTTTGGCTATCTAGTGCTGTATGTCTTTACAGTGAATTCTTTGCATGGGTCGTATTTTCAGCCCCAAAATATTTATCTTATGACGAGATTAAGTTTGAAACCTGGAGATTAGCACAGATGTAAAAACCCATTTAGTCCTCATAAGCGTCCCTCTTTACCAGGATCAGCCATGAAACGGTTGGCTTCCACAAAGTTTACAAAATAAATATTAGTTAGTGGGTGGTGGTAGAATTAAAATCATTGTAATTTTATAATGGATCTGTATGGTACTGCTGGGATGTCTGCACATAACATATTTTTGATGTCTGTTTCCCACTTGTTTAATTATATGTTTCTTGCTGCTCAAACTACATTATGTGTGAGTGAAACTCTTTTCCTTCAGCTTTCTATCAAAACTTCATAGAAAATGTAAAATAATAAATACGACCAAACACTGCTGGCTAGATTCTGTGGTTTATTGCAATGTGTGTTTCTCATATTTACAATTTTGCAATACAGTAGTATAAAAACTTATATCTAAGTTTAAATGATGAATTTCAAAATGTTGTAAACCAAAGCAATGCATAATAAATATCAAATGTAGATTACAGAAATGATCACATACATATATTGTTCACATTTTAAGAGGTTTTTGTCCTTCGATGTGAAGACAATCTTTCAACAATTGCACAATTTATTCTAAATTTGTATGTGTATTCAAACCTTTGTACAGATGCGGTAAATGAAAATGATGTTGAATCCGATCTCTCCATTGCCAAGATTAAAGTAGATCATAACTGAGCAACACTAACCACCCAGTGGTTTCTGCTTTCACGTTTTGATATGCATTGAACGCCAATTGCAATTTCATATACACTTTGTTCCATTTAGATTTCAGTTAAAGAGCTGTTTAAAACAAAGAAAAACTCAACTTTCCATAAGAAAATCTGTTAATCTCCAGGGTAGTCTGTTCTGATTTGTTCGCTCATGAGATTTCCTGTCATGAATTAAGAAAATGTCCCTAGATAGTGAGAATGATCTGATGTAATTCATGCACCACATTTCCACTTTACCCTTGAATGTGATTAGCTTTAGAGACCTGCACAGTTGGTGCAGTGAATCATGGATGGGTGCAGGTGTAAACTCAAGAAACTACTTAGTCACAAATAAGATATATATTTATCCTACAACAATGAACTTTCATAAATAAACCCTTATTGTATATCGTATCATTCTAACTAAGGCATGTTGGTTGCCGTTTTTTCATTACAGCATGTAACGTGACATATTTAAAGTCCCCCACCCCACTCGAAAATGTGTTAGCAGAAAGTAATGTGTTCATGTATTATCGATCATAGTAAGAAGCCGACTGAGAGAACAGGTTGTCAGGGCCTTTGAGAATTGTAAAAAAGTAAAACCAAATCAGACCTCATAATAAGGAAAAAACCAAAAACATTTGCAAAATTCTGATTCTGTTTTTCATTGTACTAGCAATATACTTTCCTCCTCAAATGTTTTTTTTGAAAGTCTTAATGCTTTGTATTCTCTATTATTAGTTAAATAACTTTTATTATATGGATTGAATGTTGAAGCTTATTATGCTAAATTATTGTTTTATGAATTTTCCCTGTGTATTGTTAGTACAGGCATTATGCAACTTGACCCCACACAAATTGCAACAGAAACTCTTTCAATTAATCTAGTAACAGGTATCAACAGGTAGCTCCATGAAACTTCCCTAGTTAATTACCTACATTAAGACAATATTGTTTGGTATTACAAGTTTTCTGTAAATATGTGCTAATTTGCCTAACAGTGTTTCCGTATTTTTCAACTTGGACCCTATTTTCTGATGCATTGGTGTCTAAGTGACTAATGTGAACCAAATTTTTTTTTTTTTTTAATCTTTTGAGGTCTGTGGTCCAGTATTGGTTAAGAAAGCTGTAACCTGCAGCCACGAACCAAGCTACAATGTAAAATGCACGCTGTCCGTTTGCGTCCACTAAACACACTAACCACACTGCGGTTTTTGCCAATGACAGGCTCAGGCATTATGCAACTTGACCCCACACAAATTGCAGAAACAGAAACTTTTTCAATTAATCTAGTCTCATGAAAGTCTCCACTATAACATATACAAAGTCCTAATAAGTGTTGGAAAGTATTGAAAAACAGAGAAATGGCATTGCATCCCATGTTAAGGTTAGACACTACAGGTTAATAGGGAAAATATTTTAACTAACAGGTATCACCATGAAACTTCTCAAGTTGATTACTTACATTAAGACAACAATAATTTTTGGTATTACATGTTTTCTGTATTTTAATCATGCAAATGAGGCTGCCTAATTAAATATGTGCTAATTTCTGTGGTCCAGTATTGAGTAAGAAATCTATAACCTGCAGCCACGAACCCGGGCTACAATGTAAAATGCACACTGTCAGTTTGTGTCCACTGAACACACTAACCACACTGCTGTTTTTGCCACTGACAGGCTCAGATTATTATATATAGATAGTGTCTGACAACATTATGGAAAGAGATAGATCTTTCTGTTAAAGAGTAAGCTTTTTGTTTAGCATAAAACAGCCCCGAAATCACCATCACCAAACCCACCAGAGTCATCATCGTAAAAGACACGTCATTCAAAGTCGACGGAAACAAAATTAAACAATCAATAGCTGTATTGCTTTGTCTTCCCACGATTTCAAAAATCACCATTCCCGGTTTGGTAGAAATAAACCCAGAATTGACCCATTTACATGTAAATATATGCTGGCTCCATATACGCTAAAAGCACTGTTTATTTTGTTTTGCTGTTTATTAAACATTAAGTAATTTGAAATTTCAACTTCCAGAAGCTGCAATGATCTCTAAAATGAGCCTTTTGAGCAAAAGCAGATGTGTGCTGCTGCTGCTGTGTGTGTGTGTGTGTTG
This sequence comes from Etheostoma perlongum, assembly GCA_026937815.1. Classification (NCBI taxonomy): domain Eukaryota; kingdom Metazoa; phylum Chordata; class Actinopteri; order Perciformes; family Percidae; genus Etheostoma; species Etheostoma perlongum. The sequence continues at coordinate 11,922,605 of CM049386.1, forward strand.
TGTGTGTGTGCTTGCGTGTGTGTGTGTTTCCGCCTGATGCAGAATTTAACAAACCTGTGAGAATCTTCTACCTTATAGGAGGGAGACACAGCTTCTGTGAACCTGACACCAATGCAAACAAGTTCAGAGATAGACAAAGGTAAACAAACCTGGGTCGACTTTCATCACTTGGTTCTTTAAGCTGTTTAAACAGCCTGAAACACACATGGAACAACACACTGCAACACAACCTGCAGTACACTGAAGAAGAAATTATCTGTAGTTACTTTCCACATTCAGATAAAGAATACAAAATATATTTAAGACGTGAATCATGATATTATTCAGAATATTAATGAAATATATATACTGTATATAAAAAACAAAATTAGCCCGGCTTCAACCAGCCGTAACATCAAAGTGATGTACGTATTAATGCATCAATAATTATAATACCATTATACAGGTATGTTACGTTACTGTGAAATGAGCCATTCTGCTAAATGAGTACTTTTGCTAAGTATATTTTGATGCTAATAAAATTATGTATTTTATATTTGTAGGTATAGGTATTGTCTATATACTTATACTTTAAGTAAAAAGTTCTGAGTACTCTCATCTCTGCTTTTTACTGTCTAATACAGTAGGAGTAAAAGGTCAACCTGTTCACCATGTCATTCATTAAGCCTCAAAAACAACACTTTAGATGCAATGAACAAGCTAAGACTGAGAAAAACACAACTAATTACATGCTGTAAGTGGGATTTGTGGCGTGATCTGATCGGTAGTCCTCAATAGAGATGCTGTACACACCCTGTTCTGCATGTTGGGTGCAGCACAAACCCACCAATGGACATCCAAACATGTCAGCCCTTACGTAACATATTACACATCGTTACACTGAATTGAATCAGAAGTGATATTCTGAACTGTTGCATCAGTTGTTTACTGCCGATTTTCCGTCAGGCACCATTGGTTTGTTGCATCATTGCCAATCGGTGTGAATGGATGATGACTTGCCACAACATGTCCATATCACATACCTAGATTATATTTCCCTACTTTCCCCCCATCCCAAACTCATTTTCTACAAGTGTCATTTATCATCATCCTTGTTTTATAATTATTTCATTTCTTAATTTGAAAAGTGTGATGGATGAACATGGGGCCAAAGAAGACATTGTCGCATCCAGGGGGAGCCTCAGCTTCCACACCCTTGTCTCGACGCTGTGATTGGAGGATCAGGATCCCTGAAGTGTTGGGTCATCTTCCAAAAGATGTGTTCCATTCATTTTGAGGTGAGGGCTCAGGATTTGCTCACACTGGGACAGATATACACAGGAGTCACACAAGGATTCGGTGGAGAGAAGGGACATCAGTCACTTTAGGAAGGTGCTGCAGTATCCTGTTGAATAGGTGAGTGTCATTTTAGCACAGAATGGTAACTTCTGACCTCTAAATTCAAATTCTGCAATTTTATATAAAGGTCTTGTGCATTGGGAATGTTCTTCAGTCGTGTAGCCGTGTCTTTTACAACAGCAACATATGGCAGACTTTATTAGATTCTGCAGGTGACAAGGCCCTCTTTATAGTCAGGTTGCATATTTACATGTCACCAAATACAGATCAGATACAGAGTCAGGAAAACGGGCTGCATGTTTACATGGTGTAAACATGTACGAAGACATGCAAACAATTCTGTGAGCCCTTTTATAAATCGACTTTTGACAAATGTGAGTCAAGAAAGGAACTGGTGTATGCACAGTCAGTGTGACAACGTGAGAGAGACAGCTCAGGGCAGAGGGAAGTTCAGTAGACAGATAAGCACCAATTCAAGGTAAGAGGCTTCACTTACTATACAAAACTGCATAGAACCAAAAGAAATTTCCACTTGGTGAGTGGTTTGTTTTTATCATTGATGTTTTTGTTCAATACATTTAGGGAGGTTTTTTTTAGGTAATTAGGGGAAGTATATATATATTTTTTTAACATGGTGGTATTTGTAATAAGACCAAGTTTAGCAAGTCACAGTTCTGCCAAAGATGGACCTTGAATTTTTACTGTGTAACCACAGTTCATCACATCATTATTTTCTGTATTGTGTGTTATCTTTGTAAAGCTGCAAAACAGACAGAGTCCAAAACAAGTTTCCCTTCGGGGACAATAAAGTATATCATCATCATCATCATCATCATCATCATCATCATCAAAGGTCCAGAGAGTTCATTTTTGTGATGCAGTTCCTCTATAATAACGGTGTATGTGACGATATTCAATGACTGGAGCTTCTTTACAGGATTTTACTTGAAATTGGTTGGGCAATGTATGAAGCCACAGTGGATTAGCTATGATGATCAAGCATGTAGAACACGTTTATTTCACTCAACTTGAAGAGCATTGTTTAGAAACTGTCACTCTGCACCCGCATTTCAAAAATACATCGCAGACATTGTGGTGTTAAACATAACATGCACAGTAAGTTACAAAAGCCTCAGTGCAACCATATTTGCATGTTTGATAAACGGACCATATTAACCTTCCTCTAATAGCTAACTGACATTAACTGGGTTGATATAATACTATACAGTATCTGGGTCAATGACGTATAAGGATTTTCAAGAGGCAAATTTTAAAATATAATAAACAATAGTTTCCATTGTATTTTTTCGAACATACACAGTGTCAGTTATGCATGAATCTATGTTTAACATGTTTATTAAGTGATTTTAGTATTTTTTCACGCACATGAATTGGCCATGACCATAAAAAATGTCATGTGGTGCAACTGTGAAAACCCTTAAATTAAATAAATTCTTAGAATCATGATGGGAATATTTACTCAAGTTCTGAGTAATATGAAGTGTATAAAATCAAAATGTTGGCATTAATTTAGATTTTTTATTGTTATTTATATTTTCTGTTGTTTTCCAATACAACAGTTACCTTCTTGTATGACATTAGCGTACTACTTTTTCCTGTAATATGTATGAAATGAATAAAAATATCTAAAGAATACATTTTATCCAAGTATACAATGTTAGTTTTTACAATTTCAGTCAATGAATTCATATACTATATTTCTATTTACTGAAAATTACAGCTATTACTGGTCGCACCACATGATGCATGGTCGCACTAAATGACAGGAAATCCTCATATTAGGTTGGCATTAAAAATACCTTTTATTTTCCAATTAACAATAATTCCAATAAATTGCATGCTAAATATTTAGTGAAATCATGTTTTATTCCCAGTTTCATTCATTCAAAACATTTTGATTACATTTTCATTCTTTTATATCATTTCAATGACCATAACGTTTAGGTCTTTTTCACAACAATGCTTCATTTCCATTTAATTTCAACTGTACTTTACATTGTCATAAATTACAAACTGCTACAATGGAACATATTCATTGTGGGCAACACCCCTCCCCCCCATTTCATTTAATTTCACAAATTGTCATATTATCTAATATTATGCCATTTTTTAAAATCACAGCCACCTTATGAACTTCACTCGTGAACTTATGACCCAAAGGGTTCAAGAAACAAGAATATCAACACAACAGTAGAAAACATTAAACTGGTCCTATTGATTCTATTAATCATGTTCCTGCTTAACCCCAGCTGCTTTGGAATTTCAGTCGCCTTCCTATTTCATTTCATTTCATATCACAACATTGTCATATTCATTTTTCTAATATGCCATTTTAAAAATCACAACCATCTTATGAACTTCACTTGTGAACTTAGGACCCAAAAGGTTCAAGGAGCAAGGATATAAGCAGAACACTAGAAAACATAAAACTGTTATTGATCATGTTATTGATCAGCTGCTTTGGAACTTTTCCCAATCTTCCTTTCTCAACTTGGAGAAGCGAGAGGTTGCTGGCTCAGGCTCTGATATTATTGCCTGGATATCATGCCTAAAGTAAAAGATGGCATCAACGGTTTGTGGCCACATGAATACATTTTTATCCCCTGACTGATGCATGGCATTAACTTTGACCTCTTCTCCCACAACTTCTAGGACTTGGCCTACATATGGCAGTTCATCATAGGTCACAATTACAAATTTGCCATCTAAGTCTTGAAGACTCTCCTGCTCTGACATCTATGGCATAGGGCTACTATCCACTTTTGTTTTAATGTAATGTAAAAAAAATGTATTACCTACACAGATAATAAATAGTATTACTTTTAATTTAATCAATTTAATGTTTCATATCAATTCATTGTTTTTCCACATTTGAGAACAAACCTTTCTCTTCTCCTGGCAAGGTACGCTGCTCTTGCTGCAGGGTCTGAATTGACACGCTCCCTGTGGCGCGCAGACTTATCTTTGCTTGACAGTGGCATCTGTTAAAAAATTAATTAATTAAATATTAAAAACAAAGTTATGTTGGTAAAAAGACATGTCGTCACTTATTTTGTATGTATTTTTCTCAGTATACGTCATTAAGCCCTTTCTCCCTAAAATGCTAAAATAAAACCAAGATAAAACTAGATAAATAGATAAAGTCTGCTCTACATATTCCTAAAATTAATCAATTGTTTGTATAAATCATGAAAATAACACAAAAATGTAAATTTGTACAGTATATTAATCATTGGAAGTAATCTACAATAGTTGCACCACATGATATTTTTCAATTAAATTTCAATTTATTTATAGTATCAATTCACAACAAGAGTTATCTCAAGACACTTTACAGATAGAGTAGGTCTAGACCACACTCCAGAATTCACAAGGACCCAACAGTGTCCTCCAGAGCAAGCAACAGTGCGACAGTGGCGAGGAAAAACTTCCTTTTAGGCAGAAACCTCGGTCAGACCCAGGCTCTTGGTAGGCGGTGTCTGACGGGCCGGTTGGGGTTAGAATGAAAAGTGGCAATTACAATCCCAAAAAAAATAGTAGTTGTTAGTAGTCCTTTGTAGTCGGCATAGCAGAGTGTAGCAGGAGGAACATGGCATCGCAGAGCGTGTAGCGGGACCATGGCGACAGGTGCAACCTCGATTCTAGAGCCTCCCTGATCCGAGGAAACACGCTGGGAGAAAAAGAACATAAGGACTCCGGGGAATGACTCCCCAGAGCTAGGTTAGTAACAGGCATTTCTGGGACATGGATGCACATAATTGGAAAGATAGAAAAATAATTTATTAATAAATAAATTAATATTTTTACATTCTGTCAAGATTTCTAGGGCTAGCATTAGCCTGTGCCACAAAACTAGCTAGTTTCTCACTTAAGGTCACCTTGAAGTATATTACCAAAATATACATTTGTAAATAACACTACTTTATTGTTTTCTTTTTGAGGTCATACCGCATGACATCCAAATATGGAAACTGCATACCAGCACTTACAAACATTACTTCTAAAAAAAAGGAGAGAGGGTTACAGACCTGCTTGCTTCTTCCATGTGCTCTCTGCTAACTGGTGAATGATGCAGATTTCTGTCTCTGAGTGGAATTCAAAAAAAAAGTCCCGAAATATGAATTTCTTGATGGTCGCGCCACATGATATTTCATAAAAGAAACAGGTTCGGACAATATTTGTTTGCATGCTATGGGGGAAATATTTGTTCAACACATCTGAAATTTCATATGGGATTACAAAACACATTAGAAAATATGCCAAAAGGGAGAAAAAATAAATTTAGCAAGATTTTGAATAATTTTAAAGATGTTTAAAAACCAACAGTTATGGTCGGACGGTCGCATCACATGACATTTTAACCCTTTAAGCACAAAAAACATATGTAATTCCAAATTATTTTTTAAATTAACATATGGTTTCATGGAGGGGACTGATTTTACTAAAACATGGTGAATTATTATGAAATTTTGAACTTTTAAGCTCAAGAAACTACAATCGGACAGAAAATGTAGGCGTCACGTCATTGACCCATCTAACAACTGAACATGTTATGTGTTTGTCTAAAGATCTTTGTTCCTCCGGCTGGTGTCTTCTGATCCTGCTGTCATGGAGCTTTTTATCAACTCCTCCCTACTCTACGTCTCTGTAAGACCCTTCAACTCCACAACCGGTGAGAAGACAGTGTATGACATTTGCAAAGATATGCCTGCTGTTATCATTTGGTACCTGGGCCTGCAGTTCATCAACATGTTCCTGGGCATCCCGGCCAACCTCATGGTGCTCTGGCTCATCCACAAGAACAAGGGGGACTCCTCCACCTCAGATATCTTCATCCTTCATCTGGCGATTTTAGACATACTCTTCTGTCTCACCCCTCCACTTGAGCTGGCCAACATAGTTTTCCTCACCACCAGCAACACCTGGTACGTCCTGCGCTTCTTCTATGGCCTCAAAGACTCCTCGCCTCTCTTCCTTTCCTGCATCTGCCTGGACCGTTATATGGCCGTGGTCCACCCCATCACCTTCACCAATCTCAAGGACCGTCACCACAGAGCAGTCTTGGCCATCATAGTCTGGCTGACCACTCTTGCCTATGCCGCTGCTAAATGTGTGGGCAACATTGTCAACTTTGAGAAGGTCTTTACAGCGATGATCCTCGCTGCGTTCACCTTCATGGTGTTCTGCAACATTACGATTCTCTGGGTGCTGAGGCAGTCTGGGCCTGGTAGAGACGAGATGCATCCCGTGAAGAAGAGAGCCTTCAAGATGGTACTCATCATCCTGGCCATCATCGTGTTCAACTACTTCCCACCTGTCGCACTGTTGCCCTTCCAGGAATACTTCTCTCCTAAAGTGTTTCGTTGCTACATTCACTATGTCGCATTCGGCTTGATGGACTTTAGCAGCAGCATTCAGCCGATGCTCTACCTGTCCAAGGAAAAGCTCAACTGCTGCCAGTGTGGCAGCACCCAAATCCAATAGGGATACATGTTTGCTTTCATATGAATGTTCTTTTGTGTAATATATAGTAGAATAAAATATATTCTTGCTTGGTCCTATGTTGAAAATGCTGATTATTAAAAAGATGCATTTTCCAGTGGTTCCCAACTTGTGTAGTCTGTGTGCATAAAGGATGACTCCAAAGATTAAGTTCTTGTCTGTTCTAAGGCAAAATTAATAAATAGCATATTGTTTAGACTTATAGATTTCTCATAAATTCTCTCTGCCAGATAACATAATTAGCATATTTCCCGAAATGTTGAGCTTTTCTGTTTTTTCACCAAAAATACAAAATAATTTCTCAGTTACCTTAGATGGTATAATGTATTCAACAGGGCTAAAACGTGTTGATGTGGCTCGGGAAAGGGAAGTTTGGGGTCCCCTACTGGAGCTGCTGCCCCCGCGACCCGACTCCGGATAAGCGGATGAAGATGGATGGATGGATAAAACATTTGATAGCCTGAACCCTCATGTTGTCCTCGGGACAAATTGACTCGTTTTCCTATATTAATGTTCTTTTTAACAACCTAAAATAACGTGATTGATTCCACACAACGCTCTTTGGCAAGTACAAATCTACTTTCATTCATTTTGTGCTGTCTTATTCAATTTTCTAGCATTTAAAAACAACACTGAAGTGGTTTTGAAATAGTATTGAGTAAAAGTTGACATATTCCAGTCTGTGATAATCCATCAACATACATTCCTTTAATTTTAGTCCAAATAATTCCTAATTTCTGCTTTTCTAACTCAACATTAGGTATAATTTCCTATAAATTAGGTTTATTGACCATAAATTCCAAAAATAACTGTAAAAGTAGTTAATAAGATAGTGTTATGTAGTGTTGAAAATGTCAAAAAAAGTGTCAAACATTGAAAAAAAGCATTAAAAGTGTTTAAAAAAAAGGGACAAAAACGTAAGAGTAAGTTAAATTACACTGATAAAAAGTGTCAAAAGTGTTGATTTTCAATTTCGATGGGAAGACAACACAAGGTGATAAACTAAACATTTGTGCCCATGTGTGTTAAGATCAATTTTCTTTACTTTTAACTGCAGGGAACAAATGCTGGGAACTTATGCACATACACTGTTCTATACTGCACACAGAATGTGTATAAATGTGTTGTGTAGACCTACTTATTTTTTCTTGCTCACTACATTTAATTTCAAATCCTATTAATGAGACTGTTACAACGGGTTGGGTACCGAACCCTGTAGCCCTACCGACCGAAACGGTGCCAAAAACAGCAGGGGTTCGACACACGCACTCGCAGACGGCGGACGGATTGAGGGCTCTGCAGTTCTGTTGTCACAGTGAGACACTGCAATGTCGATAAAGTAGTTAGATAAGTGTGGTTGCAATTGTTCAAAACTTCACGCAGACACATTTCACTGTGATATGATATTATGATAGACAGTTAAAGAAGTTAACTAGCCGAGTTAGTGCTGTTGACGTTACACTCTGAGACGAGCAGCACAACAGTGGTTTCAATCCCTGGGGACTGACTGACAGGCTGAGGTTGTAAGGCAAGGCAACTTTATTTCTACAGCACCTTTCGGCAATTTAATAGGTTGTGCGGACGGGGTTTGGGAGGAGAGAGGGAGGGGTTTTATTTTTGTTTAATTTCTGTCAGCGTAAAATATTCTAAAGAAATAACAATGTTATAAGTAAATAGGTTTGGAATTTTTTTTTTAATTACAAAGGGAAAAAATGTACCGTTCGGTACTGGAAACTGAATTTCAGGTACCGGTATATATCGGGACTAGTATTGGTTTAGATGCAAAAAGTACCCAACCCTAGTTATGACCCTATAAATCAGAGAGTAACCATTGATGTAAAATAACTGAAGGAAGGATGGTAGCCGCTTGTAACAAAATCATCATTACAATTTATTAGCAAAACAAACAGAAATGTGCAACGCTGCTCCACAACAGCATGCACACACCAGAAATACCAATCCCTACGTAACAAAGACATACAAAAAGCTTTTGGTTAACTTTTCTCTTTAATTTAGACACAAATCACACAAAAGTAGGTCACAATAAAGCCCTAGTAGCAAACACTCATTTTAATATACATTGCTGTGCAGGTATACCGACCAGTTGCCACAAAAAACAGTAGCCCTTTAATCATAAACAAGCCATTTTACTACTACTGTGTGTTAGTTGTACATAGTTCATGGTAAGAGACGCGTTTCCAACAGTGAACAACCTAAAATGGATCCTCTAGAAGCTCCACATTCTCTGAGATCAGCAAAACAATTATTTAGGCTACTATTGAAAGCCAGTCAATTGAGACGGATTATTTGTGGGAACAATATTTTCAGTAACATTACTAGACAAATACATTTGTGCCAGTTTACTGGATTGCCGACTGTATAGTTAAAGCTATATACAGCGATATATTAATGATCTTCACCTTAACATTTCTAACCCTCTGGCTACTACAACATGTATACATGAGCATCATATAACATCCTAATTCTAAAACACTTATGATGTTTTTATTTTATTTTTGTTATACTGACCCCCTGTGGGGAAATTTTACTTTCAAGGCGGTCAAAAGTCAGAACAACAGATGAGAAACCTGAACCTGGATTTCAATGTCTTGCTTTAGCAGGTCGGTTGAAATCATTCTGACAATCTGACAGACACTGCATTGAACTTTTTCATTAAAGCAATTTTAAAAATACCAACATTTTGGTAACATACATCATGTTTAAAAGAACAACTGTTCTTTTGGGATCCCATTATCTGCCTCTTTACATTGTGCTGTGAGAAAGAAGACAAGAGAAGTATCAGAGTTTATCAATCAAGATTAAAAAGCATTAATCAGGCATGGACCTACTAAATCACAGCAAAGACTAGACAACAGTGTATTGCACTGTACCACGACACACACAGTTTTGAACTCAGGAACAGCAGTTAAGACAATAATAATCTAAACTCAGGCTCCGCTTAACAGCTTTTTTTGGAGCTTTTAACCACAGCACACAACAACAGCCCTGCATTAAAACAGCACAGGGGCTGCATTGTGGGTGGCTTCTGTTTAAGTTAAATAAAGTCAAATAAATGATAAAATGCTATCTGGGAAGTCCAATTTGATTAACAGACAAAGCGTTTATAGCTATAATACCTGCTTGTGTAGGCTGTAAAATGGGATTCTGTAAAAGCTAGTTAGTTGATCTTGATTTAAGCTTATTTTGTAAACTCATAAACAGCACTCATTCTCAGCTCTTATATTACTAATCTTCTAAGACTTTGGTTCTAATTTTTGAAAGTGTCTCTGAAGCTGAAGGGCAGTTTGTTTCCGCCTCGCTGGTGCTTCCCTCTCTCTGAGCCTGCTGCTCCTTGGCCTCGTGCATCTTCAGGTGCTTTTTAAGGGAGGACTGGTCAGTGTAGGTCTTTCCACACTGGCTGCAGAGGAAGACCTTCTCTTTGGTGTGGACCAGTTCGTGTCTCTTCAGGTGACCCGACCTGCTGAAGCTCTTGCTGCAGTACGAGCAGGTGTACTCCTTCTCTCCGGTGTGAGTCCTCTGGTGTAGTTTCAGGCTGCTGGCCACCGTGAACTTCTTGCCGCACTCGTTGCAGCTGTACGGCCTTTCTCCCGTGTGCATCCGCATGTGTATGGTGAGGTGGCCCGCCTGGCTGAAGGTCTTCTTACACAGCTCACAGCTGTAGGGCCTCTCTCCAGTGTGAATCCTGTAGTGTGTTTTGAGGTCACCCAAGCCGTTGAACCTTTTCCCACACTGAGCGCAGCAGTAGGGCTTCTCACCGGTGTGGATCCTCTCGTGTATACGCAGGTTGCCTGCATTGCTGAAGGTTTTGCTGCACTCCTGACAGCTGTAAGGCCTCTCCCCCGTATGTGTCCGCAAGTGGACCTTGAGCTGGTTGTGCTCGTTGAAGCGCTTCCCACAGTGCAAGCAGGGATACGGCTTCTCTCCAGTGTGGACGCGTTTGTGTATCCTGAGCTGACTGGGATGTGCGTATGTTTTACTGCAGACGTTGCAACTATAGGGTCTTTCTCCTGTGTGGGTACGCTTGTGGGATTTGAGGAGATCGGCCCGGCCAAAGCGTTTCCCACAGTAGCTGCAGCTGTGCGCCTTTTCAGCGCTGTGTGTCTTGATGTGGATGTTGAGCGAGGCTGCTCGACTAAATGTTTTGGGACAGGTGGGACAGCGCAAAAAGTTGTCACGGATCTCCAAAAACCCATCTGGCGGAACAGTTGCGTTTTTCTCCTGCACTATTACTTCTGGCTCCACAACCTGTCTGCTCCCTGCCTCAGGATCTATTTCTGATTCAGGGTAATATGTCATTGCATGGTCCAACTCTGGCTTAGAGAAAATGGCATTGTCACCATACTGCAACACACCATTCTGCTCCTCTTCCTCTGTCTTAATGAACTGTCCATCCAGCATGTAAGTGTCAGAAACAATGGTGACTTTGACTTCACTGTCACTGCCTCTGGATTCTTGTTCGAGGCCCGTAGATGGTGGCAGCGGTGCATATGCATCATGACTGTCACAGCTGACCTCCGTGCTCTCATTTTTTATTGGCCTCATTGTCAGATTGAGAAGGGATGAAGGCTGAGAGAGGTCAATAGCACCGCTTTCATCCAGGCCAGGCTCTGGTTTTACTGATATCAAGTTTGGGGTGGGCACACCTACCTCTGCTGTGTTCATACATGGTTTTTCTACCATATGATCAGTCTGCAGTAAAAAGGAGGAAGGGGATATGCTCTCCCTAATCTTGTCTTTCTGCTTCCTCCTAAAGCTCTTCTTGTCACTGCTGCATATGGACATCTTAAATGTGCCCTGGGTGGAGCTGACGAGATGACTGTTCCATTCTAAAGTGGAAAACTTTTCAGTGGCATCTTGTTCCCGAATATCTGTAATAAATAAATAAAATTAAAGCTTAAATACTGAAGAAACTAGTACAGACTGTAATGTAGAGTCAAACATACATCACAGCTACAATGTTTAATTAGCTAACAGTAGTACAATAAAGTCTCTGCTAACTTCCTGAGGAAATTATCTGGCTCTTTAAGCTGCTCTTAATGTTCCACTATGTTCACAAGACAGCTGCTAACTTTGTCATTTGGTGTTGGACAGATAGTGTACAGTGGGTTTATTTTTGCTAAAATAGCTGCCTGTTATAAGTTGAGATAAGGTAGAACTAAGTTAACTTGCGAGCCAGAAAAAAAAGGGCACTAAAATGCTCCATAGAGCTGAGGGCAACTGGGGCTTCTCACAGTACGCGACCCCCTTTGCATTACACAGCCATTTGATTAGCCTAGCTTTACCCAGAGGATGCATAAACGGCACCATAGCAACACAAAATGAGTATTATTAAGGCTGAACTAAACATGATGAATGCATGTCATACAAGGGGATATCACAATGTCTGGAACGTTCTTAAAATGATATCTGTAGTAATACTACTGCAGTGGTGTTGATGTTTTTATTGATGTCCAACACTGTGATGGATGGATGGACTGACTGACACAAACACACACTTAGTTGCAGTAGCTGTTATTAAGGGTCATATTTCTTTAAATTTGGTGCACACAGCGTAGCTATCACTCAAACTAAAAGTTCTAGATAATGCAGTAACGTTAGATAAAAAAAGTGATTGATTCCTGCATTTTGTCTGTGTTAACTTGATCTACCATCAGTATGGGCAGGATACTGTGACAGTAATGTACTACCGTGTAATTAGTACTGTATTACACAGGATGACTGAAACAAATGCCTATTGTATACCTCATTAACGTTTGCACCGGTTTATTGTTAATGTACTAAAACCTGCTGTACACATACACTGGCACAATTTGCTGACAATGCAGGAGATGCTCGAACAAAAGATCAGCGGCTGCATGAAGCTACAGTGTCCACTGTCGCAACGCAGACACCCGTATACGGAGTGTAGACGGCCATACCTTTTGCAGCAGACGCGGTACTTTTCTGTGCAAACAGCAGCCGCTTCAGGCCCTCGTTTTCAGATTCGATCCTGTGTATTGTGCCCTGGTACTCAGACAAGGTCCGGTCCACCGAGTCTAGGATGTCGCTTACTGTGGCTTTAAATATCTCATTCAGAGAAGACTCCAAGAAGAGTTTCAGATCACTCGACTGGGCCATGTTAGACCGCGCGATTGCAGCTGTGGACAACTCGCCAGATGGTTTGTACACGGTTGAAAGTATCTGGAAAAAAGTGGGCGTGTGGTTGTGCGACTCTCTGCTGCCGTGTGCGGAAGAAACAAAAGCAGGAGACAGTCGCATGAAAGTGACGGCGAGGAGAAGCTGGTTTAGTTTTGCTTTGCTACAAGTCTGCAGCGCCCCTGCTGGTGTGGAGGGGAGTCGTTAGATTAACACGGGCCCAAGCTAACGTTTACACAAATAACAACGGTGAAAAAAGAACTGCAAAACTATAGCAGCACTATTAGGACTCTAACGTTACTACTTAGCTATACTACTACCACCACTTCTACTAAATTAGCTACTACAGCCACTAGATAGCAACTAACTCACTACAGCTGCAAGGATGCCCACATAAATGCTAGGTAATGCTAATATTCTATCAACGGTTATCTGAATTCTTATCACGCTAATGACACTTATTACAATGCTTACTTAGCAAAGTTAGTATGCTTTAACTTCAACTTAACGCTAGCTAACTGCAACAAAGTTAGTAAGAGGAGTGCTAACATTTTAAATGAAAATACTAATTAGCTAAAAATGCTGATACCCGTGATGAATGCTACTACCAGTAAACCTAATAATGATTTTGCAACTGCTAAAGTTAATCATGTGAGTAATGATAGCTAATTATAAAAACATTCATTAACGCTGCCAACAGTATGCTAATGCTAACACTATTTTTTATTATTAGCGTGTCCATCCATTACATAAAGGCAGATGTGTGTGAAAGTAATTAAGTGCTAAAAAAAGAAAAGAAAAATAAAGTCTTATAAAAGAAATATGCAGGAGTTTCTGCCCACAGCCAGACACAAAGCCAGTAAACCAATAGTAAGAGGCCCAGCTAATTCAATGGCAGCTAATGACTTGTTTACATTGAATCTAGATACCTTATGATTCTGGCACATGATTCCTCCTGTCATTTGCAGGAATGAAGCTGAGCCACTCCCCTGACCTGTATGTGTGTGCTTGCATGCCTGTAGGGTAGTGGGCGTGGACAGAGGCATCTAAGGTGTTCTGAGCGCTTAGGTCATCTGTCAATTACAATGTGCCCTTTATTTCCTCCTCTTTGTATACACTGCTCTCATTTTTGCCACAGCCAGACCTGCTGGGAGAGGAACAGGACAGAGGAAGACTGAAGTCGGTTCTTGATCTATCCCAAATGGACAGGCAGTATGAAGAAGAAGAAATGGGAGGACCTGGTCCAGACTAGGACTTGCATGCATCGTTATGCGACACCACAGACTATAAGGCTGCTTGGCTTAAAGAGAGCGGATGTGAGGCTCTTTTGTTGTGCGCAGTAGATTCAGACGTAATCAACTGAGGGTTATTTGTATGCTTGTGTGCATGTGTGTGTGGGTGAATGTGTCTGTGAAGGTGCAGCACTTTGATAGTAGTATTAACCCGGTATAACAAAGCTGCGTGTCTTTCCCTCTCTCAAGACTTTTAAACCTCACAAGCCTGTTGATCATATGATGTTGTTTTAAAGAGCCTGAATGGGGTAAGTCATGCTTCACAGTTGAAAATATTTCTAATAATAGGATTTTTTTTCTTTTTTTAATTTTAAAGTTCTTTGAGGTTGGATAGTGTTCAAATTCAGGTCTGTACCATGCTCACTGGTGGTAATGAATGACACAGGGAGTATTATCCTCTTTAGACAAATGCTATTTATAGACATTCATAACTCATCACAACTTTTGCTTTACACAGTGTAACTGTGTTCCTCTTTTTTATGTGGTCCTCTCTGGGTGTTTTTTTTTAAATATTTTTACTTCTTCTTTAATATTTTGTTTATCATCCTATCAAGCCTGTGGTGTGGCTGTATAAACTTCCCATGCACTGTAACAAAACTTCTCCACTTACTGGAGGTTGTTTGAGTAACGTTTGGCTGAAGGTAGCCCTTATTTTAGTTTTCTATTCGATGGAGGTTTCATCCTCAACAGTGCTGCCAAAAAGATACTTGAAACAATATTTTCTCAAAGAGCAACAAGAGAACGCAATCATTACTGTACAATATCAGAATGGTCCAAACTATTTCTAATTTTAGTTTATAAACTTTTTTAGATTCTCACTTATAAACCTTAAGAGAGACAATACAGCTGCATTAACATTTTAAATGTATGTTTTAGTATCTTTGCATTTTAGTTTCAAACTGTTTTTGTTTAAGAGGAGGAGGCTCTTCTTTTTTAATCTTTGTTAACTCTTGTACATGTTATGGACTGTAGCAAATGTTGCACCCTGACAGGAACTGAGAAGTGAGCACCCACACAGGAAATGTGGTCAAGGTCTGTCCCGGATGTTGGTTGCATGACATGAATAGAATAATTAAGATAGACAGAGAAGTATAGAAATAAAAAGCACGACAAAGAGGGAAAGATAGATGAAAGTGAGATCAAATCAAAGATTAAAGTAGGAAGAAGAGAACAGGATATAAGGTTTGACATTTTAACTGTTATCAACTGTACAAACACAGATGATAATCTGTTGTTAAAGTTATATCGCTGTTGCATGCAGTTCAAATTTGGCCCCTTTCACGGTTTTATCCTTTGTCCAGAGTGCAGCGTGGTGCTAAAATGATAAAAACAGGACGCAGGCGGTTAAACTGCTCAACAGAAACAGCCCCTCAACCCCACCCTCTGCCTCTTTCTTATTCCACACCATTCACCTCTGTCTCTATTTCTCTCTATCTCTCCTGCTCACTTGCTGGGCTGGTTTTCTGTGTCTGTGGTCAGGAAGTACAGGTGTGACATTTCACTAAAGGTCTATTGCACTGCACTCCTGCAGAAAAACCTTCTCCAGATTGGATTTGACATACAAGTGGTGAGTGTGTGGAGTACTTTTGTGCTATCAGGGACGGAAATTATTTTACTTCAGTTTTGTTTTTGCTCGGAGCATGTGTAATTTAAAATGCTGTTCTCAGTAGTTTTAAATTGACTATTTCTCACTGATGAATAGAAACAAATAAAGAGCCATAAGACAACCCACTAACTCTACAACCAAATATAGTAGAGTCTTATGAACAAATCAGGTGTTTCTTCTGTAGGCTACCCAACAAGTTTAATTTATTTAATGAAGAATCCATTTAGCAGAACAATTTAGTTGTTACACAATGTTACGGCTCCCAAAATTCAAGGGAAGAATTTTTCATGCTGCTTAAGATAGGGTTGTGGTAAAATACCTTTGAAATGTTAATGTTTTTTTTTTTTCTTGTCACAGATCTTTGAATGGCCCCAGTAACATGCTGCAGGATTTCACATTCATGGGACCTTACAAAATGATCATCAGTCATACGGCAGGGGAGGACATTCAGTTGTGAGACAGCATCTTTTACTAAAACCCACAAACGCCCCAACAACCGAACTGATTGAGATTCATGCTTCTAATGGAGGAGGAACACTTTTGCACCTCTTTGCCAGATGTTATAGATTCAGTCCTTCAGCAGCCTCAACAAGACTCATGGACCTCTATCAACCACCAGCACATCAATGGAGAGCAGGAGAGCATTGAACTAGGCGACACAGAGCTACAGATAAACCAAGAACACGATACAAATCATCTCAATCCCTCTTCAAAGGCAGGACGTGAGACTCCTGAGGAGGCAGAACAATGGGAGCAGGTAATATGGCCGGTTCGCCCCATGACCTGTACAAGTCCTAAGCTGTCCTTTGCCACAGTTCAGTGGGACATGCCCGATCCCTCTACAGAGACGCTTTCACTCATGACTGACAGCAGCTCGGCCAGTGAGGTGGACTCTGCCGCTGTGACGAGTCTAGACACCACTTCCCCTCCACTTCACCAATTTCAAGACATTAATGCTGTGGTTTACACGAGGGAGGGCAAAGGGGAAGAAGATGGGTTTGATTCATGGCTTCTGAACTCCTTAGAGTGGACAGGAACTATCTCAGAGGTACGTACTGTGTGTGTGGAGATACAAGGCGATGTGTGATGTTATCATGCTGCCGTTATTTAGAATTTTGTCTATATCTGTATATTTTCTGTGTGTATATATGGCTCTAGTTTCCTGTGATAGAAAAGGAACGGTTACTGACAGGAAATTATCTAAGTGCTGACTTGACTCTGGCTTCACCACCACAGTCTCTATTAGGGAGGCACGATGTCAGTAAAATATCTAATTGCGATTATTTTGACTGATATTGCGACTTTATTCACGATATTGGAGGGAATGATGATTTTTTTATCATTATTTTCATTTTCATTCATTATCAACATTCATTGAAAGAAATTAAAAGGATTATAGTGTGATTTTAGGGAGGATTTGTACCAAACAAAGATTTTTTTTCTTTAGTCTGTAGGATATGATTGCTAGGCCGGGACATCGCTACAGCACCACAATATTTCATTCAGAATAGTTTGGCACATATTTTGCCTTTAACAAATATTGCGCCCCCCAATGATTTGGATATGGCACTAGTCCATATTGCGATTTTGACACATCGCGATTAATTGTGCAGCCCTATTCTTTATCTCTGTTGAGACGAGTGTTTGGGTCACTGTGGGAGCTTAGTGTGGGAGTAATAAAGTGAACGTAAGCTGGATGAGGCTCAGAGTGCAGCTTCTTACTCATGAAATAGCTCATTCTTATGATCAGTGGCCTGTGTTGCAATTTCCAGCCATGTGATGCTGCAGATGTGCAAGAGCCGCCGACACAGGAAAGGGAAGATCCAACACATGAGCTGTTAGACTGTAATAACGGTACGTATTTCTCAGACAGACACTTTTTGTCTTTATCTATCTTCTAGTTTTTAAACGGGAATGTTTTTTTAATTTGTAGCTCAGTTAAATAATTCTTGATTCTTTGTTTCTTGAGTTTGTGTTATGCTTGTGTGTTTTACTAGCAATATACTCAGGTTTAACTGTGATGTTCACCATCTTCTTCAAAAATCTTACAGAAATTGCACAGAGGACGGACTCAGACAAAGAGGAGGGACTCTTAGGAACCTCAGATCCAGAAACTGCAGACTTAATCGATATTTTTGAAGAAAATGAAGTCTCAGAAGATGAAGCGGACAGTTTTGTAGATCTAAAGCTAGAAGAGGAACAGGAGGAGCCCATCATTCTTCTGACTGGACAGGGAGAATCAGAGGAAGAGGAAACTTCAGCGTATGGTGTTGAGAAAGAGGAAGAAGGCGAGGGAGAAGAGGAGCAGATAAAAGTGTCCTGCGCTGAAGAGAGTGAAGAGACAAAAGCTGTCAGTCGTCTGAGTGATGTGTGAGTATCATGGACTTAACTTATAAAGGGGAACAGGAAGTGTGTATAAACAGTAAATGCTTTCATTATGTTAAATACAGTATTATGTGCTATTATAACTACAATGCATATTTCATCCGCACCTTGTAGGGAGCTTCCTTCAGAGCCAGTACAAGCTGACGATACTGGACCAACCATAAACCCAGATAATCGAATTAATCTGCAGCAGTCAGTGCTTTTGGAGGAAAGGCGGCATTTAGGGACTGGAGAGGACGTAGAGATTGTAGAACGGTTATATGAAGATCCCACATTTCAGATTGAAGAGCCAGAAATGTGTGAAGATGTAGATCAGAACGTGGACCCTGAACAGTCAGAGGCTGCGGACGACAGCAAAGAACTGTCGATACAGGCGGCAGACAATGTCGAGAGAATAGAAAACTTACCAGAGATAGTAGAGCTGACTGAAGAAACAAGTTGTTTTGAGCAACAAGATAGTGACCAAACAACGTCTCAGGACATAGAGGACGTAGACGTACAGCCTGAACACGCTGAGTCAGAGCACCTTGTGATGGCCAAAGAGCCAGAGCAGATCCAAGCAGAGGTGATACAAGACTCTGAGCAGTCAGGACTGTCGCAACATCTGGAACAGTCACCAGAGATGGAAGTGACAGAAGAGTCAACTCAACCTGAAAATGCAGACCTGCCAGAGGACTCCACTCAGTCGGAGCAGACAGTTTGTGTTGAAGCTGAAGACCCCGGAGTGGCAGAGCAGCAAGAACAGACGGAGCCTTTCGAGCAAAAGGAGCAGACGCCGCAGACAACCGACTTGTCTCAGCCAACGCTCTCTGAGCAGCTTGTGCAACCAGAGACAGACGAGTCAGAAATAACAGAGCATCTGTCTCCCGAGTCTGAGGTCACACAGCAGACAGCAGAGGCCGAGTTCACTGATGTGGACAAACAAGCTGGGACGTCACATCAGGGTGAAGAAGTAGGAGGTGCTGAAGATAGATCCAGGCAAACAGTTGTTGCAAATGGAGAGCAAACCAAACCCCCTGAGACTGCACTGCCTCCTATTAATGGAGAAGAGGTGAACAGAGAGATGGCCTGCCGCCTTGCTGAACGGCTGTTTAAGTTGGATGGGATCCTACGTGTAGACGTGGTGAAGCACATTGACAAAGAGTAAGCCTGTTTGCCTTATTTAAACGTTTGCTTTCTGTCCCGAGTTTATTATTTTAAGCTGTTTGCGTCCTCCACCCATAGACTACTTTGGGTCGTAACAAAGCCCATTTCACAAACTCATATTTTACCTTCCTTTCTTTTGAACTGCAGAAGCGTTTCTGCTGCTGCTCAGCCTGTTCAAACAGTTGTATTATGTCTTCTGTGGCTTTGAAGGAGCTTTTAAAAGTCAGAGAGAATAACCCTGGTGATGTCA
Organism: Etheostoma perlongum; assembly: GCA_026937815.1. Lineage (NCBI taxonomy): Eukaryota > Metazoa > Chordata > Actinopteri > Perciformes > Percidae > Etheostoma > Etheostoma perlongum. The sequence continues at coordinate 11,942,301 of CM049386.1, forward strand.
TCAGGGGGAATCTCGGCTTCCAATTTATAACATAAAGTATGTGTTACAAACTGGGTGGCGTAGAGGCTAATAGACTTTGGTATTAACCAGTCTAACAAAAGATGCTATTGAGTTGCATTATGGGAAGTGTATAAAGCATTTTGTTTGGAGTTTGGTTCATACTAGGAACAAAAAAATCATTGTATCTTAACCTCTGCTGTCTGACTAAAAATTGCTGGAATACCCCTTTAAAGAGAAACCTAACACCAGGTAGAAAAGCAGTGTTTTCACTGTGTCTCTATTGGGTTACGGTTATAATAACACTGAGATTTAGCTAAAACATCATCCTGTCCTGGGGACAGTTAAATTACAGTAAATTCAGAATGTCTTCTGGACCATTTTGACAGTTTGAGTTGAGTGAAATGACCACTATATTCCTCTGGATGCTCGGCCATCATATTCAATAAGCCATCTTTGCTTTTTATTGTTTTATCCAGACCAAATCATTTTCCTTTGCCTCCCTTCTTATATTAAATGCCGCCCAAAATCATCCCTGAAATATTATCAAGATATGAAGTTAAAGAGACTGATACAGAATGTGTTGTGTGTCTGTTTAGTAATGACTTCAGTCGTGCAGTCGGGGAGGAATACCTCAAACTCTTTGACTTCACCGGGGAAAGTCTTGATCATGCCTTGAGGTAAGACTTGCAAAGGTGGAGCTTGGATTTTTTTTATGCAGTAACATCTCTCACAAAACGCGCTCATAAAATGTCTCGTAATCCTCTTTTTTCCCTTGGGGTTTCTCTCTCTCTTTTTCACAGATCTTTTTTGAAAGTTGTGCTACTGATAGGAGAGACCCAGGAGAGAGAGCGAGTGCTGCAGCATTTTGCCTGCCGCTTCCATCAGTGCAACCCTGAGTGCTTTACCTCTTCAGGTGAGCTTCAGTCATGGTTTACTCTTTGTTCTCTGCTCAAAGATACAGCAGCAAGCACTCACATATGACAGATGAATGTGTTATTTTTTCCTCTTTTTTTTCTAATTCCTCAGAGCCCGTGTTGGCTCTCACATGCGCTTTGATGCTTCTCAACACTGACTTGCATGGACAGGTAGAAAACATTTATGACTATTTACATCTTAACTTTTGTTCTGACATGGCACTGTGTTACCAGATGATCTCTGTGAGGCATTTAATCAGTCACACTTTTTTGTGTTTTAACAGAATGTAGGAAAAGCCATGTCCTCGTCTAAATTTGTGTCCAACCTCAATGGGATGAATGAAGAAGAAAATTTCAGCAAGGATCTCCTAAAGGTAATCACTGTCGCAAATCTTTCTCAGAAACCAAAGTCAAATCCTTATTGATGAAAGTAATTGAACTTTTTCCTCTCCATATACATTACAGAGTCTTTACAATTCCATAAAGAGTGAGCCGCTGGAGTGGGCTGTGTAAGTGCACTTTTATAAATACTGTCATAAAACACCATCTGTTGTTCTTCATTCTTCAAATATATAATCTCACGTATACCGTAAGAATCTGTCCTGTCTCCATGTTAAAGTAACGAGGAGGAGTTGAAGAACTCCGTGTTGGTGGATGAAGACGCAAGAGAAGATGCGCCGCTGCGTTCAAGAGCCAACCCCTTCCAGGATGTTCCTCATGACAAAACGGCCCCTGTGGTCAAACAGGGATTCCTCCAGAGAAAGCTGCATGCTGACATTGACGGCAAACGCAGTGAGTGAGACACAAACATCTGTCTAGTTTATTTAGCCTTTGAGGATAGTCAGGATTTAAAGACACAGTCCGTAATTTAGGTAATTTGACATCAAAAAATCAACAACAACATGAGATCCTCTGTCAGATAGGAATTGGTGTGAACTGAGGATTTCTGTTTGGTTTTGGTGTCTGAAATGAAAGATATGTAATTAATCATGATTTTAACCAAATATTCATTTTAAAGTCAAACACTTATTTTGACTATGTTAAATTAGTGAATTATTAAGATATATCATACTTATTTGGCCTTTTTCAGTAAACCTTTAGGAGGCAAAACTCTAACCTTTTACATTTAAATTACACAAATTTAATGTGTAATTTAAATGTTTAAAATTTATATTTAATTTAGCTTTTTGCTGGACAACATTTTTTTGTTAATAATGTTAATGTTTTAAATAGATTACATTTTTTTTTAAATACATGCACTGAATCTGAGCACACCACGTTATCCTGTAAAATGTTATTTTTGGTAACAGTACTCACTAAGAACTACGCAATAGGTCAGCACTCTTGTCTATAAAGAGATTGTATACAATTTCAACTAATAATTTATAGTTGAGATACTTCTCTGACATGTTGATAATGCAGTAGGCCGCTTCAGCTCTGTATTTGTTGGTGAATGCTGCATTTGGATAATTTCCTGGCATTCTGATGATGTTCTCATTTGTAACAAGTGGCCTTCATCATGAAGGACTTTAATAGCAATGCTGTCTAATGAATGTTTCTGTGTGGTAGCTCCGTGGGGGAAGAGAGGCTGGAAGACTTTCTACGGAGTGCTGAGGGGAATGGTTCTTTACTTACAGAAGGTTAGTAACTCAACTTGTGGTTTTTCAGCATTATCCAACAGCACTAAATAGTATTAAATATTTCTGTCCCTATTGTTATGACCCGGCTGTAGGCCACATCAGAGAGGAGACACACCATGATTAAGTTTAAGAAAATGTACTTTATTAAATCAGACAGAGTTAAACCAAATAAAAGGATTATTAAGGTGTGGCATGTGATTGCTAGTATTGTCAGTGTTAAGTGTGCATGAGTGAGGATGTGTATGTGCGTGTAATTTAAAGATAAATTAAACCACGTTAACAAACCAAAAGGGAAACCAGGGAGCACATGGTCCAGCAGCGACCAGCCACAGGCAGAGAGACCTGAGTTACACTGCAGCCAGGCTAAAAAGGCTTGGGCACACTCGGGTGTTTCAGGTTACACTGACAAGCTCCACAGTCAAAGAGACCGGTGAACAGCAGGGGTCGTCACACCACAGTATATATAATGTACTGTGTGTGTGTGTGTGTGTATGTGTTTGTGTGTGTCAGGATGATTACAGGAGGGATCAGCCAACTAATGAGGAGGTGGTGAGTGTGCACCATTCTCTGGCCGATCAGGCAGCCGACTACACCAAGAAGCCACATGTCTTCCGTTTGCAGACGGCTGACTGGAGGGTTTTCCTCTTTCAGGCCTCGTAAGTCGCAGAAGTGTGTGTGTGTGTGTGTGTGTGTGTGTGTGTGTGTGTGTGTGTGTGTGTGCGTGTGTGTGTGTGTGCGTGCATGTGTGCATGTGCCAAAGAGTCGAGCAGCCAGTGTCACTGTTTGTTTTCCTCAGATCAAAAGTGGAGATGTATTCATGGATCAGTCGCATCAACCTGGTTTCGGCTCTTCACTCCTCGCCTCCGTTCCCTGCCGCCGTCGGCTCTCAGAGGAGGTTCTTCAGACCGATCCTCCCCTCCTCACAGTCTGCTCAAACTCTGGTACACACTCATACTTCTCCTATTCATGATTGCAAGTCATTTTGTGTATGAATGTGTTTTTCAGTATTTAAAAATGTTTTGGCTTAGTGTTACATATGATAATGTCGCAGGTATATTCTGGAAATCCCAGCTCTACTGTGACTTTTCATTGATGTATATGTTTAGACACCACTTATTTGAACTGTCAGGTTTGCTGTAGTAAAACACGTAAGCCTATTGGACCAGGAGAGTGTGTCAAGCAGTAAAGACGAGAAATGTGCAAACAGACTGAGTAAGCCGGTGAGGGAGGGGGGAAGAGTCCAGGTGGGTTCCTGATTGGTTGAGTGTGGGTCTTGATTTGAACGTACTCGATACTTCATAACGATTTGGCGGGGACTGGATGTCTGGCTGTCCTTTTTAAATCTACTTTTGACGAACAGATGAGGTTCAGCTGTGGTGATTGGATCAGTGCGGGTGTGTGGAAAACTGAGGCCAGGCACGACCCCAAACCGACTGCCAGGGGAGAGAGAGGGAGAGAGAGAGGAGATACGCACACATAATAGACAGAACACACCAAGCATACTACAGACAGATAAAGACAAACAAAACAAACACAATTACATACAAGTGTCACGGCCATGGATTCGTGGCATGAACCGCTTCAAAATGTTTGTCCATCATGCTACAGAACTCTTACTGAACCTGTATTAGGAATGTTGCATGATCCAACTTCAACTTGCCGTTGTTTACATTTACGTTTTCTCTCTCGTATCAGGAACAACCAATTAATTGTCACATGTATATTTTTGAACAATGTCTTTTGTCCTATTAAACCATGTCTATGTCAATTTTAGCTGAACAGTAGCCTCTGGCTACATTTAACACTTACCTGATAATCATAAATGCTAAAACTATTGTCTGTTATAGCAACTTAAGCTATAACCTCCATAAGCTACTGGTCATACCAGACCAAATGAGCTCATGAATTTAACTTTATATTTGTAAAAGAGAGAATGCATCATTTCTTCTTTCATAGGTTAGATAGTCTCACTTTACATGTTTGGATGATTCCTTCCCATATAATCTATGAAGAAAGAAAAAAAATTCTCTCAAAACGCAGTTTTATTGCAAATTAGATAATTGTTATTAGAGTACCGAATGGAACGCTTGTGCACCTCTGCAGCTGGAGTACGACAGGGATAATACTTTCTGACAATTCTTTCTATTTGTTTCTCAGCAGGATTTGCATAAAATGGATTTGCAGGATTTTAGCTTTTATCTGTTTTGCTGCTCTTCTCGCGTTGCAGGAACACCAGCTGCAGTCTCATGCAAGAATGCTGGAGTCCTTCGAGGCCGACTTGTCATACCTCCAGGAAAACCTGCCAGAGGGCAAAAAAGCCAAGGCCAAGGAGCTGGAGGAGCATCGCGTTAAAGCGGAGTACCTGCACCACGAGGTAATGAAAGCACTGTGAGTGAAACTGTGTGTATTCTGAGTATTAAAGGACCCATTAGTGATCCTGTGTCTCTTCAAACCCTGCAGATGTGTCGCTATAAGATCTACATCGAGGGGCTGAAGGCCTGGAAGAGAGTGAAGAAGACAGGTAGGTTGAGCATCGCAGACCTGAACCTGTTTGATAAAGCAGTGTGTGCAGACTCTGTGGGGAAGGAAGAGGAGGATGAAGGTGGGCTGAAAAAGTCCCACTCCAGCCCTTCTTTGGACCTAGAGATGGCTCCTTCGACTCTGATCAAAGTCAGACGCAACATTTCAGAAAGACGGACTTATCGCAGGACCATCATTCCTCGATGGGTTAAAGAGGCCTGAATGGTGTTTTGTGACCAGTTAAAAATGTGGGTTTATACATTTCTGCTGAAAGCTGACAGGATTCTAGTCTTTTCGTTTGTGGGAGCACTGAGCAGTGGAGCAGAGAAACAGAAGAGTGGCGATCTTTCTGCATGTTTATCTTGTGCAGTTTTACAAAAATAAACCTCAGGGTATCCCAAACCCTCAATGTCTCTCAGGATAGAACGCATAAACCTGATTTATTAAGTGACTCAAACTGTCTGGTCATAATTTATTTAGTTTTGTGTAATCATTTGTCTGTAGGTACTCCATATGGTACAAATATGCTTTCATTTGTTAGTTTTACTTACAAAATGAAATAAACCACTAGAGGGTGCTGTAGTACAACACAACTCTTAGTTAGGAGGTGGACATATTGTACGTTTTTTTTTTTAAGAAACCTAATTCCACATTTATTTTTGTTTTTAATATTGTGTATAATATGTTGATGACATTGTTGTATATTGTTTTCAAATGAAGGGGTTATTTCCCCCCTAAAAATGTTTGCTCTTTGGGGAAAAATAAAATGTAACTTCTATTCGTCATTCGGTATTGGTTACTATTTATGGATGTCAACACTTTTGGTTTGAGGACTTGTTATTCAGTTTGAATGTATTTACTTTATTACTAATTCAATCATTTGCTACACATACAGGTACAAACATTGTTTCCTTTTACAAAAAAGGTGAGATGAAAGACTAAAAGATGCAGCAATAATTTTCAACAAAGTAAAACAAAGAAGTTTTTTAGAAAGGGTCCATTTTGTAACATCTATAACCTTCCAGGTTTGTGTGTGTTCTGGTTGCAGTTACATAACAAAACCTTATAGTGTTTAACATTTTGAGAAAAATCTTTCACTTTTTTCAAATACTTCATGTCTAAATTTGAATTATTCTCATTTTGTCAATACAGAAAATTCAAAAAATGAAGCAGACCTGGAAGTGTGTTCATGCGTTGTGTGTGTGTGTGTGTGTGTATGTGTGTAATCGCTCTCAGTGGCACGGGCCCTATTTTGTTCATTTAGAGCCTGACATGTTGAGCAGCGGTCAACCTGGGGCGGCCAACAATAAGAGCAGGATGTCTGGAATTAAGACCCCACTTCCAAACACACACACACACACACACACACACACACACACACACAAACACAGGAATGTGATGTGACCATAGGAAATGCAATGAAGAACACAGACAATACAGACAGGGACTGTTTGGGTGTCCGAATTGGATCAAGGCACTGGACAAGCAGACGTCGCATTAAAGCCAAAGCTCCCTGTTCAGATTTATTTAAGACTTTTCCCTCCTGGACACACATCCGTTCTGACAGATAATCTGTGGTGCTTAGTTAACGTGAAAATGCTGGACTTATTGTCCTATGAATGGAAGAAGTTTCCATTCATTCTCAGGAATAACAACAGCTCATTAAGATAAAGTCAGATTCTGCAGATGAGGGTGACTGATGGACCACATGACTGACAGGGGCCCGGGGCCGCCATAGCACCTTAAGAGCGGGCGGGAGGCAACGCTAAAAGGCAACGCCACTCGGCTAACCTACATGCTCTCAGGCCTGTGACGAAATGCTACAGCGAGAGGCAGCCATTAGTGCCTCTTGTTCTTCAGATCAAATTGAAATGTTTAACAACGTTCGGGGAGACAATCTGTGCTGGAGGTGCTGGTTGTGTGCTGGCGTCACACAGGAGCTCTCGACCAAAAGCCTCTTCTCACATGGCCTGTGGACCATGACTTCAGCGGTGGTGGTGGCCTTGTTTTGGAGTGCCATCTCTCTCCTCTCCAACAACAATAATGACCGGCTGGAGCAGCAGGGGCTGCATTAGCCACTGGGTTCAGAGGGCATCCTTCCCAAGGAATTGGCCTGTTTTTGTTCCATCTGCGCCACTCCATTCTCGAGCTTTGTGCGACTCAGTCAGGCCTGGGTGGGTAATTAAAAAGGCAAGAGCTCAAGTTGTGATCATTAGGGGCTTGTCCAGCATGGGCTCCAAAAAAAGACCCCGACATGTAAGGTCACCCTTTTTTCTGCTTTCCTCCTCCCCCCCTCACACACAACATTGCTTTGAACATTGCTCAACATCCACAATGGCTCTGAAATGCTATGTAAATATAAGCACCTGCAAACACTGCCAACAAACACAAACTGTACTGTAAAGACTCACATTCATCCCTGGGATTTTTTTTCTGCCCCCAATGCTCCTCCTGATGCACATTCTCCATCTGCTGCTGACGCCTCGCACGCTCTACTTGTTACTTTTTTAATCTGTTATCAACACTCAGTTTCTCCTACTCTGGCTATTGAATTTTTTTCTGTGTCCTCTCCCCTCCCTCCTTTGCTCTTGACTGCTGCTGTTGCGATTTCTCCGTCCAGGGCCCTCGAAGACTCTCTGTGGTTCTCTCAGGAGTTTTGTTTTTCCACTTAGACTCCATTCTCCTCTTTCACTGAGACATTAACTAATAACTGCCTCTTTATTCTCTCCAAGCGTCCACTTACACCAGACATCTCCTGTACCTTTGTACAAATGCATTCAATATACTTTAGTTTCCATACAAGTGTACTCTTTAGTGGGAAGTGATATTCTTTTATTGCTCTAACTTGATTTAAAGGAAATGGAAGGCACTGAAGAAAAACATATTTTCCCCCCCTGCAGACTGCACTCATTAGTATTGCTTCTCTCATGGCCAGACATTTTTATTTTATTTGCCTATCAGACCCCAACATGGATTACTCTTTAGATTTCATCAGAGGCGACCTTTCATGCTCCTTTCACAAATGCTGGCTTTTTGTAGCAAAGGAGCCTCTCATTGAGAGTTAAGGCAAGTGCCTTGCTTAAGGGCATTTAAACGCATGACCTCTTTTTGCCCTCGCCTCTTCCACACACACTCCTGCCTCTGACAACACTCCTCGGGCACAGACTCAGTGGCTTTTAACATGCAGGACAAACATACCGGTCGGCACTCCATAGGTTAATGCAACAGAGCAGGAATGTTTGTGAACTAATCTCCCACATCTTATCTCATTTCATCTGTCAACTCGAACAGGAATCAGTTTTATCAATACTCAAATCTATGAATATTTAAATTTATTCTTTCTCGAATTAATGATCTTTACCTACGGTGCATTTCAAGGATAAAACAGAATTATGGAGATGTGTATGTGACGTTGAATGAGCTGTGTGTTTGACTCCCCCCGGCTTCCACAGGTCAACCCTCTCCCTCGGGGCAGTACCTGATACCTGGCTGATTTTATCCACCTCCATGTGTGTGTATAGTGTTGAATGTGTGTGTGCTTTGAAAGGTGCGTTTTTCTTGATGTCTTCCAGTCAATAGCAGCTTCCTGGCTTCAGGGCCCGTGTGTTGTTTCATAGGCTGGTCGGAAACAGGGCACCTGTGTTTCCTCCCGCCGCCTACTGCTACACAGAAACATCCTCTGTTGGGCCACTTTGCTCTGTTTGACTGGAACATTTGTTCCAGGCGCATTATGGTTAAAGGTGGAGGAGATTAGATAGCTTCTTGAAATTTGAGGAAGGTGTTGTCATTTGAAGTCCGCTCAGGTGTTCGGAGGCCTTACTTCTGGCCAAAATGTCTCTTATACCAACATTTGGTATGTCTGTCGTTCGGTTGGTCGACCACTTTTGTCTGATGGATTGCCATGAAGTCAAGAATTCATCATCCTCTAGAGGAAGAATCCTAATGAGTTTCTTTATCATATGACTTTTCATTTAGCACCACCAACAGGTCAAAGGTTTCAGTTACCCAGTAAAATATCATGTACTGAATGGATTGGAACTAAATGTTCTTAAGTGATTCATGGTTCCTTGAGGATGAATCCCTCTGACTTTGCTGTCGTCACTTGTTCTCTTCTGCCGCCATAAGATTGACACTTTATAGTGTAATGTCTTGACAGCCATTGATTGTTTAGCTTGGGTTTATTTTTGATCTTGGAAACAGAAAAAAAGGTTAAGTCACAAACTAATTTGTTGCCCCGATGCTTTCAACCACACGCAGAAGATTTTCTGCTAAGGAAGGTCACATGTGGTTGAAAGCTGTAAAGTTGAATCATGTTTAGTTAAATTATTTTGGATTGCCATGAAACGTGGTGCAGACATTCATGTCCACCTGAGGTTGTATTGTAAAAACTTTCAACTGATCCCTTTACTTTTCATCTACAGTAGTACGATCATCAGGTCAAACATGTGTCCATTGCTTTGTTTACTTCCGAATGCCTGCAAAACTAACGACATTCCCTTCAACCCCAACTCTACTTATATGTTTACATTTATGTTTTTTTGTACATGCTTGGCTGTACATAAGAAAATAAATAATTTGAAGTGTGAAGAATAAACAAAGAAAACCTCAATTCTCATGTATGCACACCTGGCTAATCACTGCGTAAAGTGAGCAAGATCGATGGTTTCGGAAAATTGCAAAAAGTGTCGGATGCATCTTCCACAATTCCAACAGTCATATAGGTGTGATGGGAGGGGGTTAAAGCAGACGGACACCTTTAGTCTTGTTATAAGTGTATGAACCCAAAGGAGCATAAGATGCTGGTATTAGCAAAGTCTTCACAACAGAATAAGAATCTCACACTCTGAAAGGGCTGCACAATATTCAAAGAAAAGGAGGATGGGTCAATGCAAAAAGGCAACAAAGGGTTAAGAATGATCAGCCAGCCTTCATGCAAAACAATTAACAACAATGTGATGGGTTCACCTACACAATCTGGGTTTTCTGGACGGCCACAAAGAAGCCTAAACCGGGCAGGCTCATACAGCAGTACAGTTTTAAAACAACAGCGGGTTCTGCAGCTCATTTGGACGGACAAATTCTGTCAGTCTACATAATTTGCCGGGCTGAATTGGTTGGCCCAGGGTCTCAGGCCCAGAGATAAGTGGAGAACTTTCCAGATGACTGACGGAGGACAACCCCGACCCGTCATGCCACTGATTGCCACACACTCCACTGCTGCCTTTTTGGCAGCAATTTCTCCAGGGGCCCCTATTCTGTCTTTGAGTTTGTCCCCATAATGGTGATGGGACACATGCCTTCTTCTCCATCTCACACACACACACACGGACACAGTGTTAGTATGGCTCTGTGTAAAATGTAGTAAGTCCCAGTCGCCCCGTCCTGCCAGCTTTGTCTGCCCTCAGCTGTTCCGGCCCGGTGCCTGTATTGTGCTGCCGGGCTCATTACCAGAAGCACTGTGGCCCGAAACCTCCTCGCTAATAGGCCCAGAGAGAGAAAGAGAGGAGTTATTTCTGCTATTTTGGATTGTGTGTAGCACTGTAATGTTTTGTTTGTTACTCTTTTGGTAGTGAGACTGTTAATGTTTAACGTTAACTGCTGTTATTTCTCTGGTCAGCCATTAGCTGGCTCGCTGAGGAATTTGAAAGTGAGTCCTATGAAAAGGTTTTCCTCCTCCCTGTGAGGCACATTGCCTTGAAAGCTTCTCTACATGTATGAGTGTGTATGGATGTGTGTGTTTCTGCATCCCTGAGCAAGGAACTGAAAAGAATGAGTGTCCAGTCAGTAGATGGCCTGTCTGGAGTAGGCCAGGCCACTTGGACAACAATGGGATGAAGAAATTGTTTAAAGTTTACAGGGTGTGTACAGTAGGGTGGCTGCAAGAGAGGGATACAAAGAGAGAGAGGGGTGTAAAGAGGTGAGTCAGGAAAATGGTGAAATGTGAGGAGAGGGGAGGCTTGGGGAGGCAGAGAGAAAGAGAAGTGCATACTGTAAACAATAAGACGTCAGGACTGATCTTCATCAGCAGACAGATACCGCTCTGACTAAACTGATATTGAGGACTTTAAGTGATTGTCTCAGAAGTCAGACAAAACCCTTCATACAGTCTCATTCAAAAGTTATGTAATTAGGTTTGAGGGTTTCTTTAATGATGAATTAGGCCATGAACCACATAGAAGTTTGTGAAGTCTAATGAGACTAAACATAAAAACCCAGCACTGAAACTGGAGCAAGTTCAAGTGCATTTTCCCCACTGACAGAAATCAGTTTCTGGCTTTAATTTAAAAGGTACAAAAACAAAAAAGTGGGATTTTTAGAAGGAAGGTCAATAAGTAAATAGGGTAATTCAAAAAACAAGAAAGAAAAAATAAACCAAAACTATAAATAAAATAAATACTTGACTTCATATTGGTCATAGCCTACATACTGTATATCGGTAAATACTATTTATAATAATATAATAATATTTAACATTTGTTATATTGGTAAATAGCCTATTTGATTATAAAGAGAAATTGTAAAACATTTTAGGCTATATGAGTAAACTTTGTCTACATTTATGATTACTAGGCTATTGTTATTATTACATCACATATCTACAAGGCCATTTAAACGTAGGCCTAATCAAAGATTGTGTGTTGTGACTGAAAGCTCTAGAGCAGCTATGGACACTATACTCATAAAACAATGTGCTTACTAATAATCTAATACATAGGAGTATGTTATTGACAGTCTGAATACTGTTTTATATTTTTTAGGTAAGCTAGAGTTTTGAGCAAGTTTTTTTATTATGTTCATGCAGATATAATTCATTTAATTTAAATTTAAAAAATAAACAAAACCCTGAACTCATATCTGATAATGCACCGCATTATCCCCTGGTATCACACTACACTCGTTACAATATCTGCAAGTGTAAAGATAACTGTCTGAGCGCGCGTCTGAACACCCAGTGTCACGTGCTGCAGGCCTCCCTCCATCAGCCTCGCGCCGTCCCACGCGGCGGCACCAGGTGGGCCGCCGCACCGCCGAACCGTGGCGTCGTTAACGCGCCGCAATTATGAGGCCGCAAAGAGGGGCGAAATAATTGCAAATAAAACTACATGATGCAGAAAATAAAAAAAAGAAATTAAACAGATGCGCGTGTTTTCAGGATCGTTGCTTTCGTCCTTTAAAAATGCTGAGAGGTGCGAAAAATATGCAACATTTCAACTGACTTTTAACGTGTAAGTACCAGCTATTACTGCAAATAATAACCATAATGATAATATAAGCAGATATGTAAAATCAAAGGCTCTTTAAAATAAACTTCAGCACACTAAACGACCTCAGCTGCCTTGCTGTGAGTTATTTATAATTTAAACACGTATTAACATATACCTATACAAAGTATTATTTATGCAACACACAAGACAAGAGTAAAAGCAGTAAATTTGTCATGCTTTAATTAAAATAATTCTTTAGAAATTCATTATTTACATCTGCAATAATATTAATAACAGTATAAGAAAAAATAGTCACAGTTCTTACCAAACATCAGAACATCAGCATGACAACAAACTAAATTTATTTGAAGCAAAACAAATGTATTGCAAGCCTTGTTGGTTTTTGTAGCCGAATCACCATCATCCCCCTCCGTCATCACTCATTCTCTGAGTAAAATTGCATCACTTCCCCATAAGTAATTCATCATTTACAATATGTACATATTGCTAGACAAATACATGAGTTGTCTTTGAGGGGCATATGTGGGCATTTTGTTGTAATTGTGATTTAATGTGTCACCCTTTAATCTATGTTCACTACAGGAAAAGATCTGCATTTACAGTGAAAACAAGTCATACAAATGAATTTGCAAGCAGACACAGATCAAGAAAAATGAATCAATGTGTGATGACAGGACAGAAAGCATTGTAAACAAAGGCAGGCATAGTTCAGTATTAAGAAGTTGCATATCCGTATTCACTGGATCAGTGTCAAATTGCAGATGTACGAAGAAAGATAGTCTTTGGCCAAAACAGCATTCTATACTGAAAATATGCACCTTGATATGAGACGTCAGGCTGAGTCTCTAGAAACAGGCCCTGCATGAGAGGAGATTTAACAATGTGTAAACGTGCATGAGTCAAAGTTACCCTGGACAACAGTACCAGTAATGACAAATAAATAACATATGAGTAGGTGTAGTAAAAAAACAACAACGTGTGGCTGGTTCATCAGCAGAGTCTCAAGTTCACATCCAGTTTTGACTCTCATGCCTTGGTCTGTAATCAGATGTGTCAGCTGATGTTGAGTTCTCCAGTCTTGGGGCTAAAGGTGGTCGTAGGCGGCTGCAGACGGTGGGGCGGTGCGGGAGGCCGTGCTGTAGTAATAGGGTGAACCTGTGGGGGAAGACACAGATGGGGGCCTTCAGAAGTGGGAGGTGATGGTGGTGGAGGAACAGACTTTCTTTATCCATCTTATCTTATCTGAGGTTTTAGAGCAGATGGTCGCGCTTAACGTCTGAGCTGCTTGGACTGGTTTGTCCTGCGAGAGTGGCCTGAGTCTCAAACCCTCTCCTGACTCTTATGGAATTATTGAAAAGATAATGCAGGACTTTCCTTTTCCAACCAGGTTGATTGGTGATGCAGTGGAGGAGATTCTCCACAAAAAAACTCGGCTAACATGCCTCTATACTTCTGAGAAAGAGCTTTGAGGCTCATATACACCAATCTATAAAACTGTGTGATATACAATCTCATTTTCAGTTTGACTTGCATTTTTGTTTGTATAATTTTGAAAGCCAGTTTTTGATTTTATCACCATATCTCTGCTAATGACATTAAGTGGAAAGTTGATCTTGCAATCATTATCTCCGACTACAAGACATATACAGTATGTGCAGTCTGTCCCCAACGTCTGGTGGAACAACTGATTGTAGTGACACTTCTTTTTGAATTGTACCTCATTATATGTTTTTTTTAACAAACGGGTCTGCCAAATGAATACATGTAAATGTAATGATGTGTGAAAGACCACCATCCTATTATCTGGAATAGTCTTTAAGGAATTTAAAATGAGTATCTGATTGTAAATTTGGTAAATGACTGCTTTTGTTGTTTATTTTAGCCTTTTTTTGTTTAGTTTTATCTTTTTTCTGCACATTTTAAAAGAGGTTTCCAAACTTAAAGGAACTTTCCTGATTAAACAAAGGTTGAATAAGGAAATATATTACACAAACTGAAATAATAAGCCTTAAGTAAATCCTAGTTAGCAACGGGCCTGATGGTTTCATATGAGACTGAGGCAGTTTTCACGTCGCCTTCTGGTGAGTCTCTCTCTTCTGTCCTGCAGCCGCTTATTTAATTCTCATCATGATTCAATGTTTGTGAATCATAGAGTCGGTAGAAGTGAGTTTCTTTAAATTCTCAGGGGACTTTTATGAGTTAAATTAATTAGAAATTTGTCTTTTATTGTGGAGGTCACAATGATTCCTCATAGTAAAAATAAATGTATTCAGAGGTAATGTGCTGAGTGCAGTAAACACACAACAGAAATGTGGGTGCATCCACACTGTCACTACTCTCAGTGTGTCCTTCCTCACCCAGTATGCTCGAGTTGGTGAACCTCCAGGCTTCACTGTAGGAGGTGTAGGGCGAATGGCTGTAGGTCTGACCCGAATAATCTGTGCCTGCTGCAAGACAGAAAAAAACTTAATCGAACACCGGATAAAACACATCAATAGAACACAGATTGTTATTAAAAGGCAAAGCTATGTTGTCCCTGAGAGCTCTATGGAGTTGTGTTGTTTGTGTGTGTGCCAGCGTCTGCTTGGGCTTAGCTCATAATTCACCAACAGTTAGTGCAGCCTGTAAACCATTAATCTGTGGTGCAGGTGGATGGCTCGGGGTAAAATCCCTTGACCCAGTGGTGCATGCAGCTAGCCTCTACGCCCTCTCTCCTCAGCACTCGGCCCCTCAGATCGCTCCTCCTCCTCTGTCCATCCTACACTTCCTGCTTTAGCCTCTCTGGCACTCCTCTTTCTTTTTTTCTCTTTTTTAATATCTAATTGGTAATTATGTTGGCTGGAATGAATCCCTGCGCCCCCACCTCCTCCTCCTGTCCTACCTCCCCCCTTTCACTCAGTAATTGTGTATCAACGCTTCCTCACAGCGAGCCCACCAGAAAAATAATAAATCAGACCCTCTCATTTCGCGCTTCGGAGGGCAGACTTCAAATAAAAAAGTCTCTCACACACACACACACACACACACACACACACACACACACACACACACACACACACACACACACACACACACACACACACACACACACACACACACACACACACACACACACGTTTTGGAGATGCTGCTGACAAAGACTAACCTAAAAAAATATTTTAGCTATGAAACCTAACCAGGGATGGCTATTTAGATCCCTAAAAGCTGTCCCTCATGGTCAGTATTATCCCCACATTCATTGACAATGGATGCATCACATATACACACAAACACACACACACACACAAACACACACACACATACACATATACTCCAGCACTGCTCACACACACAAACACTTAACTCAGAGTTTCTGTCTGTATGTAATTCATGGTTAAGTCATCAACTAATTTAACACACACACTTTCCCTCTGGTTGTATGCAGGCATTCTGACGTAGACACACAAACACACACACACACACACACACACAGACACACCACAAAGACCTCCTCCTCTTCGCTCATACCCAGACTTTACACCCCCTCTGCCCACCCTGCATCTCCCTCCTGGGCCCCCTGGTTCCCATGGCGATGTGTGGTCAGAGGTGTCTGGGTGGGGGGTGTGGGCAGCAGGGTGGAACCCCCAGCCTGTTCCCTGTATACCCCCTGGGCCCTCGTACACACACACACACACACACACACACACAGAGTTCACCACCCTAGCAACACTACTCATTGACTCAGCCCGTCTTCTGTTAATCTACAAACCTCCGTCCCTGCCCCTCTTTCTCTTTACTCCTTCTCTTCCTACCTTCGTCACCATCCCTTTGCTTTCTGTCTACCTGTCTGACTCATTCAACACTTTCTATTTTTCATCTAATTATTATTTGACTTTATAATTGTAAGTAAAAACAAATGTTCATTACCTGCTACCATGCCGGTGATGGCAGAGGTGGAGTATCCTGACTGGGCAGGGGAGGGGATGTGAGGTGGGTAGCCCGGCAAGGTGGAGCTCACCATGTCACGCCCTTAAAACAGACCAAAACACACACATTAACATTGAACATAGTGTTAAGTTACTTTTTTTTTTACAGCTACAAGATAATAATAAACTCTTGATCATTTAAGTTATATTGTTAAGGAAAAATGCCAAAAGATTAACTGGTTTCGGATGTGAGTATTTGCTAGTTTTCTTTGTCTTGTATGATCAAGTGTTTTAGAGTTCTAGACAAAAGAAGATATTTAAAGATTTCTCATTGCAAGAAGTGGCACATCACAAATGCAAACACAATTGTTATGAGCGTGAATATGAATGAGATGGATGCCTCCATTACCTGAGATGATAGACTGACTGCTGAACTGCCCGTACACCGGGGCATGATGGGAGAATGAGTTGAAGGCATTGGGGAAATGGTTGGAGTTGTTGCAGCTGCTGCTGACAGAAACAGGCTTCTGCAGCGCCTGCAACTCCACGAATGCCAGGTTGGACACTGCCATGTTCGGGGAGGGGCTCGTGCTGGTCACTTCTGGGGACATTTCCTGTTTTAGACAGAGCGGCAGGGACTGTAGGGGCTCTGAGGTGGTGGCAGCCAGTGCGCAGGTGGGTGAGAGAATGAAGATGAA
Organism: Etheostoma perlongum; assembly: GCA_026937815.1. Lineage (NCBI taxonomy): Eukaryota > Metazoa > Chordata > Actinopteri > Perciformes > Percidae > Etheostoma > Etheostoma perlongum. The sequence continues at coordinate 11,959,204 of CM049386.1, forward strand.
TGGTGAACATGAGTGGAACGTTAAACTTAAAGTGAAATGTCCAAAACATAAGAGGGAGTGGCTTCAGGACACTGGTACTGTTGTGCAACAGTCTATAAGAGATGCTGATAGCAAGCGTTAAAGAGAGTCAGGGAGAGATAGGTAAGAGACATGGGTCAAAGGTCATCATCTAAGAGTCTTACCAGTCACCATGGCGTAGCTCTGGTGCGCCGTCAGATTCCGTCCAATGGCGGAGCTGGATGTTGAGAGGCTGGTCTTGGCTTCATCTAGGCTGCCATTAATGAGGGACAGCGGGTACAAAGTCTGGGAATGATGAACAGGGATTAGCTATTGGTGTAGTGTGCTCATGTATGAGAAGGAGCAAATATACATGTGTGCAAATCAAAAAACATTGGCAGAATATATATTTTTTTACGGTTCCAAATAAATCGGAAATGGATAGAAAAGTATATCCAGAAATTGACTGTATTTTCTTTTGAGCTGCATATTAGTTTTCATTCCTTAAAAGCATTGTGCTTGTTATTACCTGCTCTGTCTTACTGCTGGAGGTAGAGCCGAAGGAGTCTGGGGGATAGTGGTGACGATCAAACCCACAGTCCAGATGTGGAGCGGGTGAGAAGTGATCCACTCTCATCTGTTTCCTCGGGACGCCTCCGCTCCCCTGAGAGTCCACGCTGTGTCGACAACTCTCCTGATCACCTGAGAGAAAGAAAAAGAGGTTTACCTGTGATGTGTATGGTAAAACTACACACACAAATTTTGTTTGTTTAAAGGTTGTAAACCCCACATTTGTGCTATTTAAAATTTCTCCAGCAAAATATAAAAAATACAAAGAATTATGTGCTCAAAAGTTTAACTATTTCATTTTTAAATTGTTAAAATGCTAAAATGACTCTCAACCATTTAACCATAAGAAGGAAATTAAGAAGAAAGGGTGTCATGAGATTTATCTTTTAAGGGTGTGAATAAATTGTTTATGTGTTGTTGTTTTTCTATGCTTGCAACACAAGCAAGCCTTAAATTGCCCTTTAAGGTAAGAATGTATTTTGAACCTGACTGAACGGATTGTTTAGCAAACACTTTATCGCTCTTTGATTGGTGCCTCTTAGACCGTTTTCCCTTGTGAAAGAAAAACTTGGTCTTAATGAATTTCAGGTCAAATAAAAGTCAAATATTTTATTAAACAAAGAAAATTTGATGGGTGTTTTTCAGCTTTTTGAGACATTTTATTTTATATTTTAGGAAATAAGTGCAGGCAGGATGCTTCTACACTGTATGCAACAGATGTAGTCAGCAACTAAACAGCAACTTGAAAAGGTTGCTGAATGTAAGTGTTTATATTTGGAAATCATTAAAGTGTGTTGCTCCAAAACTAGCTCAAAACACCAACAATACCTATCTTTCAAACTGGTACACATCGGATGGGCTTTCTCCTCTGTGCACCGCCACAATAAAACAAAATGACTCCAATCCAGTCTAATTCTTACTATCATCGTGGCTCCTCTTGCCCTCCGCACTGGGTTGGGGGATACCCAACAAGCCACTGATGGAGTAGGTGGAGCCCAAAGAGTCTGAATGTGGAGACTCGGGAGGGGTGACTGCTGAACTCGGGACTGAGAGAGTGAGAGAAACAAAGACAGACAGATTTGAGACAGAGAGCGGAAATTATACTGTACATCTTACTGTTGCCACAATGTCACGAGCTTAATCCTAAACAGCAATGAGCACACTATCTTTAACCTTAATCCTTCACCATCACATGATAATGCTCAGTAATATGGATGGTTGCTATGGGGATACAGCCTTCATTGTGCATGTGTTTGTTTGTAAATGGTAAAGACTTACTTAAGGTTTGCCCTGGACTCAGGCCTTTTCCATCCAGAGGCAGATTGAATGGCTGCTGGACCTTTGTTCGAATTATTCTGAAACAAAAAGAAGAAAGTGAGTGAACAGTAATTTCACATTTCACACACATCTTTAAATATTTGGTTTGAGCAAGCATTGCCATAATGATAGCATATGAATTTGGAAAGGATATGCAGAGCGGAACGTTTAGGAATATGAAATATGAGCTTAAATGAATGAAAAATCTTTGGTAGATTTTCCACATTCATCTTCCTTCTAACGCCCAAGAAACCACTTATCTACATGCCACTGATCTACAGTGGCATATCAGAACCTCTAACATGATTTTATTCATTATTCAGTTTGTCACCTGTTAATGGAGCTCACGCTGGGCACCGTGTCGCTGTCACACACTCCCTCCGCCAGCAGTCTGTCCCTGATTTCCCAGGCGAACATGGTGGGATTCTGCCTCTTGTAATCTGCGATTTTATCCACAACCTTTGGGGTGGCCACCTTGGGCTTGGAGCCCCCGATCACGCCAGGCTTGATGCTGCCTGTCTCGTAGTAACTGGAGGAAAGTTGAGGTTTTCAGTCATTACTTTTTGGCTCTAACAAACACCAGTTTCCCTTATAAGTAAACAGACTCGCAGAGGTCAAAGAACACACCAAGAGTGATTAATAGTAACAGGAAGTTGAGTGAAGGTGCTCGCTTACCGTCCCAGGATCTTGCTGACGCAGCCGTGGCTGACTCTGAGCTGCCGGGAGATGTCACAAGGCCGAACCCCCTGGTGGGCCATGTCCACGATGCGTTGCCGGATTACCTCCGGAAGTGGACGTCCATTAACAAACATTCCACCTAGTTGGTTAAGACCCCCATGACCTGGGGGAAGAGGGGGGATGAACACTCATAAATGTCATGGAACCTGAGATCTGAGACATGCTATTTCCAACGCACTACAAAGTCACACACACCTGGAAACACACACACACACATACACACACGCGTTTTGGAGATGCTGCTGACAAAGACTAACCTAAAAAAATATTTTAGGTGTGAAACCTAACCAGGGATGGCTATTTAGATCCCTAACAGCTGTCCCTCATGGTCATTATTATCCCTACATTCATTGACAATGGATGCATCCAATACACACACACACACACACACACACACACACACACGCACACGCACTACACAAATACTCCACCACTTCTCAAATACACATCTCAAATACACACACTCAATTCAGAGTTTCTGTCTGTATGTAATTCATGTTTAAGTCATCAACTAATGTAACACTGCAAGTGATAATGAAAAAGTAGCTGTCAAAAAAGCATAAGAGAGAAAAAGATGAGGGAAGTGTAACTTGTTGCTTCAGGGATTTCATCAAAACAAATTAAAGTAACTAAAGTATACAGAAGGTTATTTCATTAATATTTCATAGATGTGTCTTAAACTGTAATAAATAACTGTAGCAGTGCCGGCGTTGTCAGGAGCATAATGAAGTTTTACATTTAAAAAGTCGAGGACACGGGAGAAGAGGAAAGCAGTGAAGAGAAACAAACCTTCACTGCAGTGAGCAAACTAAAGGCTGTGAGTAATGGTCGAAGATGGTGACTTTCAGGATTTATTCACACTTATTCGGTGCCGGTGTTGAGGGGGGGGGGCATAGGGGGTCAATGCATGCCCAAAAGAAATGTTGTGCCCCCCCCATTAAATATTCATAAATGGCCGCCAGTTATCTGTGGCTGTGTTGCATCTGAAATGTTATGCAGCCGCCCGCCACTAGGCGAACAGCAGCCCCCTGCGCCACAACATCCTGCTACTGTCCCAGGTGTTTTTGATTAGCGATTGACATCAGATGGGACAGATAGCACTGCGTTTCAACTCGCATATTACATGCTATACTATAATTCTAATAATCCAGAAAAAATGGGTATGTTCCAATAGTAGTAATACTACTAGTAGTAGCCAAAAATTGAACCATATAACTACTCGGCCCGAGCAATGTGTAGGTCAGGATGCTGCGCAGCTAGCATTAGCCACACTGCTAAGTCGTTAGTTACGGGAGGGGATGGCCTAGGCTACTGTACATTTGTAAACGCTATATTGATTATCAGTTTTTGGCAGATATAGAAATGAACTGAAGACTAATGTTAGACAATAGACTTTCTCTCATGCTTGAATTGAATTGATAAATATATTGTACTTTTGCTGATATGAATATTTTTGCACGAGTCGTGGAACTGCATTACATAAGGTAAGTCCACTGTATGGTTCATTTGGGCTTATAAAGTGTAGCAAACCTGTGCTTGTTATAGCCTATGTGGTAGGCCACCTTGCCTTGCGTTAACTGGTTTTGGAGATGTTTGTTATATGATGCATAAACGTTTCTTTTATTTGTGGTGGAGTGGCGTATGGTGTATATTTTTTAATGAGCTGTTGGCTTTAAGTTGGCTGTAGGCCTAAATCCTGTGGTGTTGAGATAACCGGAATGAATTTATTTTGCTGTTGGCATTAGTGTTGAGGTAAATCCTACCGATACGCATGCACCTCTCCCTCCGTGCTGTTTGCTCGTTGCGCTGGCTGGACGAAGTTAGCGTCTTATTTTTGTTTCAGAGCTGGAGTTAATTGTCAGAGATAACATTTGTATTGGGCTACTATGCGGTCACAGAGCAGGACTAGTCCTCGTCCCCAAAATGGCTTCGTATGCCCACATGCACTGTGAGCTCCGTCTTAATGATAATGCAGCTCATCGCGGCAATAACTTGCCCACCTTACTGACAAGCAGTGCTTGCCCTTATTATTCTAGTTTCAATTTTCAGAAGTTTGTTACCTATACCTTTGTATTTTAGTCTAGAAAAAATATTACATCAATCATTCATTATGTGAATGTGATTGATATGCTTCTTAGTTATACGATTCCCCAATTAACTTTACTTAACACCAAAGCTCATACTTCTAAATGGATGATTGTTAGATGACTTAAAGGATAATCACATGCCTATAATACCTCACAAGTTTATTACGTTATCGTTTGTTGCCGTTTGTTCTGAGGGCTGTGACGTGGGCATCAGTGAAGGTGACTGTGATTAGAAATGATCTTCATTTAGTAAAAAAAATCAGTATGGTGATTCTCCTCATTTGAAGACATTAGCCTACATTTAAAGTTGTCAAGCTTTTTAATCTGTCGTTTTGTATGTATTTTTTTCGACCTCTGTGAAGCACGTTTTCTGCAGCTTTTTCTATGAAATATATAAAGTTTATTATCGTTATTTTTACATATACTTGATCTTTCCTCAAGAATGAGAAAATTATAGTAGGTCTACATTGCTTATTTTAATTTTTGTGTACACATAGTAAATATGCTTTTTACAATATAAGTCACTTTGGTATCCATTTTAGATGTATCCATATTATTAACACTGTCATATTTGACATACAAATTAAATATTGCACGTACATTCAATCTGAATCAAACTTACAAATCTGCAGAAGCGTGCTTCTGCAAAATAACATCCTACAACACCATAGGAACAGGTTTTCCCGGTAAACATCAACAGACAAAGCGCTCGCTGCGTTCAACCAGCAGGCTCCACTACCTTCTCTATAGACTGCACGGTGGTGACTCTGCAAGAACACCATTGCTTTTAATTTAACCCATTGAGACGCTTCTTTTCTCTCAGCCTTTTCCCAGCTTTCATTTCCACATCAAACAGCGGCCGGGCGAGGCCGAGGGAGGGGAGGGAGAGAAGGAGAGAGGGAGGGGAGCCTCTATTAACGCTGCCAGCGGAGTGTGGAAAAAATCTCCCCGCCAAGCTTCATCAACCTGCAGGATATTAAAGCCGAGCAGCCCCGGGGGGCGGCGAGCACGCGCGCGTGCACACGCACGGTGCATGGACACCGCGTGCACACAAAAAACAAAGCGTGAATTCATTACTAGAAAACTTAGATAAATAGATAGATAGATAGATAGGAAGAACGAAGAAAGAAAGAAGCCATTAGCCTCCTGCTGCTCCACGATTGACCCAGCTGAAGTGGCTCTGGCCAGGGGAGGATTGTTCTAAATTTATATCTGACAGCTTTAAGTGCCAACCAATTAACGGCCTCAATATCCTGCACAACGACCAGAGGAAAATAACCATTCACTCCTTTACAGTGAGGAGACAAGACTCCTCTCTGCATCCCATTGTAGGCATACCCAAACAATTTCCAATGTTTCATAGCTAATATTGTGCTGAATGCTACAGTAACATTTGATAAACCCCCAGAGATTGATTTTCAAATATATTGGAGATTCCAAAGTTTTCCAAGATGCCTAATATGTCATGCCACGTCACACAACTTTAATTCCCCATATTTATTTATTTGTTATATGTGAACATTTGATGGATGGTTTATAACACACCATGATGTTGTAAGAAGATGAAAGGATATAATGTGCAGTTCTTTTTAATGTGGCCTACTTTTGTCAAAACATACCTTCTCATAGGTTATAAGGATATTGACCATATTTTCATGAATTTTCTGTTTATACAGCAGCCTCCACGTATGGCTGCCCAGGAGTTATAGTTGTAATACATAAATAATATACAAATATCTGCTTACAACTACATAACTGTATGTGTGTTTTAAAGCATTATTAACTGTTTGTACACTGAATACTAAATTGGAGATTTAGGGGGTTTCTTTCTTTCCAAACTTAAAGCTTAACATGAGGGAATATAAAAAGTGGAAGTGGATGTTACGTGGTTCATAATATGGAGACAGATCACAATTCTCTTGTCAGGAAATGCCAAATGTGTTCAGCTAATCTGTTCACAGGAGTCTGAGAGGCCAACTTGTGTTGTGTATTTACCTCTTCCAGCGTTGTTGGACATATCCCTGAGTTTTTGGTCCTTGCTCCACCAGCTGAACGTGACGGTCGGCTCCACGCTGTCCCAGTTAAAGTGTTTTTACTCCCCGTCCTGCCTCGTCTGGCATGAGTGTGCTCCTGAGCGCACTGTCGACCACGCTGCAGGAGGACAGTGGTTTATCAAACTGGCTGCTTGTCATATGTGATGCCTCTGAGCTCAAATTCTCAGCTGGGTGGCACTCTGTGTGTCTCTACGGGGAAAAACAGCTAAGATAGCCTACTAGGAAATTGTTTTTAAATCACCTGGACGTGTCTGTCTTTGTTTCTGTTTATCAGTGAGACAGGCTGTGGACAGCAGAAGAGATAATTTTGGCCTGTGTATCTGTATTTGTGTACAAAAAGTATAGTTTCATATTCATAATTTGTAAAACATTAAATTTTTTTCCTTTTCGGCCAGCCCAGTTGGCTACTCCTGCTACATAAAATTTCCCTTCATTATCAGCTTTGTAATTAGGATTGACTGGTCTCATTAATCCCAGTATAATTATTAGAACCAGAGAGCGTCTTTTATTTTTTTTAACCGACAAACGGAGGAGTGATGTAGCCTGTGTATCGTGATGTAAAGCCTAGATTTGGTGTAAGTGGAAAAAGTTTGAGGAGAGAGAATCGCTCTTCAGCACTGTGTTTGAATGAGCCTACTGATTACTTTACCTTTGAAACAAAATGACTATTAAACAAAAATAACCTGAATTAGTCACTACAATTTATCAAGTGAACATAAATTCAAGGACCTTTCTACTAGATACCAAGTGGCTGCTTCATCTAAAAACAAAGAAGAAACAACAGTGATTGACTTCAGAGATGTGACAAATTATTAAGATCTTCAACTCTTAACTAAAAGATGTTAAATCTGCTGTAAATGTGGGAGCTGGCAGTAGTTATTGCCCATATGCGAGCCTTGTTTACAGGCTCCATCTGCTCTGCTGCTGCACACCTCTCCACTGCTGGATCAACTTCCAGCTCCACGAGGCGCACACTGATAAAAGCAAAACATAATGTGACATTTTTGCATTAAATAAGCACCTTCATTTTTACATCAACTACAATTATTGAAATAATAGGATTTCAAAAGTAGAAAAGAACCACACTCTTGCGGAAATGATTCAAGTGACTGTTAATGTTATTGTGTGGAACTGTTTAATGCAATTTAAGCGTGTCAGGTGTTGTCATGTCCTGCTGGGTGGACACTTTAAAAATGAACCAGATAATTAGCAGACTGTCACACACTGTTCGATATCTGTACAGTGTGGTGATTGATAACATCAGTAAGTTAAGTCAAACTTATTTTGGTTCATTTACCTGCCTATACTGTGCATTGAAGGTTTAATTAGCTTTTATCTGTTGATGTCCATGTGTGGATTAGCCTATCTCAACTGGCCCTCATACATTGAAAGTACATTTAAAAATGTAGTGTAACTTGTTGACTGGGCTATATGTGTGTAGTTCATTTCTTATTTTGTTATTCAGCATCATCGTGTGCAAGTTGTAGCCTAGTTGAAGTAAATCTCCAATAATTCCAAGCGTCACTGATAAAATACAAAAATAAAAGCAGCTGGTTTGTGTCATATTGGAAAAATTACACATGATTTCAAATGTTAGGTATGTTATGATTTTACTTCTTGATTGGCAGAAATAAAAATGTACCAAAATCACATTATTATTCTTATTATTATCATTAAAACAACAGTCCCTAACCGATGGAATCAGTTGGCTGCGGCGACACATAGTTTATGGGACAAAAAATTACAAGAATAGATTGGAAACAATTGTTTAATGTAGCCTAACTGTGTGGCTCTTGATGAAAATAACTATCCTTTATAATGTCAATACTATAACAACCGTTATTGTTTGTTTTGATACTAACATTATTTAGCATCTCGACAAACATGCCAATTTGAACAATTATTTCCTGCAGGATTTACAGACATGTTAAATCTATTTTTCAACAGTTAACATCTCGTGTCTGTTATTTGATCTTTTCAAATTACTTTTTTCATTTGAACACATCAATCTCTCTTTTGTGTTTCCCACGTAACAGTTGTTTTGTGAATTATTTAAACTTGCTTTGTAATTATATGATTAATTTAAATTATTAAAACAGTTTCTGTTAAATGACAGCATAGCATTTTTACTTTACATATTTTCGTCTTTTCACAGTTCCTTTTAAAGAGTTTAACGCAACAGATGACAGAAATAAGCATTGCAATAGGCCTACATCCAAACTACAGCCTAGAGCCGGAGATAATAATATAAGGTTATGGTTGATGCATGAAAATCCAGCGGTGAGAATAAAAACACAAACTGCGATTCACTCCGGCAAATTCACAATTGTTTAGTTCTTTTTGCTCATATGAGGTGAATTGGATTTTTATTACCGTTCCCCAAAAAACTTTACGCTCATTACGGGTCCCATCTTCTACCTTCATTACAATAAACTGGTCTCATTATGATCGTACGCATCCCCAAAGCAGAGCGACATTAAGCCCACAGTGCCTCGTGCGTCTTGCAGTGTTTTTTTTTTTATATATAGCCTAGCCTATACATATTTGAAGCTTCCTATGTTCCGTTTGTATCAGGACTGCGGAGCGATACAGCCATTCAGACCTCACATAACACAAGTTAGAAATTGAAATGAGAGCTTACCTTTTAACGACGCAGCTCAAAATAAAAACGTCCCCCAGCAGATATTATGATATTATCCAAAATGATGAGGACCCTGGCGGTGTGATGTACGGTGCGTGTCCGGGCTGTGTCGGAGGAGGCAGGGCTGCTGTTGTGTTGTGTTGTGTGTGTGTGTGTGCTGCCAACACTCAGCCAGTTTTTATCCAACCGGGGCTACGCGCAGGACGAAGCCCTGCAGCCATTGGTTGAGGAAGAGGGGAAGAGGGAGGTGTGTGTTATGGAAAAGAGAGGAGCCCCCCCACACACACACACCACAGAAAGGAGAAAAAAAGACAGGATGACTGACCCTGTGTTTTGATGGCATTACACCCACTGAGTGACTGTACGGAAACACTTGTCAAGGAGACGGCTTGTTTTCCGTTCACCTCCAGCGACAGCCCCGCTTTAATTAGACTGTACAAGCATGAGACACCGGTCAGAGCGGGGCTTTCACACACAATTTAGTCCCAGTTTCTCCCGGACAGGTATAGGCTACACCTGACTGAGGAACAGACTGGCAGTTTAAACACGGAAGTCGAATCCCTAACAGCCAATATGTTTCAAAAGTTGTTACCGAACTCTCGGACTATTTTTTGCAAGAAGTAGAAAGGCGTAAAAGCAGATGTCGGTCCAAACTAATTGAATTTCTTAAATTCTGTAAGAAATTGATGATATTCTTAACACTGATGTTACCAAGCTCAGAAAATAAATCAGGCTTTTCATTATAGGAGGAATTTCCTTTATGAATCTCTTTCATTTGTTATCCGTGTATGAATTTGTCCTGTAAAAAGGCGAGCATGTTTTTTTGCTTTTTGTCTTAAAACCTCTGAAACAACTCAATCTCAAGTAATGGCGACTGTTTCTTCCAGATAGGCATCTTTTGGGGGGGGGGTCACATTTTGTCTTAATTATATTTTAATTAAGATGAATGTGGGCTCTAAAGGCACGGTAATGGTGTAACCGAAAAATAATAACATATGTCCATGGATCACATTTGATTGGGCTGTTTCATAGCTCATCTTGCTCATTTTCTGAAATCCATTTTGAAACAACAGGGCGATCTTTGGACAATGATAAAATTAGTAAAATAAAATAAAAACAAAGGAATTTAGGGCATGCATGCAACAACCCTGATGCTACTTCGGCATGCTGTAGGACATCAGAGAAGATCTCTGTACATAGTTCCTGCATGCATGAAAACGACTTAAAGCTTCAGGGAAGTGAGTTGATTTTACTTTCTGCACCCCGCGTGAAACAGGGCTATAGCCTGCACGCGTGATGTCACACCAGGGTGTCAGGATCCCCCTGAGTTAAAACGCTGTTAATGTTTCTCACAAACCTGTAGAACAAACAGAACACCTCTAATGACAGCCTCCATGGCACCGTGTCGCCTGTCTGATGGAAAAGCGTGGTTTATTCAGCCAAATGGAGCTTTTTAAGGGGAGTTTGCATAGAAAATTAGACACATTTAATAAATAATTTCTCTTGGCGTAACGGTTAATCTGCGAGAATTAAATAATAGCCTAGTTTTAAACACATTTGTTTAGTTTCACGACAGGTTTGCAACAAGAAAAGGGAACCAAAATTCAACTTGAGTCGTTATCTCGCCATGCAGCTTGTGATTGAAGTCCTTCATTCCTCGTCTTTAAAAAGGCCAGTGCATCTGCAGGACAATGGAGCGACTGTTTTTAAATAAATAAAACCGTCAGGAGACTAAAGGGAATCATAACCTGAGATGGAAACAGAGACAGTCCTCTGTAAAGTGACCAGAGAGAAATGACAAGTGCCCGGAGGTGAGAAGTAGCAGAAGAAAGAGGTTAACGAGAGTTTAACAAGGGATTAAAACTCACAGATTGGTATCTTATCATGATGATACTGTGAATTAAAATAGCGCTTAATTACATGGGTCCGCTTGCCAAGGGGTAGGAGTCACACACGCCCTAAATCCGGACTCGCATGAGGCATAAAGGCCGATATTTACAAAAGAAGCAGCTTCGTGTTTTCATATCAAGCCGTTATCATGCAATGACAGGATGCTGTCAGATATCATTTAGGTTTATTTAGGATAGTTGTCGTTACTGTATTTGAGACATTCTTCATGTTAAAAGTCACCAATTCGCTACTGACACCTACAGTGCAAGGAGAGGAATAAAGAAATGCATTTTCGTTAGAATAATTGCTATTTTAGGCTTTTTAATAGTTTAAAGCCTTCTTTTCAAACGAAACAAACGTGAACAAATCGTATAGGCTACTTTATAAAATGACACCTTTAAAACTTAATCTGCTATCCCCATAGCTGAAAGTAAAATGACAATAGACAGATTAATAAAACAACATGCAGCTCTACTGTAAATATTAACTGGCCAATGAGTCTTTTTGTTAACAGGTAGGTTTTCTAAGTGTTTCTGTATGCAGGCACACTAAGAGAGAGATACAAAGTGCTCAATAAAAAGCTTTGCTGAGGCAGACAAGGTGCAACTTGGGAAATAAATTCGAAATATAACTTTAAAAAAGGTACAGTTTATAACAGTGCTTTTTTTGCATCGCCTCTTGTGTCACTCAAAACGAACAATATACATCTATTGTGGAAAAATATAAATATGAGTGTAAACGATTCAAAAAGACACTTGACTTGACTTTGATTCAATAAAGTAGGCTATGCTGCTGATTTTCCTCTTTAGCCTGTAGCCTACATTTCGCATTTACCTGGGATAAAAATGGTGAAAATTGCCTGGCGTTATTTAAAGTGAATAATTTCAGAGGAACAAATTATAATTTTATATGGAACGACTGAGTTTGCTTCCTCACTCGGCCGTTCATCCTGAGTGCTACAGTTACAGGCAACGTATAGCAAATAAAATATGTTATTCCTTTTTCTTTTCTTGTTTTCAGGTGTGTCTTTTCGACGGGTGTATCTCCGGATTTATTTCCCCGAGCAAAGTTTATGTAACCTGCGGCGACAGGTGGCAACAAGAGGTGTGGAGATAAGGTCAGACAGAGCGAAGACTTCCGAGTGCAGAGATAAGGAGACATGCAAGGCCATTTTGGCTGTTTGGGGGATATTTTCAACTCGACTCTAAAAAGGAAACTACCTGGATGTTAGGCTACTATTATACAGCGCACAATAAATTGTAAACTATTCGATTTTGATATAAAAACCTGTGTGACTTCTGCAAAAGACGAGTTACAGGCTAATTCTAGCCTACACGTCTAATATATTTATCAGGGATATTATGGCAAAAACTTTACTAAACTGTATAGGCCTACGTTACAATAATGCACCATAGGGAATTTAAATAGTAGAATAATAACATGAAAGATACGTGAGAAATTTGGTTTAAAAAAAAAACCCATTATAAACAGATAAAGGGTAGGCCTAAACCAGAGACAAACTGCATCTAGGCCTATTAAAGGAACATTAAAGTGACCTGTTGAAGATGAATTATGAAGCATACAGTGACTGATTCATGCACGTATTTCCCTTCAAGAATTTTACAATCGTCCGATTGGGACTTTCACCAATAGCGCATCCTCTCTCATCTTTCATCCCTCACCCAAACTAAGCAGTGGTGCGAATTCTCGACTCGCAGTGCGCGCTCCCGCACTAATGCATCACCTCCTGCTCCTCTGCGCGGTCCCGTAAAGATGAGTGCTTCCCGGGGAAAATCACCCACTTAATGACAACTTTTATAAATCTAGCCGAGCAAGCGCACGTCTTCTTTGTGGTCAGCGAGTCGAGATGAGCCAGATAATTAGGTCATAATAGCTGCAGAAACACCTCAGTATTGATGATCCCATTAGGACGATGATTTCCCCCAGCTCACAAGTGCTGAAACGTTCATTTTCTGCTCTGTACTTGGTTAGGCTAATTTAGACATTCAACTGGAGAATAATTACAAGTTTTTTGCAATGTATAAAGGAGAATGCCAGTCATACTCAAATGTCTTAAGACTTTATTTGTGGGTTAAAAGAATTATGCATGCACCTTTTGAGGACATCAAGTGCTCCAGCAACACATCGCCCCTATGAGAGAGTGAAGTCCATACAGATACAGTGATATGAGGAGTTTGGTTTAACATCTGCATATGGTGGTCTATGTGTTGCCTATTAGTTACCATATGGGATTCAGCCATGTTTAGGTGTTACCGTCATGATTCATGTGTTACCAATAGCTTTTTAGCTTTTGCCCCCTTCATCCTTTCAGTGCCGCCCTCTTTTCTCCTACCAGCCTTTACCATCTGTTTTGGCTCCCCTCCATTCTGTCCCCTCATCTTTTTCTCCTCATCTTCCTGTGTTTTGTGCACTGTCCACCCTCCCTCCAGCTTTGTCTGTCTTAGTCCAGGCCCGTCCATTGTTCCCCCTGTGCCTCCCATTTCCGCTTTGGTGTTGCCCTCTGACCCTACACCCTGTCCTTCCCCCTGTGCCTCCTGCTGACCCCCCCACCAATGCAGTACCCCAAATCTTCTTGTTCTTCTCTTGACTGCTCCCCCTTTCAGTTTTTTTTGGGAGGCTAATAACTGTTGCCAGCAAGCTTCACACAAAATCCCAGCGTGATTGCTATTGTAAGGCCTACAATGGCATACAGGCAGTAATGGCCATTAGCAACATAGGGGCTTGGCCTGTGGTTAGTTGTGTTTAGCCTACATGCAATTTGGAATGGTGGCCAGATGTAAACTCTTCAATCAAGTTTTTTTCTGCTCCTGTTTGTCTGTTACTGAACTAAAATAGTGTGTAAGAATTGACCAACCATATGAATGAATTCAATGTGGGCGATGCAGGCCACAAACATGCACCCCCATCAACACACACTAGTGATTGCAGTAGACTTTGATGATCAGAGTGGACCTCGGCTTCATGCCTGTCAGTCAGAGTCGGTCTCCACAGAGACGGGCATCACATAGGTTGCAATTGGCTGTGATGTTTTGAGGGGTGTTGAGATGAAAGGAACTCAGGTGCTCCTCTTATAAGTGGAGACCACAGAGTTAATCAAATGGCTAGTAAAAGAGCCTCATTATCCACCCAGCAGTATGTAGCTGTAATGCAGAAAATATCAAAGCACAACTCTGTTAGCAGGCTGAATGTTAGCGAGGAAACCAAGACAAGTTGTGTCCTTTTCTTGTTGCTCTCAGCTTCTAATTAACTTGCTAAAGAGACAAAAAAAGAAAAACATGTTAGGGCCACTTTACATCAGAGCAAGATTTTGTTATGGAGAAGTGTCGTTGAGAAAGGTTATAGATTTCTAATCGACTGGATTTAAAAAGGGTCAATTTAACCAAATCTTCTGATGTAGAAAGTAGTTCCAGCGGTCAGTCGGTTGCTCCACCACTTTTGTCCAGATCCCAGCAACTATTGGATACATTGGCATTATATGTTGTACAGACATTCCTGGTACCCAGATTATGAACCCGGCTGACTTTGGTGATCCCCCTGGCTTTTTCTCTAGCGCCACCACAAGGTTGACATTTGTGAAATTAAGTGAAATGTCTTGACAACTATTGAATGCATCCCCATTACATTTGGTATGTTAACATGCTGATGTTAGCTCAAAGCACTGCTGGGCCTAAATACAGCCTCACACAGCTGCTTGTTGTAACTTGCATGAACTGGACCTTTAACACATAAGAAAAAAAAACTTAATTTTCCAATTTAACTTTGTTTTTTGACATCTGAAGCTGGAATCTCTTCATCGCCTCATACATAAAAAACCCATTTACTTTTGAAAAGCAAATGTATTGTGTATTGTTGCCAAGATAGAGCCAGTTACAGGGCTATTTAATGTACCCCATTGCTAAAATTTCACAAAAAAAACATCTGAAGAGCAAAAAGGAAGCTAAACAACACATTCTATATTGTGGAACCAGTGCACCCCCACAATAAGAAGTTTAGCAGGCAGTTTTATAGTATTCCCTATCTGGTTTTGATAGACATTTTTTCCTGTCAAGTTATACATAGGGATGTGTGTAAGAATAGAAGAGGGTAGTTAGGCATGCAACCTATATATTTTCATACAGTCAATTTTATATATATTACTCATAATGTGAGTGTGACTGACATCAGTATATTTGGCTGTCTACAGACAATAAAGTGGAAAGAAATGTTAACACTGTATTGGTTACAGGCATTAAGAGAGACAGAAAGAGAGCGCCTGCAGATTTACTGCTGTGATGTCCCACTGATGCGTTGTGTTTGACGATTATGGACAGCCCAGGGTAATAGCAATGTAATTAGGCCTTTACTGTCGTATAATTCTCCGTCAAGCACATTGTCAATAGCTTGGTTGATGAGGTTGAAAGTGAGATTGCAATCCAGTGACCCCGGGCCAGCGCGTCGTAATACTGACACACACACACACACACACACACACACACACACACACACATGGGTAGTGCTTGTAATGCAGTGTTGATGCTGTGGTATTTGCTTTTGTCCCATGTTGATCTAAGCTGACATTATGCTGTATGGCCCCGATCGCTGTTTGCCTGAGTGTTACATTTGTCATCTGTGGGAGGGCAAACGAGGGATCAGGAGGACTGGAGAGCAAAGTGAGAAAGTGAGTTAGAGATGGTCTTGCAGGTGGGGAGGTAGGAATAGAGAGAGTGAATGAGGGGATAAAGTTGGGGGTAGGGGGTGTACGTGCTCATCTCTTGTGTGTCAGTTGCAGATCTGCTGGTGCGGAAGCAGATCTTTTCCCTCAGTGACTCTATTAATTTACCTCATTTATCTTAACCAGCCCCCCCCTTCCCCCAATAAATACTGGAGACCTCAATCCGTGTGTGTGTGTTAGTGTGTGTCTGTTAGTGTGTGTGTGCACGTGAACAACTGTACACTGTGTGTGTGTGTGTGTGTGTGTGTGTGTGTGTGTGTGTGTGTGTGTGTGTGTGATGGAATAAAAACACAGCAGCTCCCCTTTCTATTCCCAGAGGACAAATCCATGGCGGAAAAACTCATTTTCCTGCAAATAGTTTGTCAGCCAAGCTAGGAGAAGTGATAAATTATCACAGACGTTAGGTGAAGGAGGGTGACTGGAGGAAGAGGGAACCTCTCTCTCTCTCTCTCTCTCTCTCTCTCTCTCTCTCTCTCTCTCTCTCTCTCTCTCTCTCTCTCTCTCTCTCTCTCTCTCTCTCTCTCTCTCTCTCTCTCTCTCTCTCTCGCTTGCTCTTTCTCACACACACACACACACACCCCTAATCTATTTACTTCTGATTTCGCTCATCCTGCATCGCACATTTACTGAAATCTCTAATCAAAACATGATACATGCATTTCACGTGCACAGATAAACACTCACATGTACACAAACGCAGCCACGTACACACACACACACACACACACACAGTGCAAGTTGAAATTGGGAAAATGTGCTTGCAACCCTACAACTCAAGTGTGACTCCCCATTCTAAATGATAAATTGATGGCCAGAAAAATGGATTTGTTTTCAACTATAGTAACACATCAAAGAAATAATAATTCTGTGTGGTGGGAGAGTGGCGGGATGATGAATGGGGTGGACAGCTGGATCACAACGGAGCAATGGGTGAGTGAGTGAGAGAGAGAGAGAGAGAGAGAGAGAGAGAGAGATGCAGGAGAAGCATGTGAGAGAGAAACTGTAAAATCAACACGCAAACTAAACACTGTCCGACAGCTAAAATGGTTTTGTATGTTTTGTAACAGGCCAAGTCTGGGCGGACAAGTCTGATCCCAGTCTCAGTTGGTAAAATCAAAATTTGGACACATCACACATGTGATTGTTGGACCTCTCAGTCCGAAAGTGTCATCATTCTAGTCAGCGTATATTCTTTAAACAAATGTTTTTAAATGTATTTATCTATGCTCTATAATGAAACCTTTCTATTTAATCATGACACAATAAATGCAAACTTTATTTCTTTTTCCAGGTGACTTTTCTGACTACTATTGGCTTTGTTTTATTAATGTCTATAATTAGACTGTACGGAAATACTCTGTCTCTGTCAGTTAACTCTGTATGATCTTCATAACAAGCTGTTTGGTTTCTAATGCTTATTTAACAGAAGGGTGAACACAGAATTAACCAAAGCTTTTTCCAGGAATTAACATTTCAGTTTTCTTGAAGCTCGGAGGGGGGTTAAGTTCTGGATATATGAATCAAGGAATACATTTCCCCTTTAACCAAAAAAAAATCCTCTTTATACTTTCTCTTGCAACTCAATCCTCCCACTCAGCTCTCACCCCACTCAGGTAGTCATCTTGCTCAGGTAATAACCGTTAGCATAAGCACTAAAATCACATCATCATAATCATCATCATAATCATCATCGTCCCTGGTCCCAACACACTTACAATCATAGTTGGAGCCAGTAATAACACAATTGTATCCATATATTCAAACAGTATTCTGGTAATCATTTGGGCAGCGGATCATTAAATGTAAGAGGTGTTCTTCCCAATCGTTTTCTCTCTTTCCTGCAGGTTTTTAAAAATGTACGGTGTCTATACCCAATGTGTGTTTTCATCCTGCTCATTTTCCCCCAACCATATCTTACCATACACCCCCCCACCCCCTCCCATCATCTCACACTCTCTTCTCTCCCCCTTCCTAGTGATTGATGGAGTTAGGCAACAGAGCACAGAGCAACGTGTGGCCAACAGTCCAAGACAGCCTGCATCTGAGAGGGAAAGAGAGAGGTTGGTGTGGTGGTGAGGAGGAGGAGGGTGTGGATTAAACGAAGAGAGAGGTAAAAGGGAGGAAAGGAAAGAGGAAGGGAATGGGTAGTCTGAGTTAGAGTGAGAGAGAGAGAGAGAGTAGGGGAGGGAGGAAGAGGGCGAGTATGAGAGAGAGAGGGGAGCTCAGCTGAAAGCCACAGACTTAATTCTATGCATCATTAAGCAGTCTCACTCAATGCAACATCCCCTATACATCATCCACGCTCAGTAAACACAACGGTGACATTACATTAGCAACTGCAAATGAATTTTCTTTTTAGAAGGAAATTGAGAATACTCTTTCTCTCCCTCTCTTTTACCCTCTCTGGCGCTGGCAAAGCTTCAGCGTAGGCCATAAAAGGCAGGAAGAGATAAACAAAATAAAAACACAAACAATATTTTCCTTTTCCCTACTGCCTTTGCCTCTCTGATAACACACACACACACACACACACACACACACACACACACACACACACACACACACACACAGACAGACAAAATCACGATTTGCCAGACACGGAGATGTGTGCACAAATACACACCACTGTTCTGCTGTAATTTATTTATAATATGGAAGCAACATCATACACATAAATGTTTTATTCAAACTGTTGCAGGAAATATAGATTATTTAAAGATTTCAATTTGTTGTCAGTTTGTAAAAATTGCATCTAGTCTAGGAGGCGGTTTCACTATAGCTGCAAGTTAGCCTAGTCATAATGTTGTTTACTAAGTTGATATTTATTGTTACTTTATATCACTACGTTTAAAAAGGGTTGCACCACACAAACTAGTTCTCACATAGAGATAAGTTGTTACTAATTATTCACACCAAGTCACTGCCAGATGTATGAATCACCTGACAAAATGTTAGCTTGCTAGCATATTACCCATTTAGACTGATGGGTAAAAGAGGTATGGTCGACATAACTGATCCGACACTTAATCAACTGTTGTTTAATAGTGATGTAAACTTACATATACTGCAAGGATGGAAAATGTTATGCCAACGTGACATTGGCCTAAATGACCAAATAATGTTGGTTGGGTCAGCGTCAGCTTAATGTGATATTTCTCTCTAACTCCAAACTAACTACATAAATACTGCTTGCTAGTTAAAATCTTTCAGGTGACTTGACTTGCTGTTTAATAAGGATATAGACTTACAAATACCCTGAAAATTAGAAAATGTTTTGACAGCATAAGCCTAAACATTGGTTAGGTTAACGTTAGTTTAAAATGGCTATTTCCCTATCCCTCTAAATTATGTGAATACTATTAACTCAAACATATTTGTGTGCATATGCAAAACAGATTCAGGCCTACATTTACAAAGGATTTTGATAAGTTATAATGTGTGGTCCACTATAATTGTTATTTTTGCAGTAATGTAGCTATATTGGACGCAGATGTTTGTAAGTAACTGATTTATCACGTAAAGGTGGCGTCAGCGATTCTGGAGAAAGATTGTTGATCGTTTAACTCAACACCCAAACAAATACAAATTATTATACTAAGTTGGCAAGGTAATATCTCCGATGTTATTCACGTTTCATCATGATTTAGCTCATGGGCATGGACCAGTAGCTGGAATAGTGTTGTGTGGTTCGGTCCGAGCCACTTTGTTTATATTTTCTTTTAGCGCACACACAGACAAGACAGCTAGCGTATCGTGAGACAATATTCACTAAATTTGACAAAACATGTATTAAATTATAATTGCTGACTCCACTTTTAAGTCTTTACTACTATTCAAGTTGTAATGGTGCAGATTGATTTAGTAATCACTAGATTGAAAGTAGGTAGTAGTTAAGAATTTAGGAACACACAAATTAATAAATGGATTCATGAGTAGATAGTTAAGCCCAATCCTGAGTCCACATAGTTCCAGCATGCAGACACGCACAAAATTCACACACACATATTAGCTGTAATGCCTAAGAACATAAATTATCAAGCATGTCAAATGAATAATTATGTTTTTATTGCACAAATTATGCCCTGTCTCCTAAACTAGCCAGTCTCTGAGGCCTGGGAAATCTATTAAGGCCGTGCTATAGATCATCCCATCCACTGTGGCGTGTATATAGATCTGTCGGCTCATTTGAGGAATATTGAATCGGTTACAGTAAAGTAAGCCCCTCGATTGAGTCAAATGTAAAAATCCATGCATGTGTGAGGAGCTGTCAGCGTGTGCTGTAATGACGGATGGCGCTGGGTCTCTGTTTCAGCGAGAGGTGATAAAAAGTCGTATTATGAGTACCGGGGAGGGACAAGGGAGTGTGGGGGAGCAAAGACAGTGAAAAGAGTATTGGACCAAATCCGTCACATGATAAGGGCAATCAGTCAATCTGGGAACGTTTTGGACGGTGGAAAGTGTTATTTCCTCCCGGTGCAGGTTTGAGTCAAGGGTCGGTGAGGGGTCAAGAGTATGACCTATGACCTCGTGTTAGTGAAGAGCGGGACAGTCATTGATTCATGGTCTTCACAGTTTACCCATATTATTATCTATTGGACATAATTGGTTTCCAATTGCAGTGATTTGCAGTGACTCTTCTTTAACACAAAGGTGTGACAAGGACTTGATTAGCAAGTGGAAATCATTTTTCTCTAAAATATATATACTCAAATTGGAAATTGTCATCCACTTTACAGACATGCACTCAATATTTGGTTATTTATTTTCCAAATTAGAACGAAGGAGGAAAAATAAAGCACTTATTCTTTATTTTAAACTGACAAACTTGCAATGGAGCAGCAGAACAACCATTCAAACACGAACCACATCATACACTTAATTAATGTCAAATTTGTAGTGAGCTGCTTTTGAGTCAAATTCACAAGTTTGTTCCAAAGTCAAAATATTTGAAGGTTCCCGTCACACATAACACCATGATGGTCAAAACTGGTGCAAAATTATGAACTCTCATAATTGATAAAATAGTTCTGTAATAAACTTTACTAAAATGTACTTGTGCACAAAGCCCAGAAGCATAACCTGAACAGGACACATAAGACTTATCTCAGACCTTTACATACGTTGCTCAGATCCCAGCTAATTCCCTACTAAAAAGTCAGTCAATGTTTCTCGCATCTGACCCTATTACCACACAACGCGTGCTTCACCCTTACACCATCTCTTCTTTTCTGTTTTCTCTCTCAGGAGCATCAAACAGAGCCATGGACCCCCTACCAGGCCGACCCCCACACACTCTGACCAGTCTGACCCGCTACGAGGTGTGAACTTCTGTCCCCAAGCTGATAGAGCCTCCCAATCATTTTTATAGTCCCTATCCCTTGCTGTTTATGACTCTGCAGTTTGATTATGGCAAAGGGAGCTCAGAGAGGTAAGAGCCCCGGAGAGAGAGAGAGAGAGAGAGACACACACACACACACACACACACACACACACACATCATCATCAAAGGAGCTATGAGAGGAATGTGGACATTTGTTGTTTGTTTTATCATCCAGTACCAGCACTTATCTGCTTAATCATAAAGGATTGCCCTGGGAATGAGGCAGGAGGGATGCTGTTCTGGCCAAACAAACTATCCCCAGCACTGTAATTGTTACTGGAGGGATGAGCCAGATTCATTTTGGTTATAGCAGCTTACAAGGTACATGGGAGTTTTATTTAAAGAGTTGAACACTTTAACATTGCAAGCCTAGGCCCGAGTAAAGATGCATCTGAGGGATTCAGCCGCAGCTAGTCCAGTATTTATGCTCCTTAACATTAGACAATTTAACACTTTAGACAATATGTTCCTTTTTTATTGGGTTGAATAGGGGTGGAACCAATTATCAGTAACATATGTTGCCTTGCAAGATATTATTGATACACCGACAATAACAACTTTATGATACATTATCAATACACTTGGCATCAAGTATCATGGTTCCCATGCCTGATGAAGGCAGCAACTAAGTATTTTCATTATTGATTAATCTGCCAATTATCTTATTGAGTAATGGATTAATTGTGTGGTCTATTAAATATTAAAAAAATATATTGGAAAAATGTCCCTAACATTTTCGTAGAGCCTTTGGTGATGTCTTCACTCCAGCCTTTTGTCACCTTTTAAAAAATTAAGATTATGGAGTTAGGCAACAGAGCTGTTACTGTTAAAAATGCTAAGACTGATGCACTTTGTTAAAAACTGTTTCTCAATTTAAAGCAGTTTTTAGTATTCAGTATTGTTTTTGAAGCATTTCATGTTTTTCCCCTCAGTTATACAGACATATTAATGTACTGTAGATGTTTGCCTTGCAATATATTATGTCGCTGAATTACCTGTGTAGCAATACCATTGTAATCATGGTCTTACTCCATCTGTTGAAAGCAGAAAAAGACAGTGTGGTCAACGACATGACAAGTCACATAAACTGCATGTTAAAAAAATCATTTCATCAGTTTGCTTCACCAACAGTCTTAAAATATGTATGTCCTTATGGCAGTAGCTACACACAATTTAAAATCACATATGCATTTTTCTTTAGATGTGGTTGAGGTCGAAATACTTTCCTCAATGCGGATGCATCCCACACTGCTGCTGTAACACCAAAGTGACTGAGCTGTAGTTACAGTGTGTGAGATATACAACACTTTAATTAAGTCACAGGATCTCGCCTCCCCCTTTTTCTCTCTCTGGCCCTGAGAGTCAATCAGACTCCCTGCCCTTCGTTTCCCCTGTGTGGGAGACCGGTGTGCTGGCCTGAGTAGTTGGGGAAAGTCCCATGATTTATGGCCCTTTGCAGGCCTGAATGCCCCTCACCTCGCTGATGATAGAGCCAGAGGTAACAAGGACTGGTTGATCCAATCCTTTCTTCTATTTGCTAAATCCAGTTTTATTCAGTTTTATATTGGGATTTAAAGGCACTTTACAGTGTTTGCCATGTGATGCACATACTATTGGTATGTGTAATTGGGAATATTGCTTACAGGTCAGGTGATAATCACATGGATTAGATGTCAATGATTAAGCACTCCAAAGGGAGAGAGGGGGCATTTTATTCTCAGTCTCACATGGTAGACTTTCACTTCCTTATGCATTGCTTTTTTCTCTCTCTTTTGATGTACCATAGAGCCTTGTAACAGTGTTGAATGCATTTGTACAAGCAAATTGAAAGCAGCTTTAACTGAATAAGGGTAGGCACGAAAATCAGTTGGGGCTTAATATTTAACTTGTGACTCTGTGGCCTAGTCAAGTGTCCCACACTGTATCAACAACATTCAAGTGTATTGTATTGCAGATAATACACTACCACATGGGACCAAAGCCCATACTGAATCATTATGAGGTCCATTTTGAGGCTTTCCGCACTTGTTTCAGTCTCAATCGAAGGATCAAGCAACTCTGACATATTAAAATCAGCCACCCTTACATACATAGAGGGACGCACATGAACACACTCGCCAGTAGCAGCAGGGCAATAACTCAAGGCCAAAGGAGGAGGTTTATTTCTATCATGGGCAAAGGCGCCAAATCATGTTTGTATGAAGAGGGCTATATAAATGCAAATTGTATTGGAGAGCTATTAGTCCTGGAAAAGGTTTGTATGTAAATGCCCTATAGGACCACAATGGAGCGCTCGGCCAGTTCAGATTAGTGTGGTTTGTGGAAAATGTGCTGCAAAAGACAAAATAGAAAAATAGACAGAAAATGCAATTGCCTTGTGGTAAATCATGGTGAACAAGGTGAATTGTTGAGTAATTGAATGGCCAAGGTGCTTCTGTATTGTGTATGCAAGAGAGATGTATTGAGGTCCGTTTCCTGTGCGCATTTTTCCTGTGTTATGGTCTTTTTGTTCATGATACTGATTTTATTTTCTGTCCCTGAGCATAAACAGTGTGACCATAAGCCGCCCTGCGAATGTGTAAATGAGCAAAAATATCGAAGCATCACTAAATGAATCACTGCTGATCAATTCCTGCGATGTTTATGGCTTCATATTTCAAACCTAGACTTTGTCCACTCTATTGTGGTTGGCAATAGAGCATCCTAATATATTGATTAAAGAAACAATGATTATGAAACAAACAAATCAAATATGGCACAGGATGCCACATCATTCATGGGAAGTAGGGGATTTGATAATTGGGCATTAGGCTGTGAGAGACAACATTAGCGCAATGCTGCCCTCTAGCTGTAGGTAGAGAGAACCACAGGCTTACAACACCTATCAGTCAAGAAGCCACCACACAGAATACTGAATAATACTGACTTTTATTCATACAGTGAACGCCTACATACCATTGCATTAAAAGGTGTACATTACAAAAAGAATTGTGTGCTGAAACAACACTTTAAATGAAACAACCTAATATATACAGTATGTACATTTAATGTGAGGCATTGACAGGGCTAAGAAGAACATCACTGTATTGACAACATCTACTTAGTTTTTATACTGCCAAATGAAGACAGAATGACAAGAGAAAGTTTCATGGAAAAAACAACACAAAATGATGACTGTGTAAAGTGTAAATGTAAAGTGCAACTGCAATTCTTCATGGATCTTTTGCTTCCTGAATTATTTTTTCCGCAATGTTATATTTCTGCAAACCCAGGTCATGCCATCCTGGAAAGAAGCAGAAAATTTGTTTGTGCTGTGAAAATTAGTGAGCCACGGCTTAAAAGTAGGTTTATAAGCCAGAGTTTACTGCTGATGTCCAGGGCAATATGACATCATCATTTTCAAAATATGACTGTGGCTGGGGATGACATTGTTATAGGTTGAACCATTTGAATACATATGGTGAAGACACATCAGCAAGGTCATTAGAAACATGCTTGACTTTGGATCTTTAATCTGGGCAATCTTATAAATAGTATTTATAGTTTGCATAGGAAGAAGTCTTGTTCTCAGCTTTAACATTTAGAGTATATGTATATCATAAATATACATAATATGTTTTCACAATATACATTTAAGTAAAGTTATCAATTCTGTGAGTTCTGAAACTGGCTGCAAAGACGGTTGGTGCCACTCTGCAGCCCACCCTGTCACAACCCTGGCTTGTTGCAGTGTGTACTGTATTTACCTGCACTCCCTCAGCAGTGACAGCTGAGCAGGCCTGGACCTGCCACATGCGATCCCGAATAGTGTGCAGATTGAGACTTTCTGCCAGCTCAGACGCTGGGGAGGCTGTCACCAGGTCCTGCTTGTTGGCAAAGATTAGCAGTGGCACAGCAGCAAGCTTTTCCTCCTCCAGCAACTCAGCCAGCTCCTGGAGGAACAGATACACACGTCGTCAGTGACGTGTACTGGTTAAGCCATAAAAACTAAATAATATTGACTTTTTGGCTTTAATTGCACCCAACACCATTATGAAATATGATTAAACTTGAGTCTGCACTCCTATAATGAGAATATGGTCCTTAGTAATCACACAAGCAATATCTTATCATTGCACTTCTTTAAAAAAAAAAAAAGTGTCATTTGTATCTCACCAGGCTTGTCTCTTCAAACCTTTTCCTGTCTGAGCTGTCAATCACATAGATCTGCAATCAACATTCATAAATATTACCAAAACGGTTCATACCATGTAAGAAATACTGTATTGTGAGGACAACTATCTGTAGATGTTGAATTTTGGCGATGGCACCGATCAGGTTAAGAACCTACCAGTACATCCGTGTCCTCAAAATAATTCCTCCAGTAGGGGCGGATCTTGCGCTGACCTCCAATATCCCAAACATTCAACTTGAAGCCAGATGATTGAACACTTTTTATATTGAAGCCCTGTTGAAATATAACGTAGATGCTTAATGCTTTATTCACCACAGATGAATTAAAGTCTGATTTGGAATACTGTTTGACTGGAAAATTAAGAAATGTGTGAGGAAATTTGTAACTGTGAAAAGATGACATCTCCACAGTGTGTGATACAGCTATTAGATGTGTGTGAGTGTATGTCTATTTGTACTTGTGTGGGGGTGATGTGGCTGATATCTTCTGCTGCCAGCTGTTTCAGCAGAGTGGTCTTGCCAGCATTGTCCAAGCCGAGGAACAGTAAACGCACCTCCTGTTCTGGAGACTGCTTTAGCCTCCGAAGAATGGACAACAGGCCCTGCAGGTGGAGTGGAATAGAGCCTTCAGTGGGAAAGCAGGTTCAAAGATGACGTAGACAAACCTGCAAACCTTTTCTTACTATTATTAGATGGCCTAAGCTGTATTATATAAAGCACCAGTCATCAGAGGCCAGCATGGCGTCAGGGGTTGGCAGAGGAACCCAGCACATACATGTGGTTGAACACTCACCTCACAACAAGAACCCTCTAGAGCATGAGGACTTAACTGTTAGCTGCTTGTAGTGACCTACACCTGTCAGAGCAAAAGCTCTCATTGGCTTTGAAGATTAAGCATGGGCACAGTGAGTGGGTTGTGTCCAGAAGGGGGTAAGGAAGGCCTTTGCTCAAACCATTTACCTGGCTTTGTCTGCTGTCACTGCACTTTGTGATCTCATGTGCACTGACATATGACAGTGTTTGGCTTTTTCTTTGACCGTCTCAATTTTATTTATAGTGTTGAATCCACCCCCTCCCCCTCCCCCCCCCCCACACACACACAGACACACACACAATGAAATATGCTATTTGTCAAGTTTATCTTGATTTCATACATTGTCTTATCGGTCTCCTGTTTATCTCTATTATTTTTCTTTCTCCCTCTGTAACAACTGTTTTGAAAAGTGCTATAGCCTGCAAATGAAATATGCTTGTTATTGAATGATCCCCTTTGTTTAAATTAAAACTATTACTTTTTTGCAATTGCTATTTTCAGTGACAACCCATATTATCATTGACACAAAACCAATGCAGTGTTTTCTATTTAAACTACTTAGGTGCCCCATTCACTGCCAAGTAATGCTTGCCGGCTGTAGCTAACAGTTTTCAGTAACACGCCTATGTCATATAACAACTATAACAACTAGGCCTACTATCATTCAATACCAATATAAACTAAAACCGTTATGACTCACCATGTTTCCTCAGGTGTTTGTGTTATGTCCCTTTGCTCAGACTAAATAGATTAACAGCATTCTAACCATGCTTCCCAGCCGTTAACTTCTGTTGCCAGGGGAACCATGACGTCAGGGTTACAGCAAAATATGACCCTAAAAATATTTGTATGGCTTCTTCATGAATACATAAAGAATAAACTTAATTGGCATTCGTTATTTGATATATTAATTTTGTTGAATTGATTTTTTTGAAAAGTGCTTCAAATTTTTATTTTATTTATTATTCTGTTTAATCAAAGGGTCGTTTCGAGAAAGCTTTAAGTGAGAAAGAGGTAAACGTCTGTGTTGAGAATTGCTGCGCAAAGTGAGAGATACCGTTACCTTGCGAATACGATTATTAATACAATTGAATAGAAAATAAAGTTAAGCAACAACGGTCTTAACGTTTTTAAGTAGGCCAATATTCTGCATTGAAGTCATATTTAGTTTTAAAGCATCGTCCCCGATCCAGTTCAAGACACAGGACTCGAAACAAAGATATAAAACTTCTGTAACACTACAGTTGGTATCGCTTCTTCCGATTTCACCATAGACTGTATAAAATAGGGTTTTCCACACGCATACACAGCGCCCTCTAGAGTTTAATCGCCGACTCCGTTTCATGTTACTACTGGTGCTGTTTCGTGTCAACAAACATGTTCGAGTGCTACAGGCTAAAGGGTTAACCAGCAACTGCCACCTGCAGTCACCTCAACAAGTCATCGATTCGACCGACTGCTATATGATTCCGGCCGAAGACCCAGAAAGATGCCGCAGAAAGCACTGGGATCCATTGTAGGTCTTCTTTGTACCGGGACCTGTCTGGTGCAGGTAAGCCACCGCTAGAGCTCCCGGGGACGGATGACTCTTCCAGCCGAGGCCGCTGCTCTTGGGATGGGTGAAGGCCTTCTACCGATCCTTTTTGTTTCCTCCACAAAGGAAACTGGGCACGGTTAGCTATTGTATGCTGTGGATGACGTCAGTTAGTCAAAGTTTTCATTCATATTCCGAGTTAACTTGTCAGAAAATTTAAGCTATAACACGAAGATCAACTGATTTCTTTTATTACCTCAGTTTTATTGTTTGAACCAAGGGTATCACGAAGAGGTTAGCCGTTGCTAACTGGTAACGTTGCACGGTGTTGGCGTGTTTGTTTCTATTGTTAATTTATAACGTTAGAGTTCTTGATATTAGCTAACGTTAACGTTAGTTAGGACAGTCAGTCCCAGTTGGTCAAGTTTCCTTCTTTGATATAGTTAGCTAGCTACTTGCTGTTTTATGTCAAAATAAATTCAAAACGACATAAAAACCCACGACGGTACTTAAGCAATTTAGCATTTTATCTGTACATTTATTGAAGTACTGACATCGTTCGGTAACAGCGTTGCTTTTTTGCTACATATTGTTCTCTAAATTCACTTTCAATGTTGTTTTTGTAGTAATAAATAAAGAAATTGTCCTGTACCGCTGGCAACATTTAGCAGTGACTGCTTGCATTGCCTCGGTACCATTCAAATCTCATTGTATTTTATATTATATAAGTGTCACAGTACACGCTTAAAATATGGAAAAAATATGTGGCACTGAAGTGACAAATGAAGTCCTAGAAATTCTTTCAAGAGCGTGCTATGCAGTTTCTTGTTAGCTTGTGTGATGTTGACTTTCACTTGTTTGCCGCTTTGTGTATTTAAGGGGAAGGAGTTCTGTTTTGGGGTAAACAATGAACAGTACCGCTGTGACATGGGGTACTGCTGCGGGGAGACAGAGTGCTGCACCTACTACTACGAGCTCTGGTGTAAGTTCCTATGTTTTCTTATTTCTGTTCCCAATTATTAAATCACATTCCTATTGACCATTGAATTCAGATTTTTTTTTGAGATTCAGATTCCTCAGGATTTGTGTTGCCTGTCTTGGTTAATTTTAATTACATTGAGTTTGTCCTCCCTCATAGGGTTCTGGTTGGTATGGACCCTGATCATCATGCTTAGCTGCTGCTGTGCCTACAGACACCGGAGGGTTAAGATGCGTCTTCAGCAGGAGCAACGGCAACGTGAGATCAGCCTCATGGCCTACCAGGGAGCCTCCAGCTCCTTCATTTCCCCTCCACCCCTCAATCTAAGTGAGTAGTCTTTTTAGGGTCGTCAGTGATGCCCTTCAGAATAAAAACAGACTAGGTGCTACAAACAAGAGTTTTGATGGTGTAAGCATAGAAGCCCAGATAATCTGTTCCAAAACAACTTCATCCACCACCTCCAATGGAATCCTTATTTGCTCATGGACCTGCTGGGGATTCAGTGTCTGCTGGGTCTGCTCTGAGGTATCCCTGAATCATTGCATTGCTGCAGCTCTATACCAGGGTTTTCTTCCGTAACTTCACTGCTTAGTCCTACTTATCAGGCAAATTAAGGCCATCCTACAGGTTTCATGTTCACAGCTTGTATGCACAGTATTATTCAGTCGGGATATATTCAATGAAACGTCCACATTACAGCAGCAACTCTCACAATCTTTGGCACTCACATCCACAAGAGACATGACATCCACAAGATACATGAACGTTCCTTGGAGCAGCTGTTCTCTGTTCTGTTCTTTTCTGAGGGAGGGCGAGAGAGAAGAATATATATTTAAGGGGCTGATCTCATCCCGAAGTTGTCACAGAGATTATGGTCTCACATTGTCAGAAAGGCACCAGGCAGCAGAGATGCCACCCTGATGTCACTGGTCACTCCAGGCCTCGACTCCAAGTTGATATTGTATCCCCTTATTTCACAAACGGGAGTGAGACAAAGGACACACTTGTTAACAATCCGAGACCCACATTGAACATACTTGAATTAATGTCAAGAATGTGAACACAACTCTAATTTTGAGAAGATACAGTTACTTACATAACGACCCTGGTAACATACTGAGTCTTGCATCTCTTAAGATAATCTATTGTTTTTCGAATATTAAATTAGTTGCCCTTTATTTTGATTATCAATTGTTTGATAAACACTAATTTTTTTTGAATGAAAAAAGGAAAAGAAAATCTGATTTCAGCTTAAAAAATGTGAATATTTTCTGGTTTCTTCACACCTCTGACAGTAAAATTAATATATATATATTTTTTAGACCTTTTTTAGTT
Source organism: Etheostoma perlongum (assembly GCA_026937815.1). Lineage (NCBI taxonomy): Eukaryota > Metazoa > Chordata > Actinopteri > Perciformes > Percidae > Etheostoma > Etheostoma perlongum. The sequence goes on from CM049386.1 coordinate 11,989,445, forward strand.
TTTAATGGAAATGGCAATTTTCAAGACAATTTCAAGAGATTGATTTTTGAATATCGTTTTAATTGTTTTTTTTTTTTACAATTGTTACAACTCTAAAAACACCATGTAAGCCCTTACACATGCAAGGACATGATAATAATAATCCCACAAGGGCAAAGAAATGTAGAGATAATAATCTATAGATAGATATTTATTGATCCCAAAAAAAAGGTGTGTGATCCTTGAAAAGCAACGTATTCAGCCAGATAGGATGGTAGTGGGTGGTCAGTCGGCAGGACAACAAACAGTCTGATCAAGGCTGACGTGTGGATGTTAAGGGATATGATTGCTGAAGGTGAGTCAAATATAGATTTCCAGAACACTGACAGAGCGGGACAAGACCAAAGCATGTGGGGCGATTTTTAAATATCTTTGAGTTGTTGACAAAACAAGACATTTGAGGACGTAATCTTGGGCTTTGGGAAACGGTGATCTTTATTTTTCATCATTTTATAGACCAAATAACTAATTGATTATTCAAGAAAATATTTAACTGATTAACCGACAATGGAAAATAATTGTAAGTCGCAGCCCTAATCAACATTAACAGGTGCTACCATTCTAGAAATCGGACTTTGAATCCCAATGCTCTCAGTGGTGGTTAGAATAGGCTTTTTGACATAAGGGAGGTACACAGCTCACACTAAAATGAAGCCCATGGCATATTAGATTAGCCATTACTGAAGCGGTTGCATAATCTCCAACCTTCTCTTCTACATATATAATGTAAAAGTACCCAGCAAAGTAAGTCACATTATTTACAAAATGCATTTGAGATATTTACCTGATGGACTCTCCTAGGGAGACTTGACAGTGGTTGTTGTTACTGTCAGTCCTGGGAGAGAAAATAACAGGGGGTCTGGGAACTAGTGAAGCTTCAGTCACCAAAGGTGGTTTTTAGGTTAACAATTGAGTGCAGTGATAGTATTGTAGTTGCAAGTGTTTCTGGTACTATCTGTGAAATTGGTTTGCCTTTTATAACATGTTTGGAATAAACAGATGTAACAGTTGTGAGCGTGGATGTAGAGCTGCAACCAACCAGTATTATTACTGATTAATTTGATTATTTTTGCAATTCATTGTTTGCTCTATAAAATGTTGGCAAATATTAAAACATGAAATTTCCCCTAGCCTGAGTTGACCTATTCAAACTCCTGTTTTTGTCCAATCAGCAGCGAAATACTTTAGTGTCATAGAGGACTAAGCAACAAAATTAACACATGAGAAGCTGGACCAACGATTTATTTATTTTTACATTTTAGCAAAAAAAAAAGACTTCATTGATTTATCAAAATAGTTTTTAATTCATTTTCTGTTCATGCTCTTTATTTGTTGATTGGCTAATTGATTCCACGATTAATTGTTGCAGCTCTACATGGATGTATGACTGCCCTTATGGGGATGATGCTTTGAAAGCTAAAGCCCTTTTGTATTTTCTGACTTTCAGGGTTCTGGAACGACTGCAAGCTTCCTGATTATGAAGAGGTGGTAGGTCACCCACCGACACCACCTCCTCCCTACTCTGAAAACCCTCCTGAGACTACTCCAGCACTCCCTCCACAACTGAGCCAGCCAGACGCCACAGTGCCACAACCCCTGCCTGAGACAGACCCTAGAGTGAACAGTCAGGCCTCAGGCTCATCATCAGACCAGGAAGCAGTGGCTATGTTGGTCCCAGCACAATGTCTGGCAAAGGGGAACGCACAGGCTGCGCTGATGGCAGCAGAAGAGGAGGATGAGGAGCTCATGACTCGGCGTCGCCACGTCACCGGCGACTCAGGGATTGAGGTGTGTGTTTGCCAGCTGGACATAGACGAGGGCTCGGGTCTTGAGGAGGAAAGCGACGAGGAGCACCGCATGTGCAAGGTCAGCAGTCAGGACTGCTGCCCCGGGCATCGGCAGCAGACCTTTAGACAGAAGGAGCACACCTCTGAGCTGCCCAGTCAGACCGCGAGTACCAGCACCGGAGACCACATGGTGTGATGCACAGCGCAACTAACCAGCCGGCCAGCGTGGCTTTGTGCTTCACACAGGGTGAGACGAGATCTCTGTTGCATCATCATCACCGCAAAAGAGACTGTTTGTGTTTTAATTCTTTGAATTAACACACAGGCATGATGTTAAAGATGATGATGATGATGACTAATCCTTAATGGCTCCTGATTCGGAAAAAAGACATTGTGTGGACACATTATTTTGCTTTACTTTAGTGGGGAAACAAACAAACCCATGTCGTTACTCCATTTGCTGTTTTCCCCTTAGTGCTAAATGAGACATCATTGGGTAGTGAGAAGGCAGCCACTGATTGTAACTGAAACCAGAATTAACTGTTTCCCTTGCTTCTGCCCTCTCCTTGAGCACTGCCGTTGTGTTTCTGTTTTTATGCCTCGCCACGCTCCTTGATAAGAACATTTCCAGGCAGCCTTCCATCTGATATTTTAACCCTGGTGGGATGGTCAGCTCGGAGCATACCACCACGGTCAACATTTCTCCCCTCTCCCCACTATGACTCTGAGGCAAAAACAAACCTCTTGAAAACTGGATGAATTAACAAGAGCACACCAATTCGTTTTCCCCAAAGCTGTGTGTGCTGTGAAATCTAGGGCACAGCTGCCTGATGATGTCAGCTCTGCGGTCATGGCAACCAGCATCTGGTGTGAAGTCTGTGGGACCTTTCACATCTAGAGTGGGGGAGACTATACACCCACAACTGTAGAGCAAAGAGACAAGAAGGAGCTGTTTTTTTGTTTTGTCTCTGTGTTTTAAATGGCTTACATCCCCAGTCCTTTTTTTCCATTTTGACATCCATATTGTGGTCTCCACAACTCTGTGGTCACCACTTAGAATGACTGTAGGTAAGGAGCAACCAGCTTTGAATGATTTATTGATTGTGTGCACGTCATCTCCCACTTCGGTGTCTGACTGCATTATATTCATAGAGATAGCCAAGAGGGCTATGCCACCAATTTTGTAATAAATAAAAAGCCTTTAGGTGGCTTTGTGTTTTATTAAACAAGTATATAGTTTGGATGTTCATAACGAAGGATGTGCTTTTTTTTCATTTCATAACCAGCTACACTTCTGTAAATGCCGCTGGTGTCACCATTAATGAAACAAAGCTCCTGGCGGGGGCTGCAAGAGTGTGTACTAATGAGTGGATATTATAGTGCAGTAGGCAAGGGTTGAGTCTTGTGTGTTTGTATATCTGTATAGCGCTGTAGCATCTGGTAACACTTGCTCAGCACTGAGTTGGATTAAAACTATTAAAAGCACTGGTATTTTGCATGAGGCTTGAATTTCTGTTTATATTTGAGTTCATTGGCATTTTCTAGCAGTTGTGTTACTTGCTTTGCTCATCTGTTTTTCAACATGATGGTGGGCTACTGTGGCTACACACTGTGTACCCAGATGTTGGGGTAAAGAAATTGACTGGTTTTAGATCTAGTTTCATTGTGGTGTTATGTTTGTGTGAGACTTGTTATGCTGTTGTGCGGTGCTGGTAGCTAGTTATCTGGTGCTGTGTCGGTGGCCTCTGTAGCTCTTAGCAGTGTGACGGATTTGCAGTGGTATTTTGGTATTTTTGGCAACAGAGGGCTAGTTGAGATGGATGCGGGCCCTGTGCAGTGTTGGCACAGCTGCAGAATCTATTGTGATTAACTGCATGCTTCTCTGTGTTGCATGTTGCTTGCCCAATATGCTGTACAGTGTGTATTCAAAGTATAGCAGTGGCAACTGGTTGTCATTAGGAAAACCACTGCAGAACAAAATTATGATCTGTTGCCAGATAAGTCTGTGCAATATGAGCAGTAACTGATAAGTCACACATTTATTCTTCTTTTTTTTTTTTTTTTTTATAGAAAATTTGTTTGGAATAATGTTCAACAACTTTTTGTCTGCTCTGATGCTATGTGTCAAAATGGACACAGTGTAAACACTCAGGTCGGTCTCCCGGCTTCACACCAGCACACATGCTCACAAAGTACTGCCAGCTTACAAAGTGGGGGGGGAGTAAATGCTAACATTTCAGGCTTGCCAGATATATTTATTCAGGCATTAAAATTAATGTAATAATTTAGATTAAATTCTTCACAAGACGTGACACCCAGTTCTGCACATAAATGTATATAATTGTAAGACACATGCAGTTCTGTGGCCCCTGAAAGTGTTTCCTCCAACTAGCAGCAGCCCGGAGCTCTGTACCGGTTGTGTTTCGACCATTTGAGCTACACTATGTACTGCTGTGGCTAAAGAGTAGGAAAAACAATACAAGAGGGCCGGTGCACTAATAATATCAATATAGAGTGATGCTAAATGAATGCACGGCTGTCTAGGGCTTAAATTGAAAGAAGATGTAGTTTAATGTTCATTGAATAGGCCTAATCAAACATGCCGTTGTGATGTTTTCCGTCCTTGTGTTGCCGTAGTTGAGCAGGTGCTTAAATGTGAAGCCTAACTAACATGACCACGACCTTTTCAGATGAGCTGTTACGCTGTGAGCATGACTGCACACTCATTAGCATATGTAATATAAGGCATTTTTTTGACCAACACACCTCAAGCTGCCTTGCTGCATCTCTAGAGAGCAAATGTCTTTATTATGGAGCTGCGCAATAAAATAGGGCCTCTGTATGCAGAAATAGATGTGCTACTGCCTTATTAGAGTAGTTTCTTTTGAATGATAATAGTTGTGTTGTTCCTAGCATGACTGCTTCAGAGCAGCAAAGTGCTTTTGTATCGATAGCAAATAGCATCTGAGCTTGTTTAGAGAATGTGAGGAGGATGTGGTTTCATAAAAAATTTAAAGCCACAAGATTGAAACCGTCACGTTCTGTAGAGTTTTACTTGCTTTGGTTTTGTATCTGTGGGGTGGTTGTGTTGAATTTTCAAATACTGTGTGTCTAGTTAGTTGTAGCACTAATAGAATTAGTCAAGACCCAAATTTGTGCTCATTCGGTTTTTGTTTCATGGATGTGGTTGCAGTTAGTTTGTGATATTACCTGGCTTAAAAGCATGAGGAAAAACTATTTTGTTTTCTATGGTTTTGTTGCGATTCATCTTAATCGTGTTTGGTGTTTGGAGGACAAAACAATGAACTCCCAACAAGAGATTGCTTTCTAACCTTCAAGCTAAGGTGCATTTTTGCTTATTTGTATACATATGTAGACAAAATAATAGGGGACGGGGATGAGGGGAAGGATAGGCGATCTTTTGTGCATGAGTGAACTGGAGGTACATGGTTTTCCCATTGCCAAAAAAAACACTATGCCTCCCTGTTTTTCACGTTACCTAGATTAAGGGCTATATCAGTCATCAATCATGGACAAATATCCATCCATTTCGCTGACTGATTTATCTCCTCTGTGCTGTTTATTTAAAGCCACAGTTGCCGAGATCCACCATCTGAACATGGTCAGTGTTTGGGTTTGGATGTTCTTTTAATGTGGTGGAGTTTATATTTAACAATAACTGATTGTTTATGACCGTGTATATATTATAGGCTTTACCTTTTGCCTTTTTTGTTTTGTCAACGGAGGTGCGCGATGCGACATCCTTTCAACCTCCCCGCCCAATGAGAACGATTCTTCCTCATGTAACTAGGTGCATGTGTGGTTGTTACTTTGGGCCGTTGGCTCTTTGTGGACCGTAACTCCACCCTCCACCGGGCTATGTCTTGGTAACAGAAAGTGTAGCCAGGCACTCTGCATGTGGACCCTGAAAACAACCCTGGAAACAGGAGGGCATGTCCACTCATGCAGAAGTGTCGACAGAAAGATATACCAAAGTCGCTGCCATCTCCATGCTACAGATTGTCACTGTTTTCACCGGTGTGCGTGTGGTTGTCATGACGATTTTGTTTCCCCACTCTCAGGGTTATCTTTAACAAGCCGTGCTAGAGTTTTAAATTAACACTTTTTTTTGGACCCAACAGTCTTGTAAAGCCAAAGCAGTTCTTTAGTGATAATTGTTGTATGGTGTTATTTTGTATTTCGGTGTTGCATCGCGCAACTCTGTAGTCTATTATACTATAACTCATCTAGGCTATGCAAAAACATAAACCTACTGTTATATGCTGCGACCCCTTTCTTTGTCATTTGTATATTGGCCTCAGTATAAGCAATATAACTTGTGGCACTGTACTGTAATCTACTTTTGTTTGGTGTGTGTTCATGTTTGTTTAAGAAAACGTGTAAAAAAAGAAATGGCAACCCGTAATGCTACTGCAATGATGTGGTGGGAACGTATGCTTCAGTGTCAGCTGAGGGGCTTGAGTTAAAAAGCCATTCTGGTTTTTATATCCCCCCCCCTTTGTTTTTTTTCCCTGCCTGAAAACAATTTGCCACTAACACTTTCTACTCTGGACTTATGGATAAACCACATAATTAGGTTGTTTAAGCCAGAGGAAAAAATTGAATATATTGTTTTTGTTGAATTAATTCATGTTTGATATCTCTTAATCTGTTTGCCACTTTTCCATCCCTCATTATTGTTGCACTAATTCAACGTGTTGGTTTTTCTCAGTTAAAGCAACAGCTTTTTTCTTTTTCCATTATGATGAATTTTCATTGACTATTGCCTTTTAATCCTCAGTTATTACAACACCATCAAAACTTTTGTATATTATGCATATGAAAGACCTCGACATGGAACACAGTTGACTTATATTAGTCCAGGACACATTAGGCGGATACAGAACGCTCTGAACTCATCAGTGTCATTGTTTCTGTCCATTGTTTTGTTCTCAACCATAGATAATACCACACAGATGGAGATGCCATGGTTGAGCTATGTGGATTTTCTTTTTTGGCCAAAATTAGAAACCTCCTAGTCTAAGAATAAGCAGGCATGTACAAACACACAACAGACTGTTTCTACATTTTTTTCCTAATGACTTTAAACAAGCCAAAATGAGTAAAGTGTAAAAAAAAAAAATAAATCACTGAATGATTGATAAAAATGCTTTTGGTATTAGTAAGAAGTCTGCTGTGTACTCGTTGGGTCATCATTTGTATTTTATTTTTTTAATAAAACAAAGATTGGCACTCAACTGACTGACCCTTGCCATTTTTTGACTCAAACATTTCTTCCATTTAATCTCAAGTAGTCTTTTGCAGGATCCTGGTATCTTCTTGTAAACATTTGTAAAGCCTGAAACATTTGAGAAATTAACCTTGTGCACTGTAAGTGAAAATCACGCCCTGCCCAGATGTGTGACAAAGCTAAGATATTGATCTGGAGCTTCATCGCATGGCTGCGTGAGAAGCATCTCAGACAGTTGGCCTGCATTATTGATGGGATGTTATGTCATCTGAAAATTAGGATGTTGTTTGCCCACGCACACTGAAAGCTCAGTTTGATGAGGTGGTTTCTACGATGCACGGTTTGTTCTTTAACTTTCTATCTGGAACACAGATACAAACATTATCTGTATGCTGTTGACCTACATACGACCCAGTCATAAAGGTCATAAACAATATCAATGTAGGTCTTGTTTGCTCTTTAAGGAGGCAGTAGAAATGGTTCAGGACAAAGTCAAGAATAGCTACTAAATGTAATTTATGGATCACTGAATGGATATATGAGGCACACAACAGAAATAAGGTAGGGCGGTTGTCAAAGTGGCTACAGGGAAATAAGGAAACCCCTACTCATTGCACAATTGAAAACAAAGTACCACATAAAAAAATATGTTGACATGAGGTCTGCAGCCATTTTACAGATGTCGACAGGGCCCGGCCAACACCTCCATCCACAGAAGGCAACCTGCATGTTCAGTTCACTGCAAAGGCATATACCATATGACGGAAACACAGAGGTGGTGTTTTTACATATAACAAAAAAGAAACAAACAAAAAAAGTAACTTTAGTGTTCAGTGTGCAAAGAAAAATGATTTACAATAAATGAGTAGTCATTCAAATTCTCTTCAGTGCAAAGTCCATTTCAGATATTTAAATGTATCTACTTAAATATATATTTAGAAGAGTTTGCTCTAAACTGATCAACAAAAACTTTGATCCATTTTCTTATATACTCATAAAATTTGGGGAAGGGAACAATGATAAAAAAAACAAAAAATTGCTTTGCCACATGCATCAATGGGACAGGTCAGTTTTATGCATGTGCTTTACATAAAAGTTAAAGCATCATGTTAACGAACAACAGTGGTTGCCTAGACAATTAATTAAAAAATATCCAACCAATGTCATGCACACTACAACTACATGATGATAATATACAGCATACTACATAGTATACTCAGACATTTGTCTAAAGCAAGTCTGGATGCATCTTTAGTTAGCAAGGACCTAGAGTAAGCACAGCATTATTGTTTTTTAGTGCTATATGGTTAGCGCTTCAAGTCACACTATAGAGTGGGAACACATTAGATTCTTATATACAGTATTTCTGTTTCACAAAGGCATAAAATCAAATCAGTAAACTGAAAAATAGTAAAAAGAAATTTGAATTTGTCATTATGCAGCAAACGATGTAAATAAAAATGTAGCTGCTCATTAGATGTCATAATGCATGTCTGCTGCTGTGTAACAAGTACAGAGGTGAAGATGGTAAGGCCGAGTTGGTGTGTGTCAGGCAGGACAAAAATAAAGTCCTACTGCTTCATGACGACCAATGGCAAAGTTGGACAATGGCTTTTTGTAGCAGGTGACACATCTACTTTGTCCTCTGTTCAAACAGTGTTGTCCTCAGGATAAAAACAACCTGCTGCACTCTACTGGCCGACAGCAGTGGCTCACTTTCGTCTCAGTGCGGTTGGGTCAACAGTAGTCATCACAATCGCCACCATGTTTTTTTGTTCTTTCTCAGTAGAAGCGCTTGCGTCGGCTCTCGCTCCAGTGGCTGTAGACCACTAGGCCGATAACGATGAGGAAGATGCAGCCCAACATGGAGAAGAAGACGGTGAAGAAAATAGCTAATCCACTCATCCCTTCTTCAGTCTGACCCACTGGAACAGAGGACAATAGTCAGGAAGAGAGAAGGAAGGGTGAAAGAAAATAACAGTGAAGGTGAGAAAATATGGAGGAAAGAGTGACATGAAGAGAAAAGACAGAATAGGAGAGAGGAAGAGAATGACGTTATAATGTGTGTGTGTGTGTGTGTGTGTGTGTGTGTGTGTGTCTTACATCTGAGCAGCTCAATGTTATCCACACTGGGTATGGTTATCTCCTCTTCTTCCTCCTCTTCCTCTTCCTTTCGACTCCGCAACACCGTCAGTTGGTAGAGTTTCAGGGAAATTATATCATGGTTATCTATAAGTTGAGAATCAGAAAATATGCTTACATTGAAAAGCACAACAAATCAATTAGAAGTGATTATATGTGGTTAAAAGGCCTCACACTTTCACCGCATATGCCTAACAGAGCAAAAATAAAAGCATTGCCTTAGTTCAGGCAGAGTGCAAAGCTTTTTCCGCGGAATCTAGCTCCTTAATCTCTCTAATGCTACATTCTATATTCTGTATTTAGCACTGAGTCTACAGTCCGATTACTCAAAGGATTAGTTCACTGAATTTTAATGTTATCTCTTCGCATCAACAGTAACACGGCATGACAAGCTACAGTATACTGTATGCATCAATACAACTGAGTGATGTCTGTATCTTCTACAAGAATCTGTTTGTCCCTCCTTATTCAATGATGCAATCACAGCCAAGCAGTAGTAGTAGAACAATATGTCTTTTACCAGATAAAATAGACTTTGAAACTAGGAGAGAAAGAAGTGCTGGGAAAATAGTGATTTTAAATCCCCAGTACCTGGGGAGCTGTTTACCTGAGAGGTCTCCAGTGATGGCTGTAGCTCCAAAATAATAACCTTTGGGAAGCCGCACCCCGGGTATGTCCAGGCAGTCCCTCCACTCATGTTGCCCGTCAATATCTATCATCACCTGAGGAACAAGAGTTAATTCAGTGACTTTTAGAGAGCCACTGAATGCAAATAACTGGCCATCTAATTCATCTCAGTTCTGTTTCCAAAAGCAGGTTTACTGAATTATCGGAATGACTTTGTGAGTAAAAAATAGAATCTCCTCAAATCTTGGACACTGAATCAATTTCTTGGAGGACAATGGGGAATGAAGAGTTCAGCCCATAGTTTACTAGAAATTATTACATAACATAATGCAGCATTTTATATGACAAAGCAAGCTGTTTTTTTCCTGACTGACAAAGAAATGTAATAACGTTTGGTATGTATCTATCTTCAAAGCCTTTGCTGAAAACATTGGAAAGACGTTGAAAATCAAAACGTGTATTTTCCTCCGTGTAGCTGCCAGACTATACTTAATAATTGCCCGGTACATGCCTGTACCTGCTTTAATGGAGCATAATGGAATTCTGTTCTGTTTGTGTCTGTATAAATTATTATTTTTCCCAGTGTAACCTTAAACAGGGCGTTTTCTCAGCCAACCTACACTTTATAAATAAATAATAGTGGGTCAAACTCAGTCTACCTAGTGCATGCTAATAACAGGTTGGACGGATGAGGACATGAGGAAGTGTCTGCGTGTGCAGTGTTATTACTGTAGATGATTTAGGACCGAGTCTCTCACCGTGAGCCTGCGGCGGACGTATCGGATGAAGAGGAAGGTGTCATGTTTGAGGTTGCGCACCATTGCGTTGCAGCCGCCCAGTTCTGTTGGCCGACCATCCCGCTCGTGGTCATAGCTGATGCTGCCGTTCCCAACCATGGCCAGAACGAAGGGGAAAATCCTCTTGTGGTCACAGGGGGAAATGAGAGAAATGAGCAAAGTGTCTTGATTTTAATTAAACCCTCATCATACGCTGATGTAGCAATGATACTTTTGCAATTAGGTCATGTAGGCCTTTTGTAAGAGACTGCAAAAAAGAAATCTATGCTGTTCATTATTTCAAATTTTAAAAACTCTTATTTACAAATTTACATTGACATATATTCACTTGTCATATTTAGTTGCATGCTTTATTCCTTGTATTCCTTCATATTAATCTGATTAAGAACATGTCACAGTACTGTTTTGAAAACAAGGGAATGTTTGCAGTCAGAGAAGCATTAAGGACCAATAAAGGCATAAAATGTTCCAAAAGCTGGTTACCTGTGTGCGAGGAGTATATCTTTTCTTCTGTGCCTGACTCCAAATGTTTGCACAAAAGAACACAAAGACAGCCATTTTACACACATTTGCAAGAGACCTTGTCCATGGCTCGCCCTCAACCCTACTGTACTTTCCCACAACACTTGAGATCTAAGCAGTGCTACTCCAGCATACCTCTAGGTGTTTCTCCTCATTAGGATATGTGTCCACAAACACACCCAAGCCAGTGAAGTTGTCCATATTTCCAAATACAGGACCTGTAACATAAGACAATATATATTATATAAGGTTTATATATAAAAATTACTTTTTTATTAGATAAATAGTAAGGTTTGGTAAAAGAAATGTCCTACAGCACTTACCTTTTTGTGCACGTTCCTTAGTGTACCATATGGCTAGCCCATCACCATTCAGGTTCTTCTTCCCTTGCCCGTGAATCTTAAAGTGCACCTGCATCTCCCAATCTGTCAGATGGCAAGGCTAAACACACACACAAATTAAATAAAGCCACTGAAATACATAATGTTTTCTCAACAACTAGGCAATACAGTATATAAGCGGGCAATAACAGATTCTCAAATTTTGGAAAGGTCTTCAGTAAGACCCAACACCTTTAAATACCTTGTGACCAAAACGTAATTAGTATAATACTGAAGTCTGGTTTCACTTTTAATAGTTTTTTCTGTTGCACTGTTGAGTGCTAGAGAGATGACTTGTTGGGTTGACATCAAGACAAGAGGAGCCTTTTGGCCCTCAGTTGCCAAATAAACATTCAAGTCTTCCGTTGAGTCAGACAGTAGGTAAAAACCATTGGCTAAAACATCCCAAACCCATAATTAACAATCTCTACTTTACTGGCTAAATGTAGCCAGTTGTACTTTAATAACAATACATAAACATTTACCACAAACAATACAGTAAACACCTATTTGCAATTATTAACAGTGAGTGCTAGGTCTTCATGAGGGTATATTGTAATGCAGGGCTGTTCACTGCTTGGTGAACCTAAAAACTGACAGCTGAGTGTGTAGCCTACAATAATGTTTAACTTCTACCTGAGGGCCTCTCATCATGTGTTTCCTGGCGGTGAATATATTTGCTTAACCCTTTCAATTATACAACACTGGAATATCACAAAACAGAAAACACAAAAAAAGTAATACAGTTTACCAGTATTTGTGTATACTCACAAGGCGACTCCACACTGCCCCCTGCCGGCTCTGCATGTCAGGTGTGAGGCGTACCTGCTCGGTGGTTACCATGGCATCCCCCATCAGCTCCCAGTGCGAGGAGCCCAAGGATCCCACACCTGAGCACACAAATAGCACCATCAGCATGAAAAACAGATGACAGGGTACAATAGAGCTCATTGAGCCTCCGCTTTGTTACTAAACAAAACAACAGAAGAAAAGGTAGACAAGAACACAAGACAAGGCTTGTTAGAGCAGAAAGATTCATCTGAAGAATGAAGGCTTTGTAAGACAAATCAAATCAAGACATTATATCAGTACAAAGCTAAAGCAGATGTAGCCCAATTTGATCGCTAAATAAATGCATTATTCTGGAAACATCTGCCCGTCTGCCTGCCCCTGTGCATCAGCACCACTGGGACAGTTTACGATATAACGGGGTAAGATAGCGTTACCTTGGTATGGCTTGGAAAGGGAATACTCCCGTTTCAAAAACTCTTCCATTTCATGATCATCGTCTGCCAAACACATGCTTGCAGTAAAGAATAGAAAAGCAAAAGTCCAGTATGATTTAAAAGGCATTATTTTCCGTCTGAATGGTGGTCTGGGCTCCCTGTAATAATGGCTCATGCTGGCGGCAGCCATCGTAGGTCAAAACTCATCCCATTAAATCGTCAGCTTCCTTCCCATAGCTTCGCTGTGTCACATGGCTCATCGCCATTGGTCCGTTTAATTGTCAATCAAAGTGCATGCTTTTTATTGGATGCACTGTACAATCGTTTTAGATAATATAAATAGTGAAAATTAATCAATTAACTTATTAAATTGGAAAGTGTGCAGCTGTAGCAGAGCTGTAAAAAGCTATAATAGGACATCTTAAGAAATCTAATCCTATTAGTAATCCAGGTATTTCTTTGGGAAATGCTCATGTCTATTATAAAGTATAAGAAAATATATATTATTATTAGGCTACTGCACATACTTTTAAGTGCTGTCTTATCATAGAAATAAAAGGCAATTGTCGTCTGTTTTTTTAAATAACAGTAAGTTTGCTGTGACATTGTCACCATGGCTTTATTTATACTAGACCTACATCGTTTTTGACCTCTTTCATCTAGGCCTTTCCTGTGAGCTGTCTATTTGCTGAGGGCTCTATGCTTGCACTACTACACCAGGGACACATATATGCAGAGTCCCCAGGTAAAACTGAACTGTGGGTGCATATAGACCCATATTGACCTTCCCGCACTCTTTGCATTACGCATGTATTGTATTTTTTAAGTAACTACTCATCAAGAACCACCCAGTACTCCTGCCGCTGGAATACTACCCTGTCCCAGGTTTTCTGTTTTTCAGTTTGTCTGTGTAAATTTGACTAAAAACTATAAAGGAATATGCAGCATTAGAGTGCTATACTAAGAATAGTTTGTTAATAGAATAATGTATCCCCACAGAGCTAAAGTCACAAATTATATATAAAAAAGGAATTTCCAAGATAGGAACATGTTTTGTTTTAGGCCTACTCAATTTAGTAATAGACTTTATCATTTGTAATACTAAAACTTACTTAAAGTATTAAAGAAAAAACAGGCCTACTTATATGGCAGAATTGTCCCTTTCAGAAAGTTATATTATATTATATTATATTATAATATTCTAATTCTCATGCTTTAACCTAAGCAGTATTCTAACAGCTGTTGTAGTGGAGCACATTTTCACTACAGTAATAGCTATACTGTTGGATTGTATCATACATTGATCATATGTATTGTTTGTAAAATCTTAATCTATAAATTAACAAGGAGGCCTATATGCTGTCAGATAAATGTAGTGAGCAGGTATACATTTCCCTCTGAAATGAAGGCCTAGTATAAAATTGAAATGCTCAACTAAAGGTACCTACATTACTAAAGTAAATGTAGTTACTTTCCACCACTGTCTGGGAATATTCAAATGGCAAAGAAAGTTGTTGTTGACTGGCATTGTCCCTGTGGGTGTTGAGCAGCAGTTTGGGACTTGGGCAGCCAGTCGGATGCTGCTGTAGTGAGTAGAGGTCACGCCCACTTCCCTGTCTCTGCACTGTGTTGGCTTTCTCACTGCTCTCACCGAGTTTATGTGGTAACGTTACAGCACTAGGGGATGTAATAAAGGAAGGAAGTCATGGATCCAGTTGAAGAGAAAACAAGCAAAACGGTAGACATTTATCGCGATACATGGGTCCGCTTCCTAGGTACGTATTTCGTATTTGTATAATTTGTAGCGGCTCAGTCCCCTGTTTTCCTTGAACAGACGGACAGTAACACATGGAACAGTCATGACCCTGGAGCTGCATGCTAGCTAGCTAAAAGTTAGCATAGCTGGCTAAACACTCTGTTAAAATTAATTTTTATAGTAAAAGGTAATTTTGTTACCAAAGGATGCAATGGACAATCAATACTGGACGACAATATCGTTGTTCATGCTTTGTTTCTAAAACGTATTATACGTGTATTGTTAGCTAAAGCTTTAGCTAGAGTTGTGTCTGTAACTCAGGTCTTTCTCAATAAAGGTAACGTCAACGTTAGTTGTTTGGCAAGTTGAGACAACCACATAGAAACGCCCGTAAGCATGACAAGACTGCAGCTGATATGTGGCAGGTACAGCTTGCTGTTCTCACCCTATGGTCGTTTCTAACAGGACACACTATGACCCAATGAGCTGTTAGTTGAGAAGGGCATGTAACGTTACTGTAAAGGGCATTCATACTGCAGCAGTTCTCCTGGGGAACATGCCATTAATCTTCTGCTCCTCCACAGTTTACATGGACCAGCAGTGGTCATAATATTGCATGATAATCTGTTAATCCCCTTCCTAAAATCACAATCTATTCGCTAATATCTTTAATCCTGCCTGTGCAGTTAAATATTTCTATTGACGTGGTTGTAAACAGAAATGTAAATGTTGAAATGAGATTTCCAATGGGATTTTCATCTAAATATGAGCCATGCTTGGTCATATTTCATATAGCATTTCTTCTTTTGTCATTTATAACTATTCATACTACTTCTTCTGGTTTGGGCTAGATCACATATTCACACCCTGACATCATAATGTATGAGCTTTCCCACCAGCCCAATGGGCCTATAAGCTCTTTTAGCCTTTGCTTGCAGGTCAGAATTGAACTCCAGCTTGTTTAGCCAGGGCATGTCACATTTTATTATTAACCAACATAATCTTATCAGAACTCTCCTTGTTATCATGTTTTATTATACCAGTACAGCTCGTATCACCTTATGCTCACAGGTAGAGTTGGTTTCACAAAATATGTGCACAATGAGATTTTTGATAAATAATGATCAGTTATGTTGATATAATTACTATGTGGGTAAAGGCAAATAATAGAACAGCTAGAACAGTCTGGTGTGTTCAGAAAAGTACGTTACTCTACTGTAATGCAGCCTTTAAAACCAGGAAAAGACAACACTTGTGTAATATCAGGATATTTCGATATCCCAAATTTGAGACGATATCTAGCCTCATATCAATATCGATATAATATTGATTTATTGCCTAGCCTTACTCACAGGTGCATGGGAGCTCCAGATTCAGTAGTTTCTTTGGTGTCATCATTAGGGCAGGTATTGCTCAGTGCTAAACCATTAGTTTTTGAGTTTAAAGGGTTTTATGTGTCCTTTTGGCTACTGCTTAGAGACTATCTGAATAAAAACCAAAGCTCTAATTTCTCTTCTTGAAGAAGAAGCATGATTCACTATTTTAAGGCTAAATTTCAATAAAATTCATGAAGGAAACAAAAAAAGCTGTTGAGTTACTAGTGTAATGTGTTGAGATAAAGAGGGTACAGGTTTCACACAAACCATGACAACCATCACAAAATTGTGAACAGGGGAGTCCATAAGCACCCTGTGAATACTGCATAGAACTTAATCACTGTGAACATATAAAATAGGCTGTACATGCATTGCAAATACATCTTGTAAGTTGTAGGGATGCACCTTATGCAGCTTTTCTATCCCAATACCAACACCTCAACTCAGGGCATCTGCAGATACCAGTGCTCTCTTTGTCTTTTAAATAGGCACTATCAAATCATTACTGAAAGTTCTACTGGGGGTGATTGCAGGGGAAGAATGGGTTCCCTCAAAATCCATTTTTCTCAGGATATAATTTTTTGTCTGTAATTTGAATGTTGCATTCTGAACTGACTTTTTTGCAGTTCTACTTAAAAATGTAAATGGGGTGATTGCTTTAGGCAAGCTCTGAGTCAGTGCAGAATGAATGGGACTTTATACCCCTCAAAATCCATTTTTTGATGCCATCAGGATATAATTTTTGTCACCATTGGCAGAATTTGTTTGGGCAACAACAATCAAACTGTAAGATATTGAAAGGGTACTCATTCAAAGTTTCAACCTATAATCCATGTTGAACTTGCAAAAAGTCAATTAAATCTGAGATTTCTCCAATAGAGTCATCCTCCATAGAGTTTTTGTTTTGCACTCGCCTGCGATCACCCCCGGTGAAACTTTAACCAAATTCGGTACAGTGGGGCTAAAAAGGGAGTGAACAGGCTTTCTGTAGATGGGCTTTAGCGCTGTCACTGCCCGATGTAAGTTAAGTGGAGATTTGAGTAGCACATGCTCAGATGTAAACAGTTTACGGCATAACACGTCACATAAAATTTTGTGAAATCCATGATATAATAAACTTCTCATTACAGCCAATAACAGAAGAGGGAAATCATTTAAAAAATGTTTTAGCTATCTATGATTGTAAACGTTAGCTCAAAACACCCTTCAACTGACAACCTTTGTTGTGTTTTATTGCTAACTTGTAGCCAGCAGTGAACAAACTTACTGCATTGACATTACAGAAGTCTCTCGTTAGCATCTTGTAGGCTACTTGTCGCAAAGTGATGCATGCACAACTCAAATCTGCACTCGACTTACTTTGGGGAGTGACAATCGCTGTGCAGTTTTTGGACATTTCTCTGCTGTTTTCTCACTTTTTGCTCGCAGGTTACTCTATAGAGCTCCCCCTACAGCTTTGGAATAGATATTAGGCAGCTCCTATGTTTACTTCTGTTTAACTCCTAGCTCTGTCAGTCTGCTGTTTCCTCTTTCTCTTTTCTTTTGACAATGCTTTCAGCCATGACGATAGTGTAAAAAACTCCATCGCTCCTTATTAGCCGGTTCCTGAATGGGCGTATGTGTGCAGTGCCGTGAAGCAGTTTGTTAAATTGCGGGACCTGCTATCACCCGATACTTCCTGATGCTTGATGCAAGGGTGTTTTTTTGCTCAAAGGCGCTAGGGGGGAGCGTGACCACTTCCCCTTTTAAGGTTACATCAGGACAGGAATTGTGGTGGACTGTTGGAACTCAACTAAAATGATAGTCATTCTGAGCAACAGAGCAGTGCACTAAATACTCAAAAGCTCAGTTTCATAATGTCAAATTGTAGTGTCTCCAAATTCCAGTACATGTATGCTGAAACATATAAGCGGCTAATAAACCTTAACTTTATCTCTGACATTGTGTCAGTGAAAGAGGGTAACAGTTGGGGTTAAATGACTCAAACGCCCTTGATACTTTATTAAGAAGTCACTTGTGCCAAACAGCACAGTACATGCATACCACTGGTAAAATGAACTCCAGTCACATGAGAAGTATTATCTTTGGTTCAATGATGACAGAACTATACAAGCGTGGTGAAGTCAAATTTGTCCTCCCTCTGGTACTGCTGGTAAAATGGAGGCAAGCACTGTGCAAACTGATGCTTTACTGTGCTGAAGAAAGCACTTAATTTACAAGCAACAATCTCACAGCCAACGAAACACTGCTTGGTGACAATTTATTTTCTCCCCAATAATGGTCATTGGCTACATAAACAAAGAAGTCTTTATTCTCCATCTAGGCTAAAGTAATCAAATCAAGCTCAGATCCAGATTATATTATTACTGTTTAATCTAAATATTCCACATAACATATTTATTTTATTTATTTTAGGCATCAACTAAGATAATTACAACCAGGACAATCATTGGATTAGGCATCATTAGGTGGCACAAAAGTTATCACACTAAACTTTAGTTATCTTTAAAAAAATGTATTGGACTAAAGTTAGCTATGGTTATGATGCATTTAGAGTAGACTAAACGGTTAATAACTTATCTGCATCTGTGCGCGCCTACAGGTTATGCCAATGAAGTCGGGGAGGCTTTTCGTGCTCTGGTACCAGTGAGTTTGGTATGGGGCAGCTATGCTGTGGCCACTATGTACGTTACTGCTGATGCTGTGGACAAAGGGAAGAAAGCAGCTCTGGTAAGATGTATACATTTGTATATCATCATATTGGTCTAAAGTCAATAAAACTATGTTATTAGAAAGTAGTATAAATAAATATGTCGTCAACATAATCTTAGATCACTGCATCCCAACCTGATCAGAGTCAAGAGACTACAAGATTATTCTAAGAGGTCTCGAGATGCAAAGATATTACAAATATCTACATATAATTTCTACCATGATTTATTTGATACGTTTACTGCTCCAGGACTCTAGACATTTTTCAAATTAAGTTAGATAAAGCCCCATTGATGGCCGTCCATCTACGGCTGCAGGACCTGGAGCTCACCACCACTGTTTCAGTTTGACTATTAAAAAGTGTTTAGATAATTAAAATGTATTTATTTAGAAGTGGGCTGGCTGCTAGTTAGCTAACACTAGCTTCCGCGCTCAACTAAGGCAGCGCATCTATGACGGTGACAATAGTGTAATGATTTAAATCGACTCCCAAGACAAGACGGTGCTCACCTGATTGGCCAATAGGAACGTGGCCCTGCTTATGACATTATTTTCACATTGAGAGAAAAATCATGAGACGAGAGCAAAAAATTGCATCGAGAGCAAAGACTTAGGTTTTGAGAGAACGTTTTTCACACTGATAGCAAAATATATATTTGAGAGTTTAAAAAACAATTTGAGAGAGATTCTTTTTTTCTCAAATTTTTTTAAAAATTTCACATTTTTATTTAAACTTTTCTTAGTCTCATGTGATTATTTTTTGCTATTTGTATGAAAACGTTTTCTCTCTAATATTTTTTTTCCTCTCATAAAATGCTTTTTTTGCAATCAGTGTGATAACTTTTTCTCTCAAACTTTTTTTTTCTCTTAGGTCATTTATTTTCTCGCTTGTAATAAAGAAACAACTCTAGCTCCATACCTAAATAAAGAAGCTAGAACAGAAAAACAAGAAATTCAGATGATCAATAAATTGAATTTTGTGTATCAACTGTGTTTGAAAACTGCATTGCCATTGCTGTGACTACACTCATTTGCTGATCCTGAATCTGCCCCTCAAGGCCCACGGGGACAACCCAGGGAAGACAACACGAGTAGCGGTGGCAGTGGTGGACACGTTTGTGTGGCAGGCCCTCGCCTCTGTGATCATCCCGGGCTTCACCATTAACCGTGTATGTGCTGCGTCACTACACCTGCTGGGCAGAACCACCAAGTGGCCCCTGCCCGTCCGCAAGTGGACCACTACAGCGATAGGCCTCTCTACAATCCCCTTCATTATTTCTCCTATAGACAGGTATACACATGTACTTGTTACTTTACTGGATTACTTGTTACTTTGTGGATTATATAAATTGATCATTGTGAGATGAAATATTTTATTTCAAAGTTTAGGCCTCTCACATCATCCCGCTGCTGGAAATGCCCAGTAGAGCCCCAAATGTGTATTAATCCGCCACTGCAAATAGTCCCCATTATTTGCTGTTGGTTGAGTGATGTTTGCTAAAAACTACAGAGCTCAGTTGTTTTAGGAAAGGACTGAGGATATATTTTTCAGATGTTTTTATATCTTAAGTAGGAACAAATGGGGTGGAGTGCCACAGATTAGAGGTAGTGAACTGAATACATTGTGTTTGTTTTAATAGAATGGGTTGATGATAAGAAAAGACGGATCCTTTAAAGTCTATTTGTATTACCCAAAACTTTGACAAGCAG
This sequence comes from Etheostoma perlongum, assembly GCA_026937815.1. NCBI lineage: Eukaryota > Metazoa > Chordata > Actinopteri > Perciformes > Percidae > Etheostoma > Etheostoma perlongum. The sequence continues at coordinate 12,009,770 of CM049386.1, forward strand.
GGAGGGGTGAGAAACCGCAGCGACATTATGAAACCCACTGCTTTTCTTAATTGCGTCAACAGTGTTTGTGTAATTACTCACACTGCCAGAGAGGGGAGACAAACGTTCTGCACTACAGCTTTAATCCGCGACATTCCTTTATTTAGAGGTATTTTGTCACAATATCTGTTTCATCATATTTCAAATAATGCAAAAAACTTGAGTTTTATTTTAAAAGCTTGCAAACACCCTCAAAACCATAAACCAAAACAAAAAATAAGTTTATTATACTTACACTCAGGATGCTGATCTTACCACCAACGGCAATGAGATCCATGTGAAGTTATACAAAGAAAGGCAACATAGTTAAACATGAAATAAAAAATGTATTGCTAAAGTTGCTCTTGTTCTTAATGATATGGATTCAGAAATGCTGTATTTGTGTCCACAATGTTTCCACTTTCTGTGCCCTGTAGGTCAGTGGATTTCCTGCTTGACTCTAGCCTTCGGAAGGTCTACAATGAGGAAGACAAGCACAAATAAGGACGCATCGTGCCGACCAAAAGGTTCCCTCCTGGGTAGAGACCAGTCCAGTCTACGCCGACCTGCGCTGGTTATCCACCACTGTGAAGCACTAGTGTGAAGAAAAATTTCATGGGGCAGACTCCACAGTTATTCAAATATATATAAACAAAACATTTATTTCAGAATTATAATATGTATATAAGTAAGTTAAGCTTTATGAAATAACCCCTTGGGGATCCTTAATTTCAACCTCTTAGGGCAATCTGGATAGTGACACCAACATTTTCTGGAATGTAATGGTATGAAATATGTATTAATACTCAGTGAAATCCTGCTTCTTGGGCTTACCTCATGTCCAGATGTCAAGGAGATTAAATACAAATCCACACTTGCTGTGTTTATTTGCCTTAGTGGTACTTTTATTACAAGCCAAAAAAAGCCAGTTTGCCATAATGTCTTTCTTATTCATTACTTACTTAAAGTTAGTCTTTGACTGTTTTTTTTTCTTTATGAAATCAAAGGTTACCGCCACTTTAAATAGTCCTCCTATGGACTTTTTCATTGTTTCATATTACTTTGCTGTTGGTCATGTGAGTTAAAGTTTCCACTGGGACTATTTATTACACCACGGTTACAATCTATATTATTCTAAATGGTATAAGGTTCTTTTAAACTAGGAATACTTGTACCATCAAATAGACTTTCAAGTATTTGAATTATTTCTCACCAATATCTAAACTGTATTCTGAAGATACAATACTGTAAGATCTTCTGAAAAGACATACCAGTTTCAGACATCTGTAGCTAATTTAAAACTGTTTTGAAGTATTATACTCCTCCAAACAAGCTTTTAGTTATGGGTGTACAATGAAAACAGGATTTCCATCAGGAGATTACTATCTAGTACATGTGAATTAAATTTAGTGTTGAACTTCTCATATACTTGTGGAGGTCAGTGTCATATTCTGATGGATTACATTTTGCTGGGATTGTACCTCATACAATACAGATTCATTGATTGATCTACTGTATCTCATGCTGAACTATGCAAGGGAAACTCTGGAATGTGTACATACATTATCTTTGCAAATGACAGGGATTGTTTTCCCACTGTTGTGAAATAAGAAGGGAAATCTGATATAAAATGTAGCTTGAAATTAGACATAGAGGGTTAGGGTTATACATAGAGGAACATGCTGTATTGGTAATGGTTATCATTGCCATTTTATTATGCCAACACATATTTACAGTGTACCGTTTTAGCAATAATTTTAGTTTAATGTGTTTGTGTCAATCCATATTCTTTGTCATGGAGAGTTATGCTGAAAGAAAAAAAATGGTTAGAACTTGGGGTGCACCAATTATGTTTTTACTTGCTGATACAACCTGTTCAATATTATTTAATAAAACCAGATCAGGTTAGAGTGCACAATGTTTTTTGTTGTCATTTCAAAAGATTCAAAAACATGTGCTCAAGGCTCCAGTGTGTGCAGTGTGGGATGTTTCCATTCACTTTTACCTTGTGTAAAGATATGGGTCCAAAATGTGCTTCTTCCATTCATCAGCCAAACGGCTAGTGAATGTTAACATTTTACCAGCCACTCAATAGATTACCATTGTTTTTTGGCTGAGTGAAGCAAATCTACCAGCCACTATTTTACCAGCATTTGGCTAGTAGATGGTGCTAATTTGTGATGTTGGGTATGGATCTTTTTAATGTCAGGTAATTAATAAGTAAGTAATAAAGGCCCATACTTCTTTCAGTGTCCCAGTAAGCCAGTGATTAAGTGTGTATTGTAACATGGCCCTGGAACTGGGCTTTAATTAGCATATTGGTGCACCCCAATCTATTCATTTTCAGTTTTACCATTTCAGGTTGTACACAGAACTTTTGGGTATTTTTATTGTTACATGCTCCAAATAAAAAGAAACTGTTTACTTTTTTTCTGTGAAAGTCTTTCATGTTTTCTTATGTAGCAGTGTGTTCGGAAGTGGGTTGTATGAGACATTTTTAGCTTTGGCTGAAAAAAGAAGATCAAACATCAAACTTTGTGCTATGGTTCACAATGTCGAATATTTTATCAAATATGAAAGCCATAGTTACCCAATATTCAGCTGTCCTCTGATGTGTGATCTTATAAACACCACAAATCACAGTTTTAAATACCATCGGCCTGTTTCTTTAAAGAATACAGTTACGTGTCGAGTCCTTTTAAAGTCCATTGTTTTTTTTTTCTTGTATTCCTGTATCATCATCTACAAAATAAATATTGACAAGTAAGGAAGACCTACATTGCAGCTTTTGGATTTAGAGACTGACAGCTCAGTTTAGTGAAAAATAGTGAAGCATTATCTAAACACAGTCTGCTTTAAGAACACCTTTCTATAGTGTGGTTTAAAGTGGCAGAACAACAATTTGCTTTGTGTGCAGGCAGTTCCCACTTCCTGAGTAACCTGTCAGATGAAAGGTGTAATTCAAGGGATAGGTTCAACCAATGAAATGGAAGCACCCAAACTCACATCAGACCAGGCGATTTGAGAGCCTAGTTGCAGTAATTTACCTTGATTGAGTCAGTGACACACAGCTGAAGCCAATCCCATAGATGAAAAGCCCACATAAAGAGCTAAGGAATCTTGCATTGGCATAGCACAGTCATGTTTGTTCTAAAGCTTGTGTTCCTGGCTCTCTTGTCCTTATCAACAGCTCAGCCGGGTAAGAAGGAAATTGTAATGTTTATCTTCTGTTGGTGTCAATTTGGTTAACTTTTTATTTCTAAAGGCACTTGTTGAAAATACAGCACCTGTTCTACTACCACACTGCTGACGTTTTAACATTTACAGGCATTCCTCGATACATTGAAGGCCAGTGGATTCTCATTGACGAGTTTCCACAGTATGAAGATGCTGATGGACAGTCTGCATCAGTAGAGGAAAGGGAAAGGATATGGCCCCAGAGCCCAGATGTTGTTGAACTGGTAACAGTGGAGGACCAGAACTTGCTAACTACTCCAGAGCCTTATGCTATGGAGCCATATGGTAGAAAGGACCTAGGTGGGCTGGTAACAGTGCATTGGTGTCTTTGTTAAAACTATCAAAAGTAGACAACTTTCACTGAGCTTTTTTTATTTTTATTTTTTCTTCTCATTGCTGTCAGATTCGGATGGAGAAGCTTCAGATGAAGGAGAATCCGCAGTGTGGAAAATCAGCCTGTTAGTGGCTGTCCTGTTGGTGTCTATAGTAGGATCTCTGAGCATGGCCTATTACATGTGTGTCTGGAGAGGAGGCAGAATTCACTATAAGCCTCAGAAGGCGGATAATGTTTAAAATAAAGAAGTTTGTGTAGAAACTATTGTCTTGTCATTTTAAAAGATTTAATCCGTTGAGTGAAAATGGACTGTACATGTTCTGTATGTTTTTTTTTTTTTTTTTTTTTTTTTTCCTCCCTCTACAGCATGTTCTCTTTGCTGCCCATGCACTCTGACAAGAAGTGCATTAAAGACAAGAATGTGAGAAGTAAATTTGTTTTGAGTCTGGCATTGCAGACTCCATTGATGGACTGTTAAAGGCTAGCCCGGATGCACAGAAGGCAACAGTATCAATGGCAGTGCCAGTTAATTACACTTACTGATCAGGTGCTCTCGGTTCTTTAGCCAAAGCTAAAACTAATGTCCTAAATTTAGATTTAGGGTACGTGCAACCACAGCCTGTATCTTTTAGTTATGTATTTATGCTTGACCCAAGGAAGGTTCTCTCTCAATAGGTTCACAGCCATGTCTAACATCCTGATGATGGCAGAGGTTCATAATCACAAAGCTGGTCTAAAGGCCAGTAAGACTTCAAAATAAAACTGAATTGGTTTTAAGAAGAAATTAACATTGTCTAAGTTTGACTTTGTAACTGCTTCTTTTAGTTACACAAAGTTATTTGAAATCCGTTTCTGACAAATCCTGTAGTTATTGTAATGGCCACTAGAGGTCATCACTAACATTGGGACATGCTCCACCATATCTTCATGACAGGAATGCAGCTATGCACACAAAGTTGTCAGATTTTCACCAGAAAGTTCTCTATTGGAATTTGATTTATATAAACAATTTTACTCCAGAATACGCCCCTATGGAACAACTGGTACATTTTATCCAATAGGAAGTCATTGTTAGGCACTTGGATGGAAAAAGGAATTAAGACTGTCTCAATTAATGGATGGATCTGATTGAATCTTTAAACTGTACAGAATTGTCATTGTTCGTTAGAGAATACACTAAAGTGATACAAGCCATGACTCAACTTTTGGCACAAACAAATGTTATGTAAGCGATAAGGCCTCTTTGTGTTAAAGGTGTCAGCTTGAATAGCAAATGTTCACTAACAAGTTTGTTAGAAATTTATTATATACAAAATATTATTTCCCCCCCCCCGACCCCCCACAAAAAACAGAAAAATATATTCTCCGAGTCTATAGTGATGAAGAGGCATGAAAAATTAGGAAACAATACTTATCTTATCCTCTCCTATCAAAAGCCAAAGAAATGACATTTCAAGTTTTAAATATTTATCCATTGAATCACTTCCGACATGTCAAATTTAATTGGGGAAAATAACGGTTAAACAAGTTTTCTTTCAGTTAATTAATAATTTTTGTCTTTTCAGTGTTTATAGGAAGACTGCTGCATCCATTAAATGAAATGTCAAAGCAGGAAGATTTTTAAAGGGAAAAATAGTTTTTGATAAATAACTTGATTGAACATTGTAAACATTTTATTCTTAGGTGTAAGTATTTAAAGGTCAAACCCCACACCAACGGCTGGAAAAATGAGCTTAAGCTGTTTGCTACAGCTCTTCAATGCATGACTAAGGAAAACGCCAAGAGAATATTTCCTACTTGACTAGAAAGAAAGACCCCCAGTATCTTTGGTTTCCTTTATTTATGGTTTGTTGTATATATTGTCTCTTCCTCAAAGCTGTCAACCCTTTTTTGACGAATGTACAAACACATTGTGCCTTGTTTGTTTGTATAACTATTGTACAATTAAAATTAAATTATGTATATAATTTTCATATTTAATATGTGACACCAGCGCATTGATCTCTTAACTTTGGCTCCCTATGTTAGCATAATGATCTGGGATTACCTGCATACATTTCATGAATCCAACCTTAATTAGGCTATGCATATATTTGTCTAATCTAAGAATAACTTGAAGAGAATCATTGGATGTTTGTCTAATCAATACTTAATGTATATTACGTTTGTGTAGATATATAGAAACAACATATTCTTATGTTGGCAAGCAGCATAGAGAGGGAATAGATATATAAATTAGATAGATTGCTCATTGTTTGAATAGCCTTTTTTACAGTGTTATATTAATAGGCCTGAAGCTGCTCTTCTGCCTGGATAATATTTAAATTAAAGTTGAATCCTCACAGTGATGATTCATATTTTTCATCACATTTTTTTTCAAGGAAACATTTACAGGACCTGTATTTTGTTCTTTAACCACCAGCCAAAGTGCTTCTCGCTTTGGAAACTCTTATTGATGTTATTGTTCGCTGCCTTTGGCAAACATTTTCCTTTTCAGAAGAATTCATCTTCATCAGAATTATGGCAGGATTGGCAGGCTGTTGGCAACACCAGTGTATTGTGAGTACACAGTAAAGAATGTTTTAATTCAGTGTCAAGCAAGCGGGCTCAGATCAAATCCACAAACATTTATAAGCCCCCCTTGAGCAATATCAGGTGGCATTAGGAGGCCAAAGGAGACAAAAAGCTGATGAATTGAATTAATCTCCCCTCTTGTGATGGATGGGCCTGTTCGCAGGGGGCTGGAAAATGGGAGCATTGTTCATCTGTCACTCAGATTGCCATGTCCCTCTATGATTTGTGCTTGGGTTGTGAAGGCCACAAGTGGCCAAAAGACCTCCCTTTCTCCTTCTCACTTGTTATACTGCTTTTTTTTCAGGAATTCCTGGCCTTCGCCTCCACCCCCAAACTGATATCCAAACAGCCAGATGCAGAAAAACAAGCCTTCTCGCAGGACAAGCAAACATAAATATCTGCCACTCTTGCTTTATTTTATAGTTTGTTTGTTTTACATTGTAGTTTGGACCAGGTCATACTTTGCAAAAGGTGAGAAATTACATTATGGAGCATAAAGTAATTTGAGAAAAATGAAAAAATAGTAATATATTCGCCACAATAGAATACAATGTATTTACATTTTATTTCCATATGGTAACACAAAACTGGATCTTGTCTGTAATTGAAAATAAACTGAACATGAGTCCAATAAAAAGAAAAAAGTCTGCCTAATATATTATGTCAAGATAAGCTGCTGAAAAAGTACTTCTTTTGATGTCTATATTCATATTGGTCGATACAAGGTTATGTTGAAATGATTGTACTTGGTTGTCTGAGCTTATGCATTTTTTCTGTTTCATTAAATATGTGTTGGACACAGAGAAAGTCATATGATGCCTCAATTTAACATACTTGGCTCTGAGTCTTTAGACTCCATTGTTTCTCTCAAGCACCTGCTCCTTCAAAGGCATTTGCCCGTCTAAAGGAACAGGTGCTAAAAAGGGGATTCAATAGAGACAACAGAGCTCGTTTTTTTTGACTGCTTTTGTGCTATGTGTAGATTACAAGTTGAGATAAGATAATATCTGCCAACTGAGAGCAGAGAATACTGGAGAGGATTGAAGAGAAGGTAATACAGTATCTGTTGTAAACGAATACTGTAGGCAGTGCCTTTAGACCAGGGGTTGGCAACCTTTTTTAATATAAAGTACCATTTTAAAATGTTGTACATGTGTACCATGTCAGTATTAGGCCTGCCATCACCTACCAAGCCCACTCAGGCAGATATTTTTTTTTTCCGTTGCGTCGCATTCTGTCAAGAACCCAACAAGTACTAGCCAATCAGAGAAGGAGTAGGGCGGGTCTTTGGGGAATGAGGATGGGGAAAAAGACAAACTATCGTAAATAACAGGCTGTGCTCCTGCCAATGGCTGTGAAGAGGTTGTTTGACATGCAGATTGGAACATTTCCAAAAAAAAACTCTTGCACACTTATTCCTAGTGTGCCATTGGTTGAGCGAGCACTAGTGGCACCCGTGCAGGTTGCTGACCCCTACTTTAGACCAACATGGTGCTGGGTGAAGAGGCCCATGACCGAGAGAAAAACTGGCAAGGAAATAAATAAATTTCAAAGGAATACGGGGGCCTCTTGCCTGGTGCCTGCTGGGATTGGTTTCAGCCCTTAGGAAATATCTGGTCATGGTTGCAGTGGGATGAACCGAACCAAACCTGAACCGGATAGGATAAAAAAAATACATACTTGGTTGGAAAGCAGACTATAGGCCCTCTTTTAACGATCTAAGCGCACGTTTGTACCTTAGCACATTACTATTATGCTATTAAGATGGTGGATTTGCACCGTCATATTTTTCTATGTAATCTTTTGCATGTTTGCATGCCATGTGTGTATGTAACAAGCGTGCGCTCTTCATGAGCCTAGGCGCATTTTACTAATGCGCTGTTAAAATAACAATGAAATGCTGCGCTATTGACTTTAGAAGTTTTTGTTGGTCAATAACACGATCACTTCCGCTGCCTTAACATAGTAATATGCCAAGAATTCACCTGAACACACCTCCCTATAAGACCAGCACAGGTTCAGGTTTCTTTATTGGTACGTGTAGGTAAACTAGGTTTACAGTCTAAGAGACAGGGCATCCTTAAAACATTGTGGGCCACCACATAACATGCAATACACCAAACATTAAAAGATATAAAACAGACAATAAAACATTTTGTTTGTTCAAAGCTGGGACAAAACTGTGAACATGAAGGGATCCCCAAAGTTTGTAGGATTTATCCACTGGGAAGTCTGTACAAAGGTTGGTGCCAACCCAATGTATCCTATGGATGTTGAGATATTTCACAAAATATTTCAGTGGCGGACTGGTGGACTGACCAACAGGCCAACATTGACATCCCTAGAAACATGCTGCTAATATTACTAAACATCATTGCTTTCCTTTTTCCTTTTTCATTTGACACTTAGATAAAAGGGCAGACTGAAGAGGATCCCTCCACTAATAATAACATAAAATAAATCATCAGACACAATCATTAGTAATAGGCAACATGCCATAATTTTATTAGCTACAAAGGTGGTTACTATAATGCTCCTGTCCCTCTCTCTCACTCAAAACACACACACACACACACACACACACACAGCTCTCAGTGCCCCCCTTTAGTGGAGGACTATGTTTGTGGTAAGGCCACTTTAAGGGCACTAACTGAAATGTTTAACGCTCACTGGTCGATTTATTGAGGTCAGCAGAAGGCTACGTTTTGAGAAACAGAAGAGCGGGGTATGTTTGGATTGATTTTCATGAATGGTTTTATGCTGTGAGCAAAAGAGAAACAAAAGACAATCACAGCACATCAAATCACGCCACAAAAGAAATGAGGCAAGGTCACATAAAAAATGAAGGGCAAGGCCAGTGCTGTGTCACTGAGCATTAAACTAATAAATATCAGTTTCTGTCTCTGAAACGTGAGTACAAAGAGCATGGAGAATTCCACTGGATTATGTTATTATGCTGATTTGATCAAGTTCTTTACCCTGGAGGGAGGTAAAGCATAAAAAATAACACTACTGGTGTTGTAGTTAGTGATTTATTTCAAAATAGTATCTTTAGAAAATAAAGGCAAGCATCGTACAATCAACTAAAACATGTCAAAAGACAATAAATACAATATTTAGGCTAATAATGCAGTTCAAACTACATAATAATTGGCACAAAAGACAGAAATAACTACTATATATACCTGGTATTAAGAAAAACAACCAGTGGTCTTTAATATCATTTTGGCAACTTCAAAATACAGCATACATCTGAAAATCAGGACCTTTATATTGAAAGAATGACACAAGGAATAATTCTAATTTATGTGGATCCATAAAGATTGGCTCAATAAAGATTAGAGCCAATAAAAGAACAACAAGACAGTGCTTGATTCGACAAAGAAGCTGTCAGTGTTGATTCTTGATTTGACAGTGTACTGCATGATACTGGCTGTATGCTCCATATGCTGGCAGAGCGCTCTCTCTCCTCTCCTCTCTCTTTGTGAAATGAATTAGGAGAACATGAAAACTGAGCAGACCTTCACCAATACATTATGTATGAGGAGCTTGAAGGCTCCTACTGAATTCTGTTCAGGTGGCATCAGAGGGTGCAGCCAAGTGGAAATGCTGGCTGGTCACTTAAAGCACACTATCTGTGGTAATATTTCTACATGAAAGCACAGCATGCGGCTTAGGCTATATTCTTCTACTTGCAGGTTGAAATGTGCAATACAACCAGGTTTCTATAGTAGCCACAGAGGGGCAACAGGGGATTAAAGGCCTTGCTCTAACCTTCAGGCTATCTCATACCCTGCATAACTTGAAGCTGCAATTTGCAATTTAAATTCAAATCTATATTTTGTTTCCCATCTTGCACTTGATTTACTAGTTACAGTATTCCTATTGTAATCCCCCTTGTCATTTAACTTAAAAGGGGCTTAAATCACACACATCATCTGTTTATCAGTGAGTTGGACAGCTTGACATAATTTCCAAATCAGATAATGAACCATATGATTCCTCATCTGTGTTGTTATGAGATAACATCTAATTTCCCTTCTCTCGAGTAATCTTACAAAGACAACGTCTGCTCATGGTGAAATCAATATGCTGCGAAAACACCATTACAACAGTCTTCACAGTGCTTGAGTGAATCATTCGAGATCACAGATGAACATGTACACACTAGCGGATGCAGAGACACACACATGTACACATACACACTGTCACCTCCAGTGTGTCCTTTGATATAACCAGCCTAATTAAAAAGCCCAGAAAGCACAAGTGGTCAGTGTAATTTAATTGTGTCTTGCCCAGAGACAAATCTTTGGCACGTTGAGAAATGTGCATAAAATCACAAAAGAGCAGAACCAGTATCAGGATGAGTTATACAGTACTGGGTGTAGTGGGTTCACAGGGGGCAGAGGATCATGGTCAATATGTCCTTTGCCAACAGACAGACAGTACACTACAGTCATTAGCAGCAAAGTACAGAGGGAGAGAACATAAATCATCATAAGGCCCCCCCCCAAGCTGATAATGTGTGAGCTAGCTACCTAACAACGTCAGCTAACGTTTTTTTTTGACACTATGGATGGAACTAAAAATGACACTTTGTGAGTCACAATAATAACAACCAATTTGACACAATGTTCTAACATTCAGCATTTTTTGTTGCTTACGTTTCAATTTGGGTTCTAATCTGTGCCATGAAATTACTAACGTCTTCTCTGGGGACTACCAACGTTAAACTTCCCCACCGCACTCCTGCTCTCCCTCTGATAGATCAGATAGAGACTCAGCCAAAGGCGAGAGTCTGGCACAACCACCTCCGATTGGTCAAAACTACGGTTCTGTTAACCCTTTCCTTGACTGGGTTACAGGTGCATGGCATCGGTGACAGACACAAACCTGTTTCAAGCTCTTTGAACCTGTAATTGTTTTTCCTCTGTCACTATGTGAAAAGTTCGTAAACTCTGACTTCAAGCACTAAAATTGATTTAAAAAAAGAAAAGTGTTTTTTTTCTTCTTTTTTGGGGGTCTGAGGTGAAATTTAGGGGGGCTTGAGCCCCCCTTTAAAGGGTTCTTAAATCGCCAATACTAGAGGGTGGTCACCAAAATCAGGAGCATTTATTCTCTGGGGGCCATGATTGTGAGCCAATCCATCAATTAAGCGTTGAGATATTTCCATATATAAAAAAAAATCATCAATCTGCAGGTGATGCTAAAGGAAACGTCAGGAGATCCTCAATGTCTGTATGATTCATCCCCTGGGAACAATGAATATCTGTACAAAATTTCATAGCAATCTATCCAATATAGATATAGATATAGATATTTCAGTCTCAACCAAAGTGATGGAGCAACTGACCATCATTGCCACCCAAAGAGCCGTACTAGCATGGCCCGACATACACTGGTTCTAACTTCTTAAATGTCAGGATTTTATGCTTTGTTCTGTTTATATTGTTGTAAATTCAACATCTTTGGACTGTTGATCAGATAAAGGAAGATGTCACCTTGGGCTCATGGAGCGTGTGAAGGTCATGTTTAAAAAATAAATAAATCTCCTAACATTACATTTACCATATTAATCATGAAAGTAATAATGATAATAGTTATTTGATGATGAAAATAATCGGTAGCTGCTGCTGATCCAGTAACAGGAGAAGAAATTAGATAGATAAAACAAACAAATAAGGCAAAAACACAGAAGCATATTCTAGCTTACATACATTTGGAGATTTAATAAATTGACAGTCATCTCCTTTGGAGAGCAAAATCAGAAGTGGACTGGACAGTTAGAAAACCACAACAATAAGCAGTCTAAGAAGAGACCTACAGATGTCCTGTGATTTAAAGTCTCTCCCTCCTTCTCTCTCTCTCTCTCTCTCTCTCTCTCTCTCTTTCTCTCTCGCTGGCATTGCTATAATTTTCCTGGGTGTGAATGATGGATGAGGTGGTGTCAGCCCATATTCATTATAATGCACACCATCTATTCTTCTCAGCCAGACTCTCCGTGCTCCAGGAAATGCCAGAGAGGTATTGGAGCCGCGGAGAGAGGAGAAACTCTCATCTGATTTTATGGAGAGAATTTGCTGCTAGGTGTGCGTTAACTTAGCACTCGGTGATCCATCAATCACTAATGAAGATACTGCGAGGCCACTGCTTGTTCTAAAAAGAAACAGGTCCCTTTCTGGATTTCAATGATAAAAAACCCTTCTCTGTCCATGCAAGCATAATCCCTTGCAATATGCTTGTCCTAAATTAATAATGAGCAATCCAACAGTTAGCTGTATGCAAAACATGTAGAAGCTGTGTTTGTCACCATGAGCTATTTGTCATAGCTCATGGTGTTAAAGGCCATGAAAACATGTTTTCTCAACCAGCGTCTTACTACGAGGGATGGGACACTACAAAAACACACAATTCTGCCAAATTTGGAACAGTTTATGTAATTTTATGTTAAAGATTTTTATTTTTTCTGTTCTTTTCACAACAAGTGGCCGTAGCTCTGTTAGAAAAAGGGAATGCCACTTATGTTTATACACCAATCATGATTTAGCAAATAAAAATGATGACATGTGTGTTGTGCTGTCAATCCAATTTGGTCAAACCACACCCTGAGAGAACTGGATTGGGTATACTTTAATTTATATATGCATACTTGGAAAAATAGGTGTGTCAGAGTTTATATAAAAGCATGAGTTATCTAATTATGGTAACCCAACCGGCACTATGTAATCAGTTAGCCTAACATTATTGGTGTAACCTTTTGTAATTTGAGGCGTTGTTGTTATTGTGAAATGTAATTCAAAATCTTTTCAGTTTAATTAGTATTACACTGCTATTCAATTAAGTGTCAGGTCTGACTCTAACAGATAATAGCCTAAATTAGCACCTTTGTCAGTTAGCTACCCAACCGTTACAACTGACCAATACTGGGTGTACAGTAAATATTTTATAAATGTCTACATGACAACCAGTTATATAAAGTGTAAATCTTCACTCAGTAAACTTATGGCGCCTGATATATTACATTTTAAATATTAGCTTACCTACTGATGATAACGTTAGCTTTTCATAGTTTGTTGCTTTAATCATGAGTATTCATTATTATAGACACATTTTAAAGATTCGTAATAATGTTTTTAAGTGCGTTAATAAACTCCTAAGAATAGAAAATAATTAGACAGTTCAGTTTTTTGTTACTTAGCAGTTTCAAGTCCTGTTAATAGGTTTATTAAATAATTGACAAATGCGTTTTAAAGGACACAAAGACAAAACTAAATCTTTTAACAAAGTGAACATTTACTGAGAACTATTAAAATAGTAAATAAGCTATTTTATGTTTTGCAAAGAGACTTGCACGTCTGCATATTGTGACGTCTGTGAGTATATGTATATACTGCACCTTTTCAGCTATATGACTATATGAGCTATATGAGAATATTAAATGAAAGATCCACATGTACTTCAACAGAGCCACACAATGAAAACACACACCCTAATGCTCATCCATTCCACCCCAAACAAGACGTTTGACAACACATTGTTTAGACAAACACATTATCTCATTTCTGCTATGAGGAGCTTTTCTCCTCATACACAGATCAAGTCAGTGGGGGCCTGATGAGAAGAAACATGTGGCGTATTGAAATAGATTCATACAAACTGATAGCATTTCATCCTATTAGCTCAACCCCAAGTGATGCCAAACTGTGTGCCAGAGTCTTTTGAAAACCTTTAAGGATGTATTGAACAAAAGAGGGAGTCTCCAAATTAGTTCTTTATCATTCCTGGAGCAAAGGGATCAATAACTGTCAGGCTAAGCCCTCGCTCATCCATCTGATTCATATCTTTTCCATCCTGCTTTTTAGATGTAAGAGGAATCACTGGACTAAAGGCTTCCTCTCTGTGGCAATATACCAGCTGCAAGCCGTTACCTCAAATACGTAAATCTCTATAAAGGTACGTCAGTGATGTTTTCTAAAGATGCATGGCAGCAAAAAGAATATACAGTTGTCTATAAATAGCTCTGTCAGATGTAACATCTATTACATGTACAGCCTGGGACAGTCTATATAAATTATGAAACAGACATCAAACTACTGCCACTATGCATCCATTTATAAACATCACATTGTGGTGGGTTAATGTTCAAATGTGTCTCTAAGAAAATGTGAAACTCCCAATGCTGCGGCATACAAATATATCACGGATTTACCTGACTACAATGGTTCTAATAGTCCTTCACTCAAATGCCAATGCTCAGTAGAAAACCTGGCAGGGAAGAGAAACCTCTCCTGTCACTTTTTATAACTAATTTAGTCTTAAACATAGTTTCACATGAGTCTTCCTGCAGTCACACTGACACGCAAAATAAATCCCTGGGAAGATAATAGAATAAAGGTTCATTTCCACAGAGGGAAATGTAATGTTTTTCTGTGAGGGACAATGAATTTGAGGGTTAAAATGCTTATTGACTGAATAAACTAACAAATCTTTTATCGACCTTTAGGGGATCCATCTGCAGAGGTTTGTAGCTACTGACTGTTTCCCTTGTTTATTCATGACTAAAATTATATTTGAGATAAAAACAGTTTGCAGAGTTTATAAAAACATTTCTTTATTGGTCAAAAGATCACATTATGCACACACAGACAACTTAACAAATTTAAGGACATGAAGCTAAAACCAGAATCCAGCAACTCCACATACATTTGTAGTCCAAACATAAAGAAAATCCAAGCGTATGTAGTTTATATTTATTATAAAATAAATTTTGATAACAACACTAATATTTGATGCACCAACTCCAAAACCTCCAACAATATGACTACATAAATATAACAATGCATCACACATGACTGCATAGTTAGGATATACTCAGCACCATATCAATGTGAACACTATGGTCAATTCTCCAGTATTATTTCTAAGATTTTATTATTATTATTATTTTTTTGGAGAGGGGGGGGTTAGCAACCTTAGGGTGGAGCAATTTTTAGACTCTGTAGATTTATTATTACTATTATTAGTATTATTATTATAATTAGGTCAACACAATGATTCAAGAAAAACAATCTGTATTTCTCCACCAGAATTGTATGTTGGGAAATAACTTTAATGGTTTATTTCATGGCCTGTAATGGTCGATGCCACGGTGGCTACGTTCACTTCTTTTTATACAGTCTTTGAGTGAGACCAAACCAGAACATTAAAGCTGCTGGCCGCAAAATGAACTGAAAAACACAACAAGGGAGAGGAACTGTAGCTCACAATAACTGATGCCTTTCACAGCACACATAGTATTTATTTATATTTGTAGAAATGAAGATATTATTTATTGCAGCTTTAAACTAAATTGAACAGCTAACTCAACAAATAAAATATGAACCAACAAATAATAATAATTTTATAAAATCAGACGCTTTCTATAGTGTGTCTTGGGGGACCTACCTCATTGTGACCTCAATAGTTAAAATCTTGGCTATGGCCTTGGATAGAACCAATCAATGCTTGATTTAAATTCATATCAATTGTGTCATCTGTGCTTCATTTTGTATTCTTCTTAAATAGCCTACTAAAGTGTTATGATGTGGGGAATTTGGTTAGTGTAAGACTAACCTACATGGATGCCTCTTATGAAACAGTAAGAGCTCAGTAAGTCTTTTTGACCTCTATTCTGTCACATCCTCTGTTGTGAGAACACAGTTCCATTATGTAACCGATGCATCACAGAGACACCATACAGCGATGAAAAAAACCCATCATAAAATAATCTTTCTTCAAGCACTTTTAATAGGCAGATGACAAGAAACAGCAAAGATACATCTAACAACAAACTGCTGACTGTCAGCGCGCACGACAGGCACGGCGTCTCCAGCGTCGCATCCACTCCCGTATCAAAGATAATAAACACTACTGTAATCCCACACTTTGATCACGTGAGCACAAACTTGGCCAAATGGGAAGGCGAGTCTCGGTAGTAGCCTACCATGGGTAGTACGCTTCCGACCGCCATTACATTGTAATGCGTGGTGGGCTGGACCATCGTGCGCAAAAAAAAAATGCTACAGCGGCGCTTAGCGTAAAGCAAACAGCACAGAGGGTGAGGATGACACACTCAGGCTACGGCTACACGCACGCTTATGTACCGATAGCCTATAATAACACGCTCCGGGAGATAATAACGAGGAAAAGGAGTCGCCGCTGAGGAAACCGTGCATATGTTTGAGGATTTAAATCAATAATCAAATCATTTCCCGAAAAGGAGGAATATTCGCTTTTAAATGCCATGGTGGTTTATAGAGAAAACCAATCTGCATCATGCAGAATATTCTTTATGTCAATGATCGGCGCCAGACAATGACTGTCACTTCTGCTTTAACTGTGAATTTAAAAAGAAAAAATCTGATATTTTTTTGTGTGCACCACTGAGGCTGTTGTGGCCGCGAGAGGACGTTTCGTAATGATATAAAACTGAAAGGAAGGAAGGATTTTTTTCAAACCTCGGTCTACAGAAGCCTCCTTGTCGTTTTCCTGGTGGTGGAGTATAAGAATAGTTTTTTCTTGTCTGAACGCTTTGACTGCCTCGGGGTTACCCGCTCGACTTTGTCCGCCCTGCCACAGAGGAGCACCGGGGGCTTTTCTTCTTCAGCGACCCTTCGTCTGCGGTCCGTTTAATTGAAGAGCAACAGAGGGGATTACACATTTCTGTTCGCAGCGGCTGGTTTGTGTTAGACAGACTAGCTTACATTGTGAGAGGAACGGTTGTGGTAAGAAAGAAGGCTAAAAATAGCTCATGCAATTCTCGAAAACTATCACAAGTGGTGCATCAGCTTGTGGAGCAGACGGAATCAGATATCCTGCATGTAAGGTCTCGGCTTTAAGTGAATTGTTTAGCAGAGCGGCGAGCGTGTGATATAAATACATTTTTAAAAGGAAGTTTTGACTCTTAATTTCGCTTTTTTTTTTATGGAACTGTACCTCGGCGCCGAAGCAAATGAGTCGTTTCCCCAATGGAATATGCTCATTTAATGATGAAACTATCAGCGGAAAGATTGATATGGAAACAGGCTGATCTTCCTCTCTGTGTTGATTGAAATGGATACATTTGTGTGCGCTCCGTCTTTGACAATGCTCACATTTGGAACCGCCTGACCTGGTTTGTAATAATGTTTTGATTGCCCACACACGCTTGGATTTACATTAGCCTACAACGTTATATCCGCTGGGGCTTCATGGATACATTCTGCACTTCTTTTTAAATACGCCCATTCCTCTGCCTGACCATCCCGAGTCTTATTATCTGGACCTCTTGTGAGGTTATAAGCCTGCCTGTTTTGGCAGACTCGTACGGGAACCGATTTGTCAGCCCTGCTCGGTGTTTGATACCGATGTAGGATTTCGACATGCCCAGCGCTGACGACCCCAACGGCGGACGATTATGACTACAACAGCGAATTGGGTGGCTAACGGGGCAAGCCTTGAGGACTGCCACTCCAACATCTTCTCTCTGGTAGGCTATACAGTATCCATAAATCATGCTCATTAAACACACGCGAGCCAGTTGTGATTGACAAGTGATAAGACCGTGGGAGGCACGCTTACATGTGTGTCTGCTGTACAAAGGTGAACCACAGCTGATGTTGTTATTAGGAAATCATTAACACGGCAGGTTAATGGTCCGAGAAAAAGCACCATATTTCCTCTCTACGCCATTGATAATAAGACATCTGAGCCCAAAGGCTAAAATCAACGTGATTTAAAAAGAACAACTATTTATTATCTGATTCCAACCCAAAACACACTTCATAACGCTTTACATTTCAAATGCTACCAAAACAAACTGAACACTTTATTTGGCAAGTGTTTGCAGTTTTGGCATGGGTTTAGCAGATTAACACTAATTTCCCCTCATCAACAGCACAGTGTGCTCTTGCCCTTATCCTCCTCCCCTTTTAAACAATCATTTTACTGGAGCTGGAACTCTGTTGCATTGCCAAGCAACTAACTTGGAAATAAGGCGTACTGCTGCCTCTGTCAAATATTTCTATAGCCAGAGAATTATTATTTCCACGGGTTTTCTGATGTTCAGCGAATATTCCTGTAGTTTAATATGCTGATGTATGAAAAATGGCTTACCAGGTTAATTATGGGAAGATTAGGGATTGATTTTGTTTGAATGTGAACTGAGCAGGACACAAAAGCTATTTTTTTCAGATACAAATTGATGCAATAATAACGTCTCCCACAGAGGAAGGTTAATACGATTTTGACAGACCTCTGCATGTATCAGCACACAGTGGAAACAACACTTTCACACTGAAAAAGGTGTTTTTTTTGGACTCCACAGGCAGTATCATTTTTGCAGTAGTCACTGGTTTCGACGGTGGAGGAGATTGAGCAGTGTGTTTTCACAGTTTTCATCCTGCAATCAGCGAGTTAACCGTCCTACTGTACTACAACAGGCAGCCAAGTGGAAAGGCATGCGGTAGACTGAGCTCAGGCACAGGCTGCTGAGAACCACAACAACATAGGGGTCCTGAGGGCTTTTTAGGTGATCATGCAGGTCATCTAGCAGCTGACCCCTACGCTACACAGGTTACACCAAAGCTAGAGCAAAAGAAAAACATGTCACATGGTAGGATTTAGATTTTTCTTTTTGGTGGATAAAGAGGAGAAAGGAACTTTGTCGATATCACACAGCTTGCAGAAGTCTCTAACGTTTCAAACAAAGCACTGGTAGTTCTATCTTCTCACGTTTTTCAGTAGTGTTTTGTGACTGTAAGCAGGGAGAGACAGATTCAAAATCATATCTTAAGCTACTGAAAGTGTCTTCTTTGAATTTTTGAAATAAATGTAAAAGCGCTGCAGTTATCAGCCGTCTTAAATTCACTCAGTCTGACATGTAACAGTGGAAAACAGTGATTACGTCTCTGTCAACGTCTCAGTCAAGTTATTCCCTCGTTGAACAAGCTTTCATTCACTCGCCGTGGCATTGTTGGCCGTGGTGCTGGCCCTGTGAACATCCCTTTCAAACTGAGACCATCCATCAGCTGGCTTGTTGAGAATATTTATGACTGGCTAGTGCCACAGCTGGCAGGGCTCCTACAGGGAAGTCCAAGACCGAACAAAACCCTAATGACACTCCAAGTGTCCCGGTTAGAGCCTACAAATGAGACAAAGATACTGTGGGGACAGAAAGAGGGATGCAGATTTCGATATTGTATTAATAATTGGAGATTTGTGTCTAGTAAAAATGTCAAACACACTTTTCTCTGTTTTTCTTGTAAAAAGAATACCTTTTGAGGATGTTACCAAGAAACTGATGGGCATTTCTATACATTTTTCTGACATTTTATAGACTGAACAATCAATAGAAAAACATATGTATTAGCTGCAAGCATAACCCCTATGGTTGCTGTTTCTTAACCTCTTCATCCAGGCCACGATGGCTGTCTTTTTACATAAAGATCTCTTGGCTAACCAGTGAGCACTCTGGCTTGACAGCCTGCTAAACAGTCTTCCAACATGCACTAACCTCGGTCCTAGCACAGATTTACCGGCTGTTATTGCACCCCGCATCAATAAAAAGTACCTTTTAGAAAGCATAAGTGCCTATACTGTGGGACTTTATGGGGATGCAGCAGATTACTGTCATGCGCTCTGTGAGGCTGGTGTCACATACATGAGATTGCTGCCATCACACAACCCACAAAACAACTGTCTTGTGTTGCTGGTGATCATCCATCTGTAACAGAAAGCAAACAAGACTCTTGTAACTGGGAGAAAAGATCTGAGCTGGTGTGCTGCTAAGTTGAAGTGGCAAAGGAGGAGGGAAGGGTGGAGAATGAGAGGAGAAACGGAGGAATGTTTTCAGCCGAAGGAGTGAGTGAGACTGCAACCAAATCTGTTTTCATTTTAGGAAAGTATTATGACTGATGTGCATTTCCTGACTGGTAGCCTCAGCCTATTTGAGAGAGAAATGGTGAGCTTGAGACAGAGCAAGAGAGAAAATTAAAGAGGGAGGAACGTAATGAGAGAGAGGCAAAGAGAAAACAGTCATCTTTCTGTGGACTGGGCCGGTTCTTACTATGCCGACTTGAGCCAGAGTCCCAGCCTGAATATGAAATGCATGGAGACAGTTGAGAGCCTCACAATTTTTTTTGTGTGTGTGTGTCTTGTAAACACTGTAAACCATCTAGACTCTGGAGACGAACTTCAAACACCCATCACATTATGCACACACAGACAAATACACACACAGATGCATCCACAGACACAGAGAGGGGAAGAAATAAACACCCATATGCACACACAAACCTATGTAACACACATGCACACACCAAAAAAAAATCTTAGATAAAAAATGTGTGTGGGGGAACCACACACTTTTTTTATCTAATTTTTTTTTAGGTTGAAAAAAAATACTATATCCCAAGGATACGGGCTTGTACAAACATAGGCAGCACCCTTAATTAAAGGACTTGCTCTGTCCCCTTGACAGAGTGCAACACTGGTAATTAAGTGTCCTCAAGTGGAGGTCTAATGTGATCAACTAAGAGGGGCTCATTACCCAAACTGTATTCCAATAGAGATCTTGGATGTATAAACATGATGCTACTGTTGGCATGGAAATAAAGTGCTAAGGGATGAAGCAGAGGGAATACCATAAACAAAAGTGACTTGATTTATGGCAGGTGAGTGGCCGTGCCTTGTAAGAAGAAGCAGGTAAACAAGGGCGGTGTCGGTTAGTCTGTGTGCATTTCCTCTTCATTAATGGTGGTGGATATTGCAAGGAGGCTCAGGGATGAGAGAGAGGCAGTGGTTGGATGAAGTGTGTTTCATGATACAAATCAGTCAAGTTTGAGCTCATACTGTAAATGGCTGGGCATCGTTTGTACTGATACAGTACCTGAGCGTTGGTACTAAAAGTTATTTTGGACATCTTTTAAGAAATGTGTATCTTTCCTTCACAAACCCTTTTAGTTACATTAAACAAAAAAGGGCCACTTTCTCAAATGAAGTGTGAAAATCTTAAACTAGACTCTGACAAATAAATTGATGGTAAGCTACATGTAATTCTGGCCGGTATATTGGATATTGTGCATATGTTGCTATTGGAGCATGTGTTGATAGGTAACAACACATTGCTGTAGAGAATTGCAAACGCTGCAATTTAGAAACAGTGTTACATATGTTTTCCAATAGAGTTAATTTTTAAATTTTAAAATGTCTTGATCATAATACATTGATAACCAGATTTTAAGTTTTATATCATGGTTATATGTAAAAATATCATTATCAGATTTTTGTATCCACTGTCTGTCAGGCTAGCAATATTCTATGTTGTGGTTATTGTCAACAATTCTCATATAAGACCAAATGTATTTTTTTTTTATTAGACTGAGACTTTCTTTAAAATAAAAGGCTATATGGTTTGATGTAATAATCTACAGTGCCCGTGTTCATTGTAAAGGAACGGAGTCACTCAGGTCAGCGCTGTGGCTCGTTGATGTCTAAAGCACAGAGGAATAAGATGCATCCGGCTTTGGCCACAATTTTAAGCAGGATCAGTTTATTGTTATTTTTGTAATTTACACAGGATTTCTTGACAATTAGAAGATTAAAGATAAACACCATATGCATCCTTTTAAAGGAACTATCTGATAAGTAAACATCACTATGCATCTGCCAGCTGTTGGTACTTGATCTACATATTATTGAGATATCTAAGGATGACATTGAAACCATGCCAGCGTCCTCTGAGTCAAGGAGATGATTGGTCCAGGTTTCCAAACATCACCCCCAGTCTTTGCTGCGTGCCCTATGGAGCAGCTCCATCTGGCTGTGTCTCACTCAACAGTCCACCCCCTACGCCAAACCTGTGCTTTTGGCTTTGCTCTCTTGCAATTTTGACAGCTAGCGCTGGTTTCACCTTGAGTCTGTGTGTGGTGCCTCCCACTAATCTGCCCCTGTCACTGCTGTGGGAATCCCTTGTCATCGCAATAGGACACAACCCGTCACTGGCCCACCTGTGTGAACATGGCATTCTCTGTCAGACGCACATACAGGGCCCTTTAAATAGTTTGCTGCTATATCAAAAATGATTTGTGACTAAGGATTGCTCACTCATGCATCTGTTTTTACTTCACATCTCTTTTTAATGAAATTCTCCCAGAGTTTAGTCATGGATCTTATCTAGTAGGCTTGTCAGGGCCCTTCCACAGAGGTGAAGAATGGTTCAAAGATGGACAGGAAGGAGGGAGGGAAGAGTGAGGGAACCACCGCTGGTCCGGGAGCTGGAAATGGTACGAAATGGTCAGGAGTATTTTGGAGCATGGTGGCTTGAGTGTGAAATATGTAAGCCCTGCAGTGCCAGCTGTGTTCTATTCTTAGCGTTGATGTTCCTGCATGTGTGCAGAACGACAGAAGGCTGAGTGGGTAAGGAGGATTGGTAGGAATGAACAGTAGCTGGTGCCACCAAGTGCTTATAATTGCTGAAAAGTTAGCTAGTATCTGGCGTTCACACTGAGAGACAGACAGATAAATAGATGGGCACAGTGCTGCTGTTACTGTGTTTTAATTATGCTGAATTTATAAAGTATTATCACCAAAATGTACTTCCACTTACTCCTGTAAGCAGCAATTTAATGTTGTTGCAGGTTGAGGTGGAGCTAATTGGATACTTTAAATATCCTGTTTTGTGATGATCATTTATGTGGAGGAGGTCAAAGAGGTAATGTGGGGCCAGGGCATGGGATTTGTAGGTGAGAAGGAGGATTTTATATGTAATGCGGGACTTAATTGGGAACCAGTTGTGGTGATGTGCTGCCAGGTCTTGGTGTGGGTGAAGACCCTGGCGGCATATTAACAGTCTTTAGTCATTTCATAGAAATTAAATAGAAATTTGTTTCAGGAACTTCCTAGGAATCCAAATAAGAGAGCTCATTGCACTGTCATCAAGAAAATTAGGCCTACATTTGACACTTTTTTTCACTTGTTTTAAGAAAAATATAATTTTTAAAACTCAATAATAGACAGAATCACTTGCTAAGGTTTGAGACTTATGCAGTGCAGCAAATAGTGCAATATTCTCTTCTAATATATAGTGGAGTCCTTTAGTAATCAGTATTGTTTTAAGTAGCATAACACGGAAATACTCAAGTGAAGTACAAATGCATTATAAGACTTGTGCTTGATGAATTTAATTGTTCCATCTCACGTAGCGAGACACATTTCCTACCAAACGGTAGTGTTTCACCCCTACGGATTTACACCACTTTCCTTTAAACTATTACATTTTGGATGTGTGTTGCTACACTGCCTCTGGTCTGAACCCAAAGTCTGAGGCCTGTTGTCTGATTGCTAGATACATTCCAGAAACTACAAAAAAGATGAAACTTATTTTTCGATGATGATTATGCGGCTGCTCTCTGTGCCATCACACAATCTGTTTGCAATCTCTTCAGCTGACTGCAGACAACTTGACAAAGAGAATTTCTTTAAAGGGAGATACTGCCCTGCTTGTTACTGGGCAAATATTTCCTGCAAGCCAGACAGCTTTGCCAATATCATGGTTGGCTGGGATTCAATTGCAGTTAAAGCACACTTAGGTTAAAGGGTGTCTTTTAGAGCTGCAACACAACGGGAGACAGGAACATTAATTTTGGCTGTTGTGTTGTTGCAAATCCTAATTATCATGTGTCCATGTTCCATTGAGAGATTATCTGCGACCAATCAGACGGGTACTTGATGAGAACAAAAACATTATGTGCAGACTGCTGATTTACAGCCATTTGTGGTGCATTGATTCTCCCAGCGCTGCCAAACGGCGATCCCTCTCATCTTGAATTAGGCAGACACCCATGATTTTTCACATGCTAATGAAAATTTGTACAGCTCAATTTCAGTCCTGGCTTGCCTCACAGAATAAATGTTGCAGTATAGAAGTGAGACACAAGGGGTTTGATATTTTTCGTAGTTACCAGGCATGACTAAGTAAACTTGGGCACAGTGGTGTTGGCAATGTTACAAACATGCTATGGTACTATTGTACCTCGTGTGTGTTAGTGTCAGTGTGTTAAAGCTCTGATTGGCTGCCATGACTGCCACACCCACTTAATAAGCAAACAACATATTACAGACAGCAGCCAGGTGAGTTGCAGGTTGAAACCTGTTCAGGTGTGACCTACGGCAAAGTTAATGGTTTGGCCCTGCCAACCACACACAGAAACAGGCATTGTGCTGCTTTCCAGTTTTTCTCCTTTTTATATTTTGTTTATCTGGTGTGTAATGAAACAAGGAGAAGTCATGCTGATGTATGCAGCGATGTTATTTTATCTGAAATGGCATCCCTGTGGAAAAAATCAATGCAGGAAATTACAAGCCAAATTAGATATTTTTTTTATACCGCTCATGCTCCATTTGCCCAATTCAAGGAACAATCAGACTATTAAACTACTTGTAGGCATTTCAGAAGCCTCCATGCAGTGCTAATTGTACAATTACTGCATCAAATTCTCTCATTCTCTCACTAAAGAAACTCAGTGAGTAAGCCTACACTGCAAATGTTCATGCCTTCCTTCTGGTAATCCCAGGACTTTCCTGATTCATGTATGACGTGCCTGATAATATCTTCAGCCAAATTTGAGTGTATGAATTCCAGCTGTATGGTAACAAATGGAGTTGGAATGTAGCTGTGCTCAGGAGAGACATCATACAGAGTTGTGCCGTATACTCCTTTGTGTTTTTTAGAGAAAAGAAAGAGATCACTAAAATGCTGGAAATATTTTATTTTCACTGTAAACCTGGAGCCACAAATCTCAAAAATGAAATACCTTGCTGAATTCCTATAGATGTTGTATGTTACGTAGCAAAAATATATATATTTTTCACCGTTTTTTTGTCTGTTTCTTGCGCTCATTTTTTCCTCCCTGTGGCTTGTCACGGTTAATTAAGTTATGCCAGAGACACTAGTAAAGCACAAACTGGTTTATTTATTTGCACGTTAATAATTTAGGCTAAGCACGGCCACTGCTTTAGCCTGTCCCATAACGCTTTAAAAGCAGCCTGACTCTGCAGCTTTGTGTTGTTTTATTTGCCAAATGGCTGGGGATCTTGTCAGCCCTTTCAGATGCTGCAGTGCACTGTACACGTCTGGCTGTCCTTATTGGTCTTCCGCTGCTGTCGCCTCCCGTTTCCCGCCTCCCGCCTCTCTTTGTGTCAGGTGAGAAGTCATGGCTTGATGGAGGCTTTCTGCAGTGTGATTGGCAGGTCTATCCATCACTCAGCCCAGGGGACTCTCGCTGCTCTAATTAGGTCGCTTGGCTTGCTCACCTCCCAGGGCTGGATGCTACAGCAGAACACATATCAAATGACAATCCCTTGTTTTGTAGGGACTTGTAAAGGTGGCAGCAGAAGGCAGAGGAAAGGCATCTGTTTAGTGTCTGCAGCCCCAGAGGCCTTCTTTCTACACCTGTTTGGTGCTTTTGTGTCGCACTCGCTCCCTCACAAGTGCAGTAATGTGCATCGCTCTTCATTTGTGTTGCAAAATGCCAGAGGGGAGCACGACCCCTTGTGGGTTAATTTGATTCCAATGGGTTAATTGATGAAGGGGGAGTTGTTGCCTGTTCTGATTCCTGCCACTGCCTCTTCTAACTGGTGACTTCTCACTGCTGACTTAGCAGCATAGCCACCCCATCCTTCATCGTCTTTGTTCATATTTGTTTCTGTGCATGTGATGTTTCATTAAACTGCTTCAACGTTCCAGGACTAAATTGTGTAATTAAACTTGTAATCCTTGAGAGTTCACTCCTGGTTGATGGTGTCTGCTTTTCCATAATGCCATGAGCACCAGCATCGGATATCATGCCACAAATGCTGCAAGACAAATGCATTTCATGTCCTGTGACTGCTTTTACAATAAAAGCTGCCCCTTGTTTTGTTGAATGCTTTTTAATTGTGAACTAGCAGAATGAACAGTAAATAGTTATGCAGGATTACATATACTGTATGTATTTGTATATGTTTTTTTCTGTGCATACATAGACAAATTGAATCGAGCACAGAAATGCAGACTCCGCCACAAACAATGGTAATTACTATATAGAGAGATAATTCAGAATGTAAATACATTGGTCAAAAATGCAGACCATCAATA
Organism: Etheostoma perlongum; assembly: GCA_026937815.1. Lineage (NCBI taxonomy): Eukaryota > Metazoa > Chordata > Actinopteri > Perciformes > Percidae > Etheostoma > Etheostoma perlongum. The sequence goes on from CM049386.1 coordinate 12,036,085, forward strand.
GAATCACAAACAGGGTTCAATTTCAAGAAATCCTTAAGGATTATAACTATAAACCAAGGCGTTTCTGCTGAAACTTCAAATAAGTTGTATTGGGTCAATTCTCTCTCTGTTAGAAATAATTCAATTATACCCTGTTCTTTGACATTGCATGAAAGAGAGATAGTGTTGCATGTGTCTGATAAAGACTGAGTCTTATCTAAAGACTCGCAGGCATCACAAGCGATCTGAACACACCCCAAATATTGGCAGCTTGTCAAGTGTCTAAACTGATTTGACGTTGATGAGAAAGCTACGCCACTCTGACAGAATAAGTGTTTCACTTGTGCCAGAGTAGGTAAAACTGCTGATACAAGCTGTCTCTCAATTGCATTAAAGTGCCTCCTTTGTCAGACTATTGGACTGCAAGGCTTTTACAACGTTGTGAGATTCCTAAAGAAGTGGCGTATCTCATACGCTTTCTGTCTGCTCTGATAGAGCACAACGCACTTGAAAATGTCCACATCAGCTGCAGTTCTGATAGAAAAGTGTCCTTAATAAAGCTCAAAGATCTGCGTATTACCAGGCTAAATATAGTTTTTATTAACTTCTCTGTAGGCATTTGTACGTGTTTCTTGTTAAGTTAGCGTCACATATATCTTGATGTATTATTAAAAGTCATTTGGCATGAAAGTGAAAGTGCTCTACAAGTACAGAGTTGCGTTTTAAACATGCTGTCAATACACGCCTTCCTCTGTCCCAGGCAGCTGCTAAGCCTTGTCTGTGTGGAAAAAGTCCTAAACAAACACACAGTCAGCTGCATGTTGGGAAGTTTAAGTAGTCCGTTAAAGGTCCCACAAATTTTTTGAGAAGGAACAGGAGGAGCAAAAATATTTTCAGTTTGCTGAAGCATTCCTGTAAAGTGCACGTCAAGTGTGTTTTCCTCTCAGTGCTGCTATCTAAGTAGCGGCGGTTTCCTCTGGATTGTAGTGTTCCTGTGCATCAAACAATATGCAATATATATTGTATGAATGTTTCTGTTAGACCTGCAGTATGACAAACCATTTGATTCTCTTTTCTGTTGAAGTCATATGGTTTATCCAGTACTTTCTGTTTGAGCAATGTATGCCAAAGATTAAGTTCTGACTTCCATATTTTCCTTTGATTACAAGCACATGTCTGGTGCACTGAAGATGACCTCTTGTTGGAATACAGATTAGGTTTTTCCCGAGTCAGTTCAGCTCAGTTCACCATATATATATATATATATATATATATATATATATATATATATATTTTACTGCGAAGAACCCTCAAACTCCCAGGCCTCTGGTAGAGGACCCAAGCTTGAGGATGACACATACCCCCTCCCACACACAGGAAATAGTTTTTAACTCTCTGGTTTTAAGGTTAGGTTCCTATTCGAAATCCATGTTCAAAGAATACAAAAGCATGTAAAGTAATAGAGAATCCATTTAACTGGCAAGAACTGAAAAAGTGGATTTGAATGGAGTAGAGCACACTCTTCCATCTCCTCTGTGCTAACGCGAAAAATATTCAGGAAACATAAGGTTGGCTGTTATCTTTTCTCTGTTTACTAGACAAAAAGACATTAAGAGAGGAATAACACAAAGGCGAGAGGGAGAACGCGAGATACTCCTGGCTGTATTCAATAGGCATCCGTGTGACAGTGAGAGTGCTGAGAGATGAGAGGGAGAGTGGAGACAAGAAAGATAATAGAGGTGAGAGTGAGGTCAAAGCTTTGGTCCGTCTTAGCAATGGAAGGAAAAGCTCTTGTTTTTGGTCCTGCACTCAATCAGAAATTGAACCAGCTAACCAACAGAAGTGGAGTGCTTGCTTTATTGACAGTGAAGCAAACATCCACCTTCTTTTTCCTTGAACTCTTTGCCTTTTTACCCTTGTGGGTTTAGTTTTTAAAAGAGACGGAGACTGCTGCCTAGAATAATTGTTGATTTGCTCTTTCGCGCTTTGGATGGCGAGGAATTTGCTGCTTTGGGTACATATTTGCTTTGGTCTTTGCCTGCTATCTTAACAAACGTACATATAGATTCCCTGTTTCCCTGAACACATAGCTACTGTAAGCATCAGCATAGATCATGACACAAAAGGACATTTCTGTCAAGTAGGTTTTTTTGCATATTAATGAGAGTAAAATACAAATTGGCCTATAAAACGTATTTGGAATTTTGCTGCAATTACCACCTAAAACACTACTTATTGGCCAGTGCATGATACAATTTATCACCTGATTGGTGGACTTGGACTATCTATATAATCTGTTTAAAGTGTGCACTTTTTACTGATTATTTTATGACTAACCATGAAAGAACTATTGCAAAAATGATTGATGGTTGTTTTTATTTGTATGAGAGGATTTTACTCAAATTGATTTGTTATCAAAGTTGCTAATAGATAATAGCTGCATGTTACAAGTGATAATTTATTCATACAAATATAAGAATTAGCTGTTTTTAGCACTGGTATTACTGCAACTCCATACATGTGGATGCATTTGTCCACATACAGGACAGGACCCACTAAAATATACAAAGAACTTAGCTATCATCACTGACAAATAACTGGACATCAGCCGGAAAAGGTCTGCCTCCTGATGCATGTCAGTGTCTTTGAGCGATTCTGGTCTGCACACACACAGCTGTGTGTGTGTGTGTGTGTGTGTGTGTGTGTGTGTGTGTGTGTAGATGTGTTTGGATCTGCCTTGGAGCATGTGACTGCAGCCCTGTTCCTCTTCCTGCAACGGTGCCACAGCTCATTCTCCACAGGGGTTCAGCAGGGTGTTAGGTTAGTGCTTGCAGTGCACATGGTCAACAAATACACAGAACCTCTGTTTGAAAGCAGCCTTTGGCCATTAGCGCAATATTCCACCTGAAAATAGAACTTGTTTAGCCACATTTCTGCACTAGAAAGGAAGAACATTTTTCCTTAAAGCCCCCATACTCTGTCAATGAATTATTTTAGTTCTCTTACAAATGACCAAGTTGATGTGATGAATCAAATGTCTTTACTTTATGCAACATGGAGAGACGACTCAAACATTGTGTAATCTGAAGTCCCTTAAGAGTGCCTTGCCTTGTATATCCTTTAGTCATTCACTCATCATTTGTCCACCACCTTAGCCCTTCCGCAGTACATTGGCCCTTTTAATGTTAACCCTCTGGGGTCTGAGGGTATTTTTAGACACACATGAATTTGACTGTTGGCTGACTTTCATCTGACACTTGGGCTTCACCAAGATACATTGATTACTAAATCTAAAATGTTTAATTTCCCACACCACTCAATAATGAGTCGTGGTTATTTTGACTGCACTTGAATGTTTGACCATCACTGTGCAGAATTTTGTATGTGCAATTTGGGGTTTGGGGCCTTGCTAAAGGGCACCTCGGCAGTGCCAATTTTGTCCTTGGTCTGTGCAGGGCCTGAACCGGCCATCCTCCTAAAGTAATAACTATAAGGTGGAGTGCTGTGAAATTGTGTACAGACTGTCATGGTCCCCAGACGAGGAATCCCACTGACTTTGTTGAGGCCTTGACTTTTTCTTGAGCACATTTGTGACTGAGTGAAATGTCTCAACATTTAATGGATGGATAGCCATGAAATTTGGTACCCTCATTCATGTTACGCTCAGAATAGTCTCGCACTGCTAGACCTTCCTCCACAGCGCTGCGGAGGAGGGTTTGGGTAATCCACAAAGCATCCTGGAATGGGAGAAAAACGTCCTGGTTTATTGCCATTTCGTCTTGGGCGGTGCTAGTCCCCAGACACAATGATGGTGCCTCTGCAAAACAGCCTCGGGAAGGAACTTGTTTTGGTGGAACATGTGCAACAGACAACTCAGATTGGAAAGATAGTCTAGCTAGCTGTCTGGATTTACCCTGCAGAGATCTAAGGAGCAGTTATCCATAGTCCTTATAAATCCACAGGAGTTTAGAATGCCAACACAAAGTGAGTAAGGTGTGGGACATCATTCTTAAAAATAGGGACATCTGGCGGAATTTCCGGCGGCACCTGAACAATCCTGAAAGTGGAACGTCGTCAATATCGACTACCCTTAGGATCAATTGTAATAACTCTGTGGCTCTCTTTTTCATCTAACCGTATCATCAGGTCAAAATTTGATTTTGTAAAACAATAACGACATAGTTTATTGCTAATTATTAAACGTGTTAAACTAAAATATTGAACATTGTGAGCATGTTATTATTTAGCGCCCTGCACCTGAGGACAGCCTCACAGAGCTGCTGGTGTGGCTGTAGGTCACTTGTTAAAATTTTCTTTGAAGAACCCTATCAGACTCAAATTTGTATCCCAAGCAGTATTCTTATGTCAAAAAACCTGTCTGGAGGGAATCTTTAACAATCAATTCACCAGAGAGCATGTGTTGCCTTAAAAAACCAACCACTGATATGTTTTATTGTCATTTCACTTCTCATCTTCTTGTCTCGTCTCCTGATTCAGTAGCAGCAGACAGCTGTCTCAAACAGCGGAGTAACTTTTGACATTGACTGGGAGTGACGAGGTAGTGCAAGCAGATGTCTTCCTCTTTGCTTTGGGAGAAACAGCATCCTTGACCTTGTCATGGCTAATTTTAGGGCTTGGCTTATCACAGCGCCAATGTTTATAACTCCTATTACACACACTGTCATTACAGGAGGGACATGCTTGTAATTATGGGTGCATGCTGCAGTCAGGATGTTCCTGGGGGTCATGTGCATACCTCTGTTTATACTCACATATAAGATGCTGCTGTGTATGTTTTTAGTACATGCACAAGCTTCCTCAAAGGCATGGTTTTGGCTGGATTTTTGATTTGGACACAACCCCTAGGACCCTTGCTTACACACACTGAAAAGACACACAAGCTTCCTTGGTCCCTCTCTTTATGGTTATCAAAGCTGTGGAGCCTCCTTTTCTTCATTCACTCAAAGACACTGCAGGCTTTAATTTCTTTTGCGCTGCTCTTTTCCACCTGTCTCTGTTAAAATGGGTCAGTATTTTTTCTTCTCTCAGCTGGTCTTGGATGTCTTGGCTCCCTAGCCAGTGTGCCAAACACGATCCTCACAGCTGGGTGAACACAGGAGAGTAGGGTAGCGCGACGACACACCAAGAGAATTTTCCCCTCTCTGACTGCCAAATCTCTGTCCTGTTCAACAATGCCTTTTGTGCACTCGACTCATCCATGCAGAAACACAAACGCAAGGACACAAACTAACACGGAAAAGAGTTTGCTAAAGCACACAGGAGCATCACAGGCTCACTGACAGTTGTATATTTTTGCTTGTTTGCATATGTATGCTCTTTTACAAAACGTAAAATGATGGGGGTAGAAGTCCGGCTCTTTCACTGGCTCATCACTAAATGTAGTATGGTAGAGAGCCTTCACGCCCAAGTCTACAATAGGCAACATAAACACCTATCACCCCATTAGATTAAATGGAGAAGATGTCAGTTATTGGGCCGGGCTCCAACAATTGACCCCACCACTATTACCTCTTCTCATGTCTCTCTCACTCTCTGTAGCGCCCTCCTATATTTCAATGCTGTCTCTCCTGTAGTTAATTCCCTGCATTTCACTCAAGGCCATCCTTTATGTCTCGCCGTCACTCTCCACCTCTTCTCTCCACAACATCCTATCTTGACAGCATCAACAGCAGCAAGTCGAGGTGTCTAGATAAGGTTATAAGAACACAACAGGGAGACATAAAATGTGCTAAAACATTTGCACAACAGGATCATAGCTGTGTATCCAGGAAGCCAGTAAAAATGTAACATAATTGGGCAGAGTTTGTGCAATTGTCTGATGCTGTCTTTTATATGAAAGAAATCTATGTACACTAAAGTACAATACTTAAAGGTCAACACAACACTAATGAGGCTTCTATAACATTATGGATTCATGTATAATGGTTGTTTCATTCCATCAACTGGATGTGAGATAAATGTTAGAAAGTGAGATAAAAACATGCTGCTTGAATCAAAATAATTAACTAATATACAATTCCATATAACAGTTATGGTTGCAATGAATGATTATTTTGTTTGGTCAATAAAAAGTCACAACATAGAGAGAAATGCCCGTCACTTTGCCCAAATATTAGTTCAGTTCAATTTACCATGATTTAAAAGAGAAAAGCAGCATATCAGAGAAGCTTGAATGAGAGAATATTTGGTGTTTTTGCTTGAAAAATAACTAAAGTAATTAATGGTTATCAAAATGATTGCGGATTATGTTTTCTGTCGATTTGATTTACCAACAAAACAACTAATTTTTTCCACTTTTACATACATTTAACAGTGTTTGGACTGAAGACAGTGTGAAATGACTTCATTAGTCACTGCATATAATAACAATGCTGTATTATATTTTAAGGTAAATGGACCGCTTACAACTTTAATCATTATGTCCTCTCCTCCTGCAGGCGGAGTTAACGGGCATTAAATGGCGTTGCTACAGCTTTCGCGGCAGCGGAGAGTATGGGCCGGTGATCTCAGCCCCGGCCCAGGACGACCCGGTTCTGCGCAGCTTCATGCGCTGTGTGCAAGCCAACCTGTTGTGTGTATGGCGACGCAAAATCAAACCGGACGCGAAGGAGCTGTGGATCTTCTGGTGGGGTGAAGAGCCCAACCTCTCAGATGTCATTCATCATGAGCTGGAAGGTGAGAAAGAGAATGAAAGAGCTTCTCTCTTCTATCCATCTCAATTATTTTTCTATCACATCACTCTTCACTTAAGCTTCCGTTAATGCTCTGAAATTTGCTTTAGAGGCTTGTAGAGACTGTTTAATTATATGTTTGCTTTTGATTAGGTTGCACTTGATTATATAGACGTAAGAGTGATTAGGTGGAATACAGTCTTAGCGGATTGTATGTAAAACAGACTGAGAAATAGTGAAATATGTGTTGTGTGTAGATGTACTACTGAGGTGTAAGAGTGGTGAAAAAATGTTATTGTGTAGCATAATGCTTGTATGTTATACATGAGCTGTATTGTCTGACATAGAGCAGGGTTCAGTATTATGTAAATTCAAGCTGTTTAGTCTGCTGCAGAGTAAAGCTGCGTGCTGTTTATTTATGATGTGTAGGGCGCATTGATCTCGTCCTATATTTGAGCTTCATATAGCACATATCTGAAATGCGTTTGCTTTGCAACTCCAGTGTTTATATGCTGCTTCAGGACTATCGCTATGATGAAGCACACAGCATTTGAGGAGATTTTTCTCGCCAGTATTTAGTGTGTGTGTGTAGTGAAAATTACACTGAGATATCTCACTTGAGAGAGTGCTACTGTCAGCAATATTGTCCCTATTTATAGAAACATTTTCATTATCTCCCTGAGCACGTGTGTAGAAGTCTAACATATCGACTGATCCTCTGAAAAACAGGGAGAGGAGGAAACAGGAGAGGGATTGTATTGGGTTTGGTTTAGCAGAACAACAGTTAGGAGGAAAAAAAGCAGAAATATTGGATGGAGAGGTTAAAGCGAGAGTGAGGATTTTAGCCTATAAAAGCTGACTTGATGTGAAAAGGCCTCACAGGCACTGCAGCAGACATTTGACAGATGTTCTTGTTGCTGTTGGGGAGAGCCTGTTACTCAGATTGCACAAGCATGCGTAATAGAGACACTCTGTAGCTATGTCTCCAATCCTCTAATAGCAAATAGTCCAACTCTGATATGGCCTTTTTAATAATTTCATTTTGCTCACTGAGCGATCAAATATATCACAAATTGTCCATGTGGTGAGTACAGAGTGGCAGGAATTTGGAAGAAGCCACATAACAAGTATGTAGCAGTGTGAAATTTTATCATTACCTCACCAATTTTCAAACTGTTAGCTGGCAGCCAAACTTGTAAATTATGACTCCTTTTGAGTAGCACATTGAGGTTAATACAGTTGATAATAATTCTGGCCTGTTTAATTATATTGTATAGTTATTGATTACTGAGGATAGAAGATGTCACTAGTCTGAGGATTTTATCGCTATTTGTTTGTATATCTGTGCAGACCATGGAGATGTATTCTGCTATAGAGTGCTGCTAAATTATGCTCTGACTTCAGGCCCAGCTACATTTTGTCTCTTCAATTTATCTGTTATGTGTCACATTAAGGGCAGCAACTAATGACTATATTTATAATTTGCCAGTCACTTAATTGATAAACCGATGAAGTGGTTTATGAAATATCAGAAAACTGTGAAAAAAGAAATCGAAATCTTGTTTTGTCAAATCAACATTTCTAAACCAAAAAATATTCAATTTACTCTGTTAAGACAATGAAAGGCAACACATTCTCTATTGCGAAGCGAGGAGCATTTGACACTTTTGTGTAAAAAATGCCTAAACAGTCCAGCTATTACCACTAATTTAACATCATACATTGGGCTCCTATGAAGAGCCTATGTTAGTGTAAAAGGACTCTTGAAGGCAAATTTTACACACACACACACACACACACACACACACACACACACACACACACACACACACACACACACACACACACACACACGTGCTGTCTCTCATTCATATTTAGGATTGAAAATAGCACTTAGGGTGTGTAAAGTGAAGCTGGATTTCCTCCAAATTAGAATCAGTTGTAACACAGACAATATCAATGTTTTACCGAGTCTTAAAGAGCTATACACCTGAATTTTGCTATTCACTGTGGGAATGTTTTCTGTGTAGATTTCTTGCTTTCATGTCGCCTTGACTTCTTCCTCTCTTCTCTCTCACCTGTGTCAATCTGGTCCTTGTGTGATTTCTCCCTTACTGTCTGTTCATTGCTCCGCATATTCTCTGTCTGACAGCTTGTGAGCTAACCTTAGATGCTGTTTACTGTTTAAAAGCAGATATGCAATATTAGAGCTGAGTTTGAATGCAGTGTTTGTATAATGTGGGAAATTGTTTATAAGTCAAAAAATATGTGTGCAATTATTTTTCTATTGTTGAGACAAATTGTTCAGTTGATATTATGATACATTTCTTTATTTACAGACTCAAGGTCCAGATAAAAAATGTACACTCAACACATTACAAAAGGATGATGCAATGATATTTTAGATTCTCTTGATATTCTCTTGATATTTCAAATTCTCTCTTTTGCTCTTGCTCAGTCCTGATATGTTCATATGTGGGGACTGTAGAGATAAGTGAATGTAAATGTAACTGACCTTGACTTAAATATTTCCTTTTCATGCATTTTTATACTACAACATATTGTACTTTTTTACTCCAGTAGATTTATTTAACAGCTATAGTCATTTTTCAGATTAAGATTGTACTTAAAGACGCATGATAATCTTACAAAATTCAATGCACAGTTAAAGATCAAACTAGTGGTTCTATAACCAAAAAGCCGTGTCATGTGACTTCTTGTCACATTTTAGATGTCATTAACCAAAGAATCAGTTCCTCTTTAAACTTCTCACATGGTTTTAATTAAATACTTGTTTGATTTAAAATGCAGGAGTTTTACTTGTAGTAATCTTATTTGTATTTATTTATTTTTTTTACACTGTGGTACTGGTACTTTTACTCAAGTACAGGATCTGAGTACTTCTCCCACCACTGGTTGCTCTTTAGTTTTGGTTCCAAGTTTACAATGTGAAGTTACATTCACATTCAAAACGTCTTTAAAATACAGCAGTAGACTCACTACAGTGTGAGTATTAAGTTTTACTTTCACCTCATCTTTAAAACAAAAAGTCAACAGTCACAGTCTGCCCCAATCTTGATCAAATTCAACCGAGAAGCCAGTTGTAACAAATTAACTACTGTTATTGCTAAAATATGTCAGATCCATATAGGCGTGTCGAAATAGAAAACGGAATAGGCATGTTTTTATTCTTAGTCATCCATTTAGAAATGCTAATTTACACATTTGACTGAACAGCTAAAGCTGTAGCCACCTCAGGCACATTCAGTGAGAATAATCAGCAGGTTAAATATGTTTAAAGTCTTGTAGAAAATATAAAAACTGTGTAAATTGGCATGTTTTAAGTTAGCTGGCTATATGGCTCAGAGTGTTGTCTGCCAGCTGAGCAGTGAATGGGTGAATTTTCAGAAGATGTTTGCTCTGTGATGGCAAAGAAGAGGATGTTCCCTAACATCTCTTACACAACAATAAGAGACAAAAAGACATTATAATTTTACAGTCAAGTCCATCATAAAAAAGAATTGCAATTTCTGATAACCATAACACACATTAAGAGTGGCAAAGGTGTTAAACTAATACACCAGCTCAGAAAAGTCATCTCATTAAACAGTTTGTTTTTTCAAGTAACTTAATGTAGAAAAATACAACCTCATTATATTTACACTACATTCATTAGTTTTCAGTATAGCCGCCGGAAGCCATTAGACATACAGTATATAAATAATATAAACTGTGTTGTAACCTGGAAACTGTGAGGGGTCTCATATTTACACACAGAGGCTGCTCTAACAGGTGGAATAAGTGGTACATGTAGTTGAGCTGGCAGAGACAGGATGCAGAGAGATATATTATTTAATTAGAATAAATAGAAGTCAAGAGGAAAAATGGAACACAGAGTAATACCTTCACAGCCAAAAAGGTTGATATCGATTTCCATAAAAATATGAATGTGTAAGCCATTATTTATGAATCGTCATATGTAAGTAGCATAATTGTTACATTTTAGTCATACTTGAAGCTTTAAAAAATTGTCAGAAGTTTATCTTACTCTGTAACTGAGATTGATGAACTCTGATTGTCATTGTGGAAACTCTTAAAGAATAGTGATAAGGTGCACTGACATTTACTCTAACATTATAAGGCACTTATTTAACCAGTCAACCAGTCAAAGTGTTGGGCAACCACCTTTTAAGAACTTTCCCAGCAGAGTGCTGTGAGGGAAAACTGTCATACCTTTGAGATCATGCCAGCAGTACGAGCAGCTATGATCTTACCACTCTCTTCCTCTTTCACTGTACTTCAGCACTCTTTTGATTTAGTCATTTGTTTAATGTTAAGGGTTTGAACATCAAGTCCAACACACTGCGGCTTGCTTTTCTTAAAATGAGATGGTGTTGGCCTGTGTTTGGGGGTTAAGTGGGAAACAGGATTACGGTAATGTGTTGAATCAATAGAGTTGTCAGCATGTTGCCAGCATGAGTCCTACATATGAACGCACACACACACAAGCATGTATGCTGGGTGGCATGCACATACACACTCACAGTACGTAAACACACAATGGTTAAGTATGACTGACCATACTATCTGGACTTGTGATTATCCAGCAGAAGCGCCACATACTCATGGCTTTGGAACTACTAACATTGACAACTGCATTTACTGTATGTGATTATTGACAGAATTGGCTGTACTGAAACCACAATCCTTAACTCAGTGTCGTTTGTCATGTTTCTATAATGACTATCGTGTATGAAAGAGCTACATTATTTATGGGCTTCTCGAACTATGTTTGTAGGCCTTTATTTTGATATTTTGACTTGTCATTGCGGAAAAACCCCCAGATGTAATAGCATTAATTATGGCTTTGTTCAATGGAGATGTCAGAGTACGCCATGACAGTGGGCAAACAAATTTTATAAATGGAATGCAGCCATCATTCATTTTTCTAGTTGCACCTGTGCTTTTCCTGCTATGACGTCTCAAAATGTCTGCCATGAAAAAAAGACAAATCGAAATGGTTTAAAGGGCTAGTCAGTGGGTTTTAAATTAAATCAAGCGTGTAAAAGGATGCTTTAGGTCAGCGTGGTATGTGTGTATGAAGGTGATGGAGCATGGAACTGTAAAGAGCTGCTGCAGACAGCAGCGTTGGTTAAAATATAAGTGTTTCTGATATGAGAAGAAAAATGACTAAAAAATGTGTCTGAGTCGTGTCCGGTTTAAACAAGCTTCAGTCACAGCTGACTGTAGGCAAACACAGTCAGTGGCCACATCACACTGGCCAAAGATGGGCATGATAGCTTACTTAGCCTTTGAGGTACAGATATAATGTATTGCCTTTTAAACAAAATAGTGTGGTGTACACATATGGTCGTTTCTTTGCAGTTGCATGTAATCAGTTGTACCAAATGGAAATTTGATCACAAAGCTGTAGCATTTAAATACCAGATGAGGCAACTTACAGAGCCTGAAATTAGGAATGTTATGCAAAAAAGTTCTAAAGCCTCAATGTTATCTGATTTGGAAAGTACCAAAAAAACCTAGTATTGGCTGGTTAAAGATGCATGAAGGTGTCAAATGGGATTTCTGGGGCTTAAAATGAGGGTGCTCAGTTTTTATTAAGACTTTTCTTTTATAAAAAGAAAACCTAGCCTATGCAAATTGGATAATACATAATTTGCAATTAGGTATCTTATTGTTAGTTTTGTAGTGTAAACACTGTAGTTTTACTGGTTGTTGATTGAGAGAGTCAAGTAAGTGTCTGTGTCTTGTTATATCACAAAGTAGACAACATTTTATGATGCAAGGGGACATACAGTCAGAGTTTTACACAGATATACTCTAGATATTATCTATTAGATTAGTCTTAGATTGTTATAAGTTAGCTGGCCTTATAAATGAAGTGTCCATTCATTGAAATCTCTCTAACACATAGGACTTGCAAATCTTAAAAAATAATATTACAGGAAACTCCAGGGTTTATTTTTTTATAACTACCTTGATTTTCTCATGACTTGCTTTGTGGTATCCAGTGAATATTAACTCTATTTTTCTATTGGACATGTAAAGGTCATCTGTTGTTTAGGAGGGGCAAAGGAATCACCATTAAATATAACTCCAATGTTAGTTTTGTAAAAATGAGCAGCACGCTTAAAAACACTTGCTTAAAAAAAATTACTATGAATTAAAAATTATAAGAGAATGACAATCACTTTTTGAAAAAGCTGTAGGAAACAATGAATTTTCTTCATTACCTAATATCCTCTATTATGCTTTATTTGTTTATTTCCAAATAATTGAACTTAGACTGCAGAGAGGAGCTCTGTTTTCAGTGCTCATCACCTCCACTGGAGTTCCCCAGGGTTCACTCCTGGGCCTCTGCTTCTCTTTCTAGACTCTAGTCTTTGGCTCTAGCTTCACATCACATAGCTTTTTTTCCTGCTGCTCTGAGACCAGCAATACTCTACCTTTTACCTTCAATGCTCTATCAGCTAGGAGTATCATGGGGACTGGTAAAGATTCATCTCAGCCGAGCAGTGTTCATCTGTTCTTGCCTCTCTGACATCTCCAGTCGGATGCTTGTCCACTACCTTAAGCTCAACTTTGACAAGACTGTGCTGCTGTTTTTCTTTGGCAAAACCTGTGCAAGACATCCCTGTCAATACAGACAACACTGCAGTGACTTAGATAACAAACTGATGTGTGAGCCTCACATCATCGACATAATCAGAACCTAACACATCTCCCAAATGAGACAACCACATCCACATTACAGAAGGTTTCTTCAGTCCGTTAATTCAGCTGAAGCCATAATTGTCCTCAGTGTCTCTACATTTCTCCTGTCACATTGCTCATGCTATACATACTGACTTTACAAACAAAACTTGTACTGTACTTTCAGGTCATGACCTAGACTTCTGTCCACGTTCTCTGTTCTGGTACAATTGTCCAATTATTTATCCCTCTCCCTGCAGTGGCCTTGCTGTCTCCTTTCTTTCCTGTGGAGGAATGACTTTCCTACCTGAGTTAGATGAGCATGAGTCATTACCTCATCTCCATCACAACTTCAAAACCTATATCTAAGCCATATCTCAGTCGCTATTCATTTACATAAGATTAGTTTTTATAAACCTCTTACCATTTCTTTGTCCAGTCCTTGTTTCAGGATTTCTGGAGCTTCATATGTTATCTAAATCAAAGGTGTATTGAGTGTCAAAGGTTCTAATATGCTGTTGTGGTGGTTAGATACTTAATTTAATACACACTTGTTATTTTTTTCAATTCACAGACAACACAAATGTGTTAAAAAAAAAAAATCCTCAACCAAAGCTAAATTTGCAGATGCCCTCTATCGTTCTCAGAAATAAGTGTTACGTGTGCTGTGCAGGCACTGAACCCTGCAGCCCTTACAGTGGGCTGGTGACTTATGAATTTAGATGATTCCTCTGTTGCATTCATCACAAATTACCCTCAATGAAAATCATCAGCCAGATCACAAATAATGGTAATGTTAGTTTTGTTTATCAGCCCACAAATATGCTCAACTCCCAATGAGACAAGAGTACTATAATAAGATTGAGTATGGATTTGCAGAGGAGTGTGTGTGTGTAGCTTTATCTAGTTAGGGTTTTCTACAGCGGTAAAACTAAGGGCTGATGACTTTGATTACACCATAGGCGGTGCTCCTGTGTGCCACCAAAACGGCATGTGGTGAAGGTGAATGCAGGGGCATGAGGAAGATTTAGATGACCGTTCACTGAACACTGCATAGCAGGTGTTAGCATTATTTCTCTATGCTGTATGATAAGAATATCATCTGAGGTTGCTGAAACATTCATCTTATGCATACCAATAAGAACCATGTCACAATAAATGTTATTTTTCATGGTATTTAAGATAAATGTGTTGCCCTCAAATTGAGGCTCTCATTGGAAATATCTACTTGTTTTTTATTTCCAAGAGTGAGACTTCCATTATCCTGAGTTTTCCTTTTCTTTCTTGAAACTGTAGTAAAGCTGAGAGGAATACAAAGTAGGAGAAATCCAGCAGAAAAGATTGTGACTAGAATCAATCCTAGCTGGGGGTGAATGTTGTTCCAAAGATGAGAAATTATGTGCATACTTGATTTAGAAATGATCTTAAAAAAAACTAACTAAATGGCACAGGGATACAAGGCAGTAGAGAGATAATCTTACACCACAATTGATCATTTTACATTTGCAGAACTGACAAACAAATCAGTCACCTGTAAATCACTTTGTTGTCATTATCTGACTTTAAATGAATTCCAGCATCATTCAGCGTAATTCTGCTGTCATTACAGCTACAAGTCAAAATAGGCTAGATTGAACTGAATTAAAAACCTGGGTCGTGCATACCCATTATCAGCTCAGTGGTTGGCTGGTGCAACAAAGATATGTGACCAACAAGTGGATTAGAGCAGCAATGCTTATGAGAAAATAATCAGAGATAATGGAATTAACAGAACAGAGAGCTGGAGTGAATTGGACATGACTTCAGGCAATGGGTTTAAACCCAAAAAAAGTCTCTGCCAAACATGTCGAGGAACGTCTTAGTTGCTCTGTCTTCTGTGTTCGAAAGCTGCAGCTGGTTGCTGTGCCCTTCATAAACAGAGCTGGTTGCCATATTTTGTGGAGCTGGAAGGGTTGTGGAATGTGTATGTACATACTATGACAGGTTTCTATGTGTGTGGGTTGACTGTGACTGTTATCATTCTGTGTGTGTCTGTGCGTGTGTGTGCGTGAGGTAATTGTCCTGTGAAAAAATGGTTGGTGTGTGTGTGTGTGTGTGTGTGTGTGTGTGTGTGTGTGTGTGTGTGTGTGTGTGTGTGTGTGTGTGTGTGCGTGTGTGTGTGTGTGGCAGAGCACAGGAAGGAGGGCTAACCTCTGCCTCCATCTGTCCACGTCTGGCTGTGAACTCATAATCTGGCCTGTGGAGACAAACCCTCTTCACCACTTGCCACCTGCTTCAGAAATACAGGTTAGATCGAGGTTATTACTGTTATGGATCCGCTGGTTAGGATGCTCGGTTAGTAATGTGCCGTACGTAATTTCCTCTTTATTTTAGGTACTCTTTAATAATTTTAAACTGGATCAAAACAAATTTTTATTTATTTATTTATTTTTTCACATTTGCATTTTACATGTCTAGCGTATGTTGCCTAAAGTTGTCATTGCGGGCACTTTACTGTGTACAGTAACAGAATGAAGGAGGAGCATGTCATGTATTTCACTTTCAGTT
Source organism: Etheostoma perlongum (assembly GCA_026937815.1). Taxonomy (NCBI): domain Eukaryota; kingdom Metazoa; phylum Chordata; class Actinopteri; order Perciformes; family Percidae; genus Etheostoma; species Etheostoma perlongum. Next base: position 12,052,017 of record CM049386.1, read on the forward strand.
TGAACTACACCAGATAAAGAGAGTATTTAATTCAAGATGGGTAGTTAAACATGTACACCCTATACAATTAAAGCATTACAAAGTCTGTTTCATTATTGGAGTTTTTGGACAATTTGGAAATACTTACTGAAGTGTACACACGATTTACAGGGGGTTAAGTGCTAAACTATTTATTGTCTCCGCTAGTTGCCTGGCAACCTAACAGTGATGACAAAACTACAGGAAATCACTGCACCCTGCCAAGAAATAAACCTCCTGAAAATACTTTTTTTCACTTGCAGATTAAATAAGATATAACTGGAGCCAGACCAATATATCAACCAATATTCGAAAATTCCAGATATATTGGTAACGCTGTACATGTTTTTCGATAAGGAACATGAAATTAAAGCACATAAATTCCACACTAGCTTTAGGAGTCATTTAGAAACAGTGGCCCTCATTTATCAACCTAACGTAGAAACCGGCGCAGAAATCCTCTTACGTCAGGCTTCACGTGGGATTCATGAAACGTTCGTATCACACCAATCGGAGCGTAAGGATGATCGTACATTGATGAATGCAACGGCTGGAAATGATGGTAATTTAAATATCACGCCAAATATATTCTCAGTTTTGAGGCCTCACCCTTACCATTTACGACATGGCCAGACGTAATCCGGCTAAGAAGCGGCACTTTTCAGAGGTGGAGATTGAAACCCTGACATCTCAGTTTAATTTGCAGTAACGTATGTCCTATTTGGCAGCCTAAAACTGGTATTAGGCTGTAGAAAGAATGCGGAATAGAAAGAAATAACTGATGCAGTCAACAGTGTTGCCGTATTAAATCGGACTCCAGCTGAAGTGTATTTAATTTATACATCCTTGACATATGTATACACCTAATATTTATATATAGGCTTATATTGCAATCTGTAAGGCCTACATATAGGTGTACCTACTATACAAGGTCAGACCAGACGAGAGATTTTTTCGCAGCCTATGCTCACGTTCAAATTGATAAATGCCGAGCTTTGCGTAGTATTCAGCGTATGCCCGTCCTACACCTGTTTTAGGTCGTATGCACGTTTCATAAATGAGGGCCATTGTCACCATTACATAGTTTAGTGATCAGAGAGCACTGACAACTGTAGAATGTCTCACTCAGTCTATATCTTGGTCACAATTGGTGAAAAATAACATCTGTTGTCAATGTTATGTGTTTATGTAAAAACACAACACCATCTACCAATATATTGTTATCAGATTTTTTAAACTTCCAAAATATATATCAGATCCGAACAGTTGGGCTATAGATATAACATGTTAATGATGCAGGTAGGAGAATGTACCTTTTGACAGTCAGGTTGGATGTTTCTCTCTGTTTCTAGTCTGCTGGCTGTAGCTTATGAGCATGGTATTGATTTTCTCATTTAGGCTAACCTTTCATCAAGAAAGTGAATAAACGTGTTCCAAAAAGTCAAGCTATTCCCCTAAGTGCTGTTTTTTCAATTTATTTTTCAATTTTTTTAGTGCATATTTTCTGAGCGTGTTAAGGCTGGGCAGTATATCAATATTGTATAGATATCGTGATATGAGACTAGACATTGTCTTAGATTTTGGATATTGTAATATCGTAAAATCATACAAGTTCCTGGTCTTACGACCTGCATTACAGAAACATTTTGTGAACTTAACAGACTGTTCTAGCTGTTCTATTATTTGCCTATTTAAATCCACGTTACTGATTATTATATTTAAAAAATGTAATTGTAAAAATATTTTGTGAAAGCACAAAATGTCAACCCTACAATATCACCATAATATCGACATTGAGGTATTGGGTCAAAAATATTGTGATATTTGATTTTCTCTGTATCGCCCAGCCCTAGAGCAGGTGTGTAATTTATAGCAAACTCCTCATACCAGGACAGATATTTGCACCTATTAACCTAATAGCACTATTATATCCAGTGCAGTACTGCCACAATCTTCTACTTCAAGCCCTTCTTGAGTCATCGACGGATTAAGTGTTTTGCTGAAGTGCATCTCAGCAGCGGTTGTTAAGTGAATGGAGACCGGTGGCCATTTCACCTCCCTGATTACCCCAGCCAGGATTCAAACTGGTGATCCTAAAGTGCCGACTCTTTTTCTGTGAGCTGTAACCAACTGATGTTGACAGTGAGCAGCTGTTTACTGTGAAATCTAACCTTTATGGTTAAACTGGTGCTCATTCACACATTCTCAGCCATCATAACATGTAAAATGTTTAGATCTGGGAAGTAGTTGGTGAGTTATGATGTGTTTATGAGCCCTCGTCTCACACCTTTACTTCTCTTTAATATTTCCCCTCCTCATTTTTTGTCTGTCTCCACCCCACCTACCCAGCCATTGTTACTGATAACATCACAGTGATACCATACAATGGCAAATTAACAAATGAAGAAGAGAATCCAGTGAGATTGTCACAGGCGATGTTCCAAGAGCTTTACAGCTTGGCTCCCCCTGCTTAGCATTGTGCCAGTATGATCCCTGCATGCACAGCACACATGATGAGGGGTGTGCAGACACGCTGAACCAATCCTCCCAAGATGCATGTTGAATGGTGTCAGACAGAACAGGTGCAAGTGAGCAGACAGGGAAGTGTGTTTCTGACCTGATAATGTGGGAGAAATTTCTTTCCACACAGGTTTCGTTTGGAAGTCTTTTAAGGTTATGAGTTCTAGTCATAAACCTGTGAATAGGAATTGGAATAAAGTTGTTAAAGATTAACAATACAAGGGCCACGCAGGTTGATTATGGTGAAATAAAGCAGGCAGGAAGTAAATAAAAGAGTAAATGAAAGTGAAATACACCTGTGAATGTGGATAGGTATTTTTCATGGGGTCGTCTCAAAGAGAAACATGTTGTTGAGAACAGCAACCTGTTAGTAAATTGTTTCATAGAATGTAAAGCACATATGCATCACCGCTGGCCTTTTCAATAGATGCAGTAATATGATTTTACTGCGTGCTGCACTGAAAGGTAACACTTGATGAAAGAGAAATAATACACACCTCAGGTTGAACGTTACTGAATCAGCTCAACATTGATGATACTTTTCACATAGAGAAATGTTGGACGAGCTTCTAATAACCTGATTTGAAGAAAAAAAATCCAGCCTGATCTAAAATAACTCCCAAACCCAATTTTTCTGTGTCAACAAGTTTTACTTGGCATTTATTCTTTCTTCTGACGCTCGCCTCTTCCAGCCCTCTCTCCATCCTCCCCCTCCTCCTGCTACTTCTCCTCTTTTCAGGCTTTGTTGTGATTTATTTTTTCTCTCCTCCCTTGTATTTGGGGTTGCTCTCTATGATGTTAGGGTGGCAAATGTCTGTGAGCACGCTCAGTTCCTTGGCAAATAAAAGGTGGGGGTGTACGGTTGCCAATCAAGGCCTACTCCTTCTCTTTATTCCTGCAGGGCTTGTCTTAGGAACAGCTCTTGGAAGCAGAGGGAATGAATAATTAGCCTCCCAATTTTTCCCTGAATCGGGAACTAGGTCGCCCGGCTGACACATCTCAATAGGGAACAACTACGCTGAAAAAGGGAGACCTATGGAGGTTATAAGAGCCCCATAAAGGAGTGCTGCTTCACCTACTGAGAGGGACAGAGAGGCAGAGAGAAGACACAAGCTTTTTTTTTCCTGTCTGGCTTTAGTTGGTGAAAAAGTGAGTCACATGTGGAAAGCGGCGATTCCATAATAGCAAAGAAAAAGAAAAGAAAACATGAGCAAGAAAAAAGAGGGGAGGAGGGGCGGGGAAAAAGAAGGAGGGGGTCGGGGGAGAGATACTTGTAGTTAGAGAGAGAGAGGGGGGTGAAAGAGAGGGGAGTGTGCGTATGACGGGAATTCATGCTTTAAAAAGACAAAAAAAGTGGTTTGTTTGGAGGGAGAGAAGAATATCTGAGATGTCTCTTTGGGAAGTTAATACTGTAGTTGGTTGGTTGTTCTGCACGGTTCCGGTTACTTATTTGCCATCCTGCCAGCAAAAAACAACACTTATTTAAAGAAATTGGTCACTTCACACCTCTGGTTCACATTGACTTCTCCTGGACAGACAGGGGTAGATATACATGTAGAGAGGAGGGAAAGTGAGCTAGGAACCAAGGAATGAAGGAAGCAGACTGAGAGCTAAGAAAAATTGCCTCAGTCATGTTTACTTGTCTTTAAATTTGTGAGGCAAGAACAGAGAATCTCTGATTTCCTTCCCGCCTCCTCTTCTTCTCTCCACCCCTTGTGGATTGTCAGGGCGTGGTGGCCTGTGACCTCCTGACCCTGGTGTGTGTGTGTGTGTGTGTGTGTGTGTGTGTGTGTGTGTGTGTGTGTGTGTGAGTGTTTGAGAGATTTCCCAGCTGCACAGAGAACGGGTGGGGGGTGGGGGGGGGGTGTAAGTTTTTTCCTTTGCAAGCTTTCGTTTTTGAAAGAAAAGCCACTAACTGAAAGAATGAGAGCTTTGTGGTGTGTGTGTGTGTGTGTGTGTGTGTGTGTGTGTGTCTTAGAGAGACACAGAAAGAGATGGACGGACTCGGACTAAAAGAGCAATAGAGAGAGAGTAGGAGTGTAAAAGCAGTAGACAGAGAAAGAAGAGAAGTTGTGAGGGAATTAGGAAGTGAAGGGAATCTGTGTAAGTGTTGTGAAAATAGTGAAAATGTTAAGGGGTGGGGCAAACTGTCAAGGAGGGTGGAGGGAAGAACGGGGCACAGAGAGTATGACAATTCTATTTTAGTCTTCAAGAAGATCAACAACCTAGTGCTTACATAGAATACAGGTTTATAGGAATGCCTTAAAACAAACATAGTCGTTATGTATTTTTCTTTTGTAGTTTACCTCAGCTGCTGTGTTTCATGTTTAAGTTAGAAAAAGAATTAATGTTTCTTAATATTTTCTGAGTTGATTTAGAACCATGATAAACAAAAATGTGCTTCTCACAGTCTGACTAATATGTCTGCATGAATTGAAGATTAATGTTTGAAATACTGCATAGATCATGGGCCAATATCAATGCTGCCTCAGGTTATACACGTCTATTTCACATTTACATGTCAATTGCAAACATATTTTAATTATTTATCTGACAACCTTTGCCCACAATAATCTATGTGCAGTTTATTTAACCAAATATGTCTGCTATACCATTTGTATGTTTTTTTGTGTGGTGTGTTTTTTGTCATAATTAAGGATTTAAGAACAGCAGGTGTCATACTGCATGTCGTAGACATTGTTAAGCATTAGTTAAGTGTGCAGTATAGTTGAATATAGCAGTTAAAAACATGTCAAACAAAAGAATACTTTAAGCTGAAAGACAAGGAAATGTTTTTGTTTATATAGATATAGTAGATAAGAACAGCACTTCTTCTTTCACTTCGATGTTAATATTTTGTTTCAGGACATAAGTATTATGATGTGCAGACTAAAACCAAATTTGTGTAACACCAAAGATGACTCAGAAAATAAGCTATATATATGTATATTTTTCAAAAAATGATAGAGGATTAAATGGTATGAATACTGTTGTTGTTTTTTCCTTCCTTCCTCCTTTTTGAAGACGAGCCAGCTGCCTTTGATATCTGCAGTTTGTGAGGCCCTCAGCCGGCGTCAAGTGACTACAACGGCCAAATTGATTTTCTCCCCTGGCGTTTTAATCAGCAGCATAGAAATGCTGATTTTGTGTTGCAGTACAATCAATGTCTCCACAATAGCAATCTATTCTCGTATAGGAGCTTCAGCTGTTTGTTTGAACAATTAGCCATCATGAAAATGTGTTTTTCTTATACTGAAAGCCTGCACATGTAGACTCTCAGAAATGTGTTCAGTCACATTGAGGAAATACACTGTACTTTATAGACTGTTTGCTTGGTGATGCCACTGAGATGAATTCCCACACTTTTATGATGGGCCGTGCTTTCGTCATCAGTATCTGTTTACCCCTAATCTTCTGTAGCCACATTCCATGCTTAAATAGCAGACGTCTCAACAATTTTGTCAGAAAAACTTGGATAATGAGACCTTGTGAAGCCAAAATGATCATGAAATAATAATTTCTGAGTTTGAGTAAGATTTCCATCCAAGCCTGTAGAAACAGTTTTTTTTTTTCTTCTTTTCATTTTTAGATAAGATACATTTTCAGCTCCAACACTAGGTCAAATTTAAGTTGCATGAACAAAATTATGTACAACATGATATATACATACTCAAGTGTGGTAAAGTAAGGAAGACAATATGGGTAAACAGAATCAACAATGGATTAGAACTTATCTAATGTGCTCATTGCATTAGATTGTTTGTTTGGAACATTTTGTTCCTACAAAAGTACACATTTGACCAGTAATGCCAGACTCCTTTCAAACTTGGCTGGTTTGAATTATGACCACACATTGCATCACCACTACTTTGTAGAATGTTTTATCTTTTCATTTCTATAGCTTCCTAATCAGTTAAGCCTGTATGTGGCTACAATGAGATATTAAGGACAAATTTGATGAAACGTCATTTTTTTTTAAACTTCTGCAGTGCTATGTAAAGCGGATATACTTGCTTTGACAAAAAAGAACTCTCCAGCAAAATGTTTCTCCTTTTCCCAGTGCGGCGTCTGTCTTTGACGACATATTTAACGATGTGTGACTCTCTGTGGTCTGTACACGGAGAATCACACGGATGCTTGTAGAGGCAAACGTGCTAGGTCATTTTTCCCCAGCCAACCATGTTGAACTGAAAGCGCAGCTTTGCAGTATCCAAATTGTGATACTGTCAAACCTCCCCCTGTTTTACCGCGGTATACGGTATTTCCGTGACTAATTAAAAATGATGACGTAAGGCTCAGATGGCATCACCAAACTGTTGGCTTGTTCCAACACGTTCAGAAACTGAATACCAAACACAAATACGGAAACGCCTCTCCCTTCTCATTAGTCTCCCATCCCTGGACCAATAACGTGGCCTATATACAGGACGTATGGAGTGGAGTTATCATTCATCACACCGGGAACACCACAATGCTTCTTCATCTTTTTATTTTGGTGCGGTCATTGTCAGACGAATAAAAAAACATGAATATTGTTTTACAAATGCTCACAGCGTGTATTGAAGTAATTTACTTCTTTTTCTAGTTGTTGTCCCTTTCTGATCGTTCTGTATGAACATTAATTGTACAAAGAATTAGACATAGCTTATAGAGATTTGTGCATATGGTTGTAAAACTCGCGTTTTGAATAAGGGTTTGAAATTAAGCCTAGAGTCATTAGGGTCCATTTCCCGAGGAACATTAATTCCCTCTGCTCAATTTTAAGGCAAAGGCTAAATAATAATACATTTATTTATATAGTGCTTTACATGGTAGGCTAAATAATAATACATTTATTTATATAGTGCTTTACATGGTAGGCTAGTCAAAGACACTTTACAGTAAAACCAGCACATTTATCACATAAAAACAGAAACATGAAACTAGCATATTTAAAGCAATTAAAACACAGTGTAGCCTACAACTTTATAAAAATGTGGAGTGACTATAGGCTAAGTAGATATTTTTACACCCTCACACATTCAGTCGGGTCCGCTATGTTGGGCTTTTTCTCTCGGTTTGATAAGAGCCGTATTTCCCTTTTTCCCTCCTCGTTACTTTCCATTAGAAGCTGCTGCTCATTGGGTGAAACATATGGCGCATGCGTCTTCTCCATCTCTGCATCAGTAAATCTGTGATCGATATCGTGTTCTATTTAAGAAAGCCGTGAACGTTCACTTATCCCAGCTATCTACACCTGGCTTGACTTAGCTCCACCTGTTTATCCTGGCTCGGCAAACGTGCAACCGATTAAGCCGCGATGAACAGGTCACACTAAGTCAAGCTGCGCTTTTTCATTTATCCTGGATATCTTTATTCTACTTTTGTGCAATAGGCCCCGGGTCACTAGGTGCGCGACTTGCCAGCTTTCCCCCTCTCTCTCTCTCTCTCTCTCTCTCTCTCTCTCTCTCTTCCACACTGTCACGTGATGACAACAACACATAAGTATTTTAAGGAATTAAATAAATTATATTTAATATTGAATCCATGTCTCCTATATAAGTGCATTGCCTTTTTTTAATGACGGTATTGAAACTGATACCGTTTCTTTAAGACCCCGCAGTATACTGTATTACCGCCCAATCCTAGTGGGCGTAGTTCCAAAAATTCAGAGGTGCACAACCACACGAGCCTTCGCGCTGAAAACAACAGCTGTTGTGACGTCACTTTATGGCGCATGCACCTCACGCTGGGAACACCGCGGCTATCATAAACCTAGCTTAAGACTTATATATATATATATATAATATATATATATATAATTATATATATTATATATTATATATTATATATTATATATATATATATATATATATATATATATATATATATATATAATATATATATATAAATATGAGAGAGAGAGAGAGTCTGTCTGTGTCTCTCTCTCTCTCTCCTCCCCTCCCCTCTAGTGGCAGTTAGGAAGCCCTGTGGAGTCCCGCTAAGCCTCTCACTAGCTGCCCTGCCTCCCACCTCGAGGCCCATTCACTTCTAATGAAGTGCTCAAGTAACTGTGGCTTAACATGAGGGTCAACACCACAGAAATGGGCCCTTTTACGCCACTATAGCTCCACAGCTCTGGCAAAAGTGATTAATGCTATCAAGCTCTTTTATTTTAATCTGCTAGTCTTTACATTTAATGTGCATCAGTAAAATGCTTATTTTATTTGCAACTGACAGTTCCTTCATTGATAAGTATAATTAATCTGTATATTGCTTACATGATGTTATACTTATTATATACAGTATAATTATTCAGATGTTTAATTATTATCAGATTATTAAATGTATCAAGTCCTTAGGTTGTACTTTAAAATCAATAACAAACTTTTTTTTAGCTTTTCTTTTGGCTGTAGTTGCTAGATACTTCACCTTTGAATGTCTCAGAACTACTAGCTGCTTGACATCAGACTCGTCTCTTCACTCTACATGAACAACCCTCAGAATAACAAGGCCCTGGACATACCTCCTGCACTCAAGATGTTGTTGCAGACAACAAACAGAAGCCGCTTTTACTTGCTCTCCAGTCTCCTACTTCACAAACACTTTCTCAATAACCTCCCCTGCAAGAAGCTTTGGTGTGAAGTGAGGTTGTGTGGTCACACTGCCAGAAAAAATCACGCAGGTCCACCTTCTCTTAATGACATGGATTGCTCTTCAGTATGAGCAGGCATGGGCAGAGTTCAGTATTAGGTTGATGTCGTGATTGTTAAGAAGGAGATAAAACAACTAAAAGTGAGAAGAAAAGATGAGGTGGTGTCACAGTTTCAGGTTTATGTCCTTACGATTGGTATTTGATATTTTCTAGCAGCATAGCGTTTTTGAATTGGTATCACAGGCTTTCTGCTGTTCATCCTATATTTAACTCTGCGTCTATCTTCGAGGGTTTGTCTTCAACATCTTAAGGAAGAAGGATGTTCTGCATTTCCGATTGCTACGATATGACTCAGTTTTGTGGTTATTTGGTTGTTTAGCCTGGTTGTTAAGTTTCCATTCAAATGTACAGAACATTTCAAATGAATTTCCAAGAAATCATCAAAAGAAAATGCACGCATCCAATTACTATGTAGATTTTAGTTGGGTGCTTTTGAGGGACGTTACAATCTCATCAATGGTCCACACAAAGGTTTTTGTCTGCCCCCATGTTTTTATCAATAGACCAACATTTCCACCCCAGACAGTCAAAACCTAACTATTGACTTTTTGATCTTATTGCAGTTCCTACGCAAACATGGAGAGGAGAGTGGAGCATTACAAGTTCTCAGTGAAAAGCATAAAATCCAGGTGTAACAGGACCCAGGAATATCAACATACAGACCACCACTACAGTTGCTCAGAAAACTCTGCTTACATTAATAGCAAATTGTTAATACAAGTCATCCTCACCCCATTCAGCTATGTAAACAGAAATAAACAGTTGCTGTTACTTCCTGTGTATTCAGACAAAAAGGATTAATTCAGAAAGGAAACAGCAGACTGATGCTAATTCAGGACAAGATGATACATTAATGATGCTGTTTGAGAGACATAAAACTCTAAATGTGAAGGGACTGGACATTACAGTAATTATCTTATTGGTGAAAGATGACATGGTCAGCAAATAAACCCATTTTAATTGAGGTTCAAGCATTTGGCAAACACCTGCACATCAACCTATAAAGTAATACTATTTTGGGAAATAAGCTTTTTTTGCGGTCTTGATCAATCCATAATCTTGTTCAGCAGAGAAATGGATGCTTAGAGGTGTGTGTGTGTGTGTGTGTGTGTGTGTGTGTTGGGCGATGGGAAGTGACTGATGGGAAGTGACTGTCAAATTATATAGGATTGTGGTATGATTAGATTTTTTTTCTGCACAGTTGTCTTTGTTTTTATTGTCAGGGTTGGTGAGAGGCCAACACACACACACACAGATGAATTGTTCACTGTCAGCATCATACCATACCCATTTTTGTTTCCATACCTTGTCTGTCACGAACTTTCTGCCATCTTTCTGTTTCATGTAGACCTCTTTTTTTGTTCTTAGTTCTATTTTTGTTATACTTTGTTTCTATTTCTATCTTTTCTACTTTTTCACTTAACTATCCCCCTTGTATCCCTCTCCTCCCATGTACTTCAAACCTCTAAACACACACACACACACACACACACACACACACACACGTACAAAGTCAGGACCCTAGCTTGCATGAACACTAAGGCATTTTAGGAAACAGTTTGCACATGTGCTGCATGCATTATGATGAACACATGCACACATTCATAATGGTTCTTTTGATGCCTGATGTTGCTCTCACATTGATATATTCATAGATCTGAGGCAAAGGTTTGTACACACTGCACATACACACTGTTTCACAATGTAGAAATGTACAGAAGGAAGTTTTTAATCTCTAAAAAGTGGCACACTGCATATTAAATTTGAATAGTGGTATCTGCTGTCTGTCTTGTTGGCTTGAGGAGGAAAATTGAGCTGTAAGCAGCTGGTGTTTTCTAGTGTTAACATGACGCATTTAGTGATTCTTTGTTGTTTTCAATTATTTATTTTCCTCTTTATTTCCTACATGCCCATGATGATTGCCTCCCTTTTAAGTGTGTAAAATGTGCAGCTTTGTCTGTGAAATAGAATCCTGTTTGCAAATGGAGAGGCAGACTCCTCAGAGAATTACACCTAGTCACTTTATACCTCTATCTTTCTGCCTCTTTGTATATACTTTCTTTTCAATCTCCTGTTAACCTTGCTATTAGACACGAGCAGACACGCATACAGTAGCACTCACTTTATGTTGCATTTCTCTGTCCTCTTCTCATCAGTATGCCTTATGCATGCCAGCAGAAGAGGCCCTTGTATTCACACCAGGTCATCGCTGTCGCCAGTGTGACATGCTGTGCAGCAATAATAGCAGAAACTATGTGAATAAATCACAATCTGTATAAAAGTTAAAGTTGTGACATGATATATTCTGTGCATATTGTTATGTCTGCAAACTCAGATTGGTTCTGCAAACCTCTGCTCCACCCACAGCGACATGTAAGCTTTCTACAATATGTGCTCACAAAGTTCTTGTTTGTGCTTTCCTACTTTTTCCTGAAGTCAAATCCTACCATCGTAAGAGCCAGCGATATAAAACAAAGTTCTGTGATTATGGTGTGCAAAGAAGTAATGAGGGAAGTTGTGTAAGGGAATTGAGAGCTGCTGTGTTGACATGGCCTGGGTCTGTGCCAGCCATCCGTTCGTTTTTACCCTCCACTTTGACCTCAGCTCAGGAGAGGTGGGGTTTTTCTGGCTGCAACTTGACTCCTCTGGTCCAAGTGGTGTTGGCCCAAGTGGGTGGGGGCAGGGTGGGGGATTAAAAAACATTTATATCGATCCAATACTCACACAGAAAATGTCACTTAATGCTCAATGAGCAGGCATGCACATTGATTTTGTGTGTCTGTGTTTATATGAATACATATGGTCATGGCACAACACTCACACCCTGGTCCCTTCTCTTGCCTCTCTGCCTGACTCACTCCCACAACTATGCAAGCAACTCCAGCTCAGTCCCCTAATTGATTCCAGACTTTTCCTTCTTCCCTTCACTCTCTCTGAGCCTCCTCCTCGCTGTCATTGCCCTTCGTTCTGTCCGTTTTCCTGGGCTGTGGTCTGTGTCTCAGTGCCTGTGCACATTGAACCTAAATTGCTATTAGCTATATGTCCTCATGAATGTATGTGGTGTGGTTGCCCATGGGTTCCACTCTGTTGCTTTTTCATCGTTTTTCTCTTATCATAATTTTTTAGTGCTTGATAAATAATTTCTTTCCTTAAATCTGACACAAGAATTCCCTCTTTAGTGAAATATGATTGCCATCATTAAATGAGATGACTTGATAAGAGAGCCGGTTACTAACTGGACTGACTGGATTTGATAAGCAGACTGCAGACAACAGTCAAGGCTTTGATCAGAAGTTGTAAATCTAACTTGTGTCCATGCTCAAATAAAGTCATTGTGCTTCCAGTTTAAAGGCTGTAGAGATTTCTCATCAAGTTAATTCAAAACCCCACAGATTCCTCTTTATTGCCCTCTGGATTTTGCCAAGTGGTGGTGTGGTTGGTGGCATGGCAGAGAGACACTTTATGTTGAGTTGACAGGTGTCTCTGAAAGATTTAGGAAACGGTGTCACTAGAGCATGAGAATGTGTGGGTGACTGTCAGATGGACCGAAGTGTTTGCTGTTTATTGAGGAGCAGATAGAAATAAGGTATGAAAGTGAAAAAGAAAAAATATGTCCCATGTTACCTTTCATCTCAAGAGCCTATTACATTTCATGCATTATATTCCAACAAGCATATTAAATCCCTTCTTTCTTGAGAACATACTTACCCCTTTATGTGTAAAGCATACAGTGAGGCAGTAGAGTCTCTGCACGGAAACGGTTGAGCATACACATCAGTTGTACACATAAAAGGCACAGTGAGATGCTACAGTATGTCCTTATGCTACCTGTGTCAGATGCTACTTGCTGTTTAAGTGACCTCGCCTGATCCTGTAACTTTTTATTCTGTCACATCAACCAGCTTGATGTGACTTAAACAAAAAAAAGACAGGAATGATAACAGACCACCTCGGCCTGTAGAGCTGTGGCTCTCAACCATTTAACATAGAAACAGAAAGGTTTGCAGGTTAACTTTCTGCCTAAAATGTCATAGCTGCTGATTTGCACAGCTACAGCCAGATAGAGTGGGCTCCAACAAAGAGCTAGTTACTGTTTCCAAGCTCAAAACTCACTGCTGCTACATAAGACACTGTTACTGTTTACAATGGATGGTAAAGAGAAATTGTTGTAAAAGTGAAATGGCATATCTATCACTTTGATCTTAAAATTGGTCAATAATTAGTGAAGCTAATGGATGGAGTTTACTATGTTGAAGCATTTGTATTGAGTTATGGTACCAATTATAGAGTAATATGACCTTGCTTCACCCAAAAATATAATAAACTGAGGTTTTGCAGTTTTGATTTAATCTAAGTTTTGGAAGTTGTTTCTAACATGAGAAAAAAAATGTTTTTCTTACGTTGGTATAATGTTACTTACCCTTGAAGACAGTGATGAGCACAACAATGATATTCAAAGAGCAGCATCCTGTAATAAGTTGGCTAAAGGAAAATGGTCAAAAAGACGATTAGCGAGATATGATGTAAGAAATTGTGAATGACACGGTCTCTCACAGGATTTCCTCACTGAACTTTCAGCAAAGCCTAATGAGGCCTTTTTAACAAACACGTTTCAGAAGCTGATGAACTTCAAAGTATGTTATCTACAGGAACTACAAAGACTCACAAATGTTTGCCTGCCACATTTCAAACTAGAGCTATGGCCAAGTAACCCAAATTGGAAGCAGATTTGTTGAGTGGAAATGGAGGTAAAGTCCTTGAATAGTAAAGGTTCTCTTAACATCATGCTTTCAAGCCATACTTCCTGTAGTGGAAAATAGGCCATACTGTCATTGTGTTTTTGTTCCCCGTCCCTACATGAAAGATTTTGGAGTATATCCATTTTCTGTTTTGTATTGCGGGCTGTTTAGCTCAGCTGGCCTAGCTTTATATCTGTCTCAGTGCCAGTGTTATACAGCATAATATTGCCATATTAACAGCTAGCACAAAGACAGTGGACTGCTATAAGTAATCCCCTCTGGGCGTCCTGGGTCTCCCTGCACACTATTATGTGTATCAAGTGTATCATGGGGAATTGGCCTTGTTAGAAGTCTGTTTTGCTGATATAACACAATACCCATCATTGGTATGAATTTGCCTTTTGTTTGGAGAATGCAACTAAGTCAACAGATGCAAAAAAAAAAAAAACTGAATTGCCTAGTAATGACAGTTTAGTGAGGGAGTAACATTTGCTCTGACCTGTAAAATTAAATCCTAATTAAAATTCTGCTGTGGTTGATAGCCATGTTAATAAATATCAATGACATTATTTTTCTTTGTGATGGTCCAACGCTTACTAGCCTACTCTCTCATTTTAAAACAGTCAGCTTTTATGACCTCTTAATTTTCTTTGGCAACATCTTTTGACTTCATCCAGCACCTGTGGTTTTATATTAGCCACTTTGAATCATAGTGTTAATAATAACTACTACTAATAATAATAATATAAAAATGTAGTGTGAGCATTAAACACTAACACGTTTCTCTCACAGCACTACATGCATTACATTATAAACGTACGGTGTATGTCAAGGGTTCACACACTAGCCTGCTCAAGTGCTCAAGGATTTAGGATATATGAATTCATTTTTTAACCTGATGATTTTAGAACTTTTAGCTAATACTGGAAGACATGATATTGAGACTTTCATAATTATAGCAATATTGATTTTGTCCTCATCACTCACTTCCACAGACTCATCATCATCATCATCCTTGTCCCCCTTTCCTCTTTCTTTTAGTACCAAAAAACACAAGCACACAAGGGCATGTTGCTATGCACCAGCACCACACACAGACACACACACACACACACACACACACACACACACACACACACACACACACACACACGCACCAACCTCTGCTCAGACATGCAGCAGGGCAGCTAATTAGTAAAGTGGATGCAGGGATAATGTTACATACACACACATTGCCCGTTGAGAGCTCATAGCCTGCACACTGCAGAGACACCACTGGATGCCAATACTGCTGGTGCTATTGATCCAAGACAAATAAATTAATCGCGAATGGTTACTCCATCTAGTGGTCAAATATGAGAGAGAGAGAGAGAGAGATGAAAAGATAAGGTTAGATAGAGAGAAAGTGAGGTGGAAGTATAGAGTGTGTTAGAGGCGACCCAGTTCCATCACTGCTTGTTTGTGTTTAGGGTGGCGCAGCAGTTAGGAGCATTGAGGCACGGGATGGGGGAAGGAAGGTTGTGTGTAAAAAAAACAAAACAAAACAAAAAACTAAAAAAAACATCCATTTGTGAGAATGTTACCTCACTGTATATACACACACACACACACACGTAAAGTCAGGACCAGAGCATGCATGGGTACTAAGGCACTTTGGGAAACCGTTTGCACACGTGCTGCAATCGTTAAGATGAACACATGCACACATTTAGAATGTTTGCTTTGATGCCTGATGTTGCTCTCACGTTGATATGTTCATAGATCTGAGGCAAACGTTTGTACACACTGCACATACACATGGTTTCTGAAACATTGCCACATCAGCCCCAGACATTTTCATCTGTGACCTTTCAGTATAGGATCGTTCCACATTCAGGGTGCACAATATAAATGTCAGATAGGTGCACATTAGATATTTAAAAGTTTAATTAGGGCTCACCATTTTCAGTAAATGTATTTATTAAATTAATTATTGAATTAGATTGTATTTAGGTGTAAATAAATAAAAGAAATCAATAATACAAAAATAACAGTGAAGATTGTATTTAAAAACATATATGCAACAGACTTGCTCTATTATATCATTATTTATTATTTATTTATAAAATATGTTTATTCACTAAAGTCTATTGCATAACCAGTCAGTCTATTTGTTTTCTTACAATTTCCTTTGATTTTCTATAATTACTTTTGTCTTAAAATCCAGTGAACATTATTTAAATGGATCATCTTCTTTTAAAAAAAGGCTTTTTATCAGTGAAAATCTGTAAAAAACAAAAACGATGAGCTTTCAGTTCAAACTAATTTAGGCTGATTTCATCCAATTGCTTTAAGATCTTTCAGGCATGCTGCAGTTCCCTGTAGCTCAGGCTATGCTGAATGATAGATCATGAGGCTTTAAAGCCCTATTGCACTTAGCTGTGCATTTAGTGTCTACAGCGTGCTTTTCCCATGGGCCATCTGTGTTCCTTCTCTGATTAACAGGCAGTAAAAACTCAGGACATGGTGGTTACAGACTGTTGATGAAATGGTGTTTTTGCCTCACAC
Source organism: Etheostoma perlongum (assembly GCA_026937815.1). Classification (NCBI taxonomy): domain Eukaryota; kingdom Metazoa; phylum Chordata; class Actinopteri; order Perciformes; family Percidae; genus Etheostoma; species Etheostoma perlongum. The sequence goes on from CM049386.1 coordinate 12,068,535, forward strand.
ATACCTACAGAATATCACTCTTTGATGTATCAGATCATTGTTTTATTACACAGTCGGATGTCTATGTGAGGTTGTGTATGAATGCATGTGTGGATGCCTGATCTTGTTTGCTTGCAAGAGTGATTTGTCACACCTTGTGACAGCTATAAAGAGCAGTGTCTAATGTGGATTGCATGTTTTATCAAGCATCTATAAGTATGTGCTGCAACCACTGTTGGATTTGTAAAACACACAATGTACCTGCTCATGTTGGAGCTACAAAATGACATGCTTTTGGGTGGGAGTGTTGGGAAGATGCGAGGTTTGAGGAGACGGGACGGTGTTGGAGTTATAGGGGTCAAGAGCCTGCTGTGGAGCCAGCCATGACGAGAGTAAACGAAGATGGTTTGTGGAGGGTTGGCAGAGTGGGGGAAGAAGAAAAAAACTTAGGGGATTTTAAAGAGAGGGAGATATAGAGACAGCAATAGCTAATGAGCTGGATTTGCTGGAGACTTGGCATTCTGCTCATGGTGCTCACTCTATCTTTCTCCTCTGTAGAAGAGCTGGCTAGAGTGAGCTTCCTGTCTGAGCCCTGAAGCAAATGAGGGGTGGGTGGGGGGAGGTGGGGAGAGGAAAAGTTGGGGGAGGTGGTGGTGGAGGGGTGTTGGAAGCAACAGAACAGAGGAAGGAGGAGAAGGAAGAGGGTGAGGGGCGGGAGGGACCAGTATTGAAATTGAATGCCAGGGCGCCATGTTCTCACCGCCAGCGTTTCCATGGTTACGGGGTAATTCTGGCGAGTAAGGAAATTTCATTCACTCTGGTATGAAGAAGAAGAAAAAAATGGGAGCGAAATATCAACATAGCAACGGAGAAGGAGAAAGGAATACACACATACACAAAATGATGGAAGACAAAGAGGAGGAAAAACCTCTACTGCCACCCATCCCCCAGGCGATCTGCCTCTGTCTCTCAGTGCTTTTTTCTTGTGTATTTCTGTGATGCTTGGTTTGTTTGCCACCATCCTATAAGCAAACACAACACCCACCCACAATCCTCCAGTTCTTCCAGGAGCCCTGCAGGTATATGGCAAAGAACAAAGAGAAACACTGTTAAGTGGCCGCTGTGTGTGTGAATGTGTGTACCTTTTGTGTGTTCTTTTTGGAAGGAGGGAAATGGGGGTTGTTGTTGGGATAAGGTCGGGGGGGTCAAATAAATCAGGATGGAGCTCAGTTGTTCACAACACATTTGACACCAGACCTAGCTGCTCACATGTCAGAGGCTTGGGCAAAGTGCAGCTGA